>OX463840.1:10849964-11449964 GCA_949825065.1 Odontocerum albicorne | reverse complement strand
GACCTATATTATGGATAAATCTGTATAATGTGGAGTGGAATCCATACTAAAAACCTTATTAATAAAAATGGGTACCGATGCAGTGAGATGTTTCAATTATCTCAAAATAACATATATAAAATGTAATTTGTTTTTTTTTTGCATAACATATATACTCGTATATCCAAATGTAAGCCTATTTTTTTTTATTTTTACAACCAACATACGACTGAAAAAAAATTGGCTTCTTAGTTATGGGGTGATAAAATGGTGTCTAGATTTATTTTTAAAGATTAGATATAACATTAGTAATAGGTATTCTTTATACCCCAAAAACAAGGCGACATAAACTGTTATTGCTATTCGAAGAAGTAGCATAATACGGATAATGAATCAACAACCTTCTGCACACAAGTCTAATACATTATCGTGTGATCATAAACCTCAAGTTGGAATTGATGCTAATTTTCTACCTGAGGTGAACCTTTCCACCGTCCACCTGGATGGTACTTCAGTTAGCTACAATAACGAAAATACATATGACGACGAACTTCAAATTATGCTCATCCTCATGTATTTTTAAATTTGAAGGTTCGATTAACTGGGTAGAAAACAATTATTATTCCCAGATATGCTTTTCGACGTGTTATCACCAATGCGTATATGTTGAAGAGTATCGTACGAATGAATCAATCAAATATTAAATATTTAACAAACCCTTGTTATTCCTCTAAACAAAACATTATAATTTATTGTTAAATTCTAATATTGATTTCCAAAAAGTCATAGCCGAAATCTTTGACAAATATGCATCGATTAAAATTGCTTAAAAACTCAATTCGTTAACCAACAGAAGTACTTTTCAACAAATTTAAAGCACTCGAACTGTATTATGATTAAATCACTAAGTATTTACAATATTTTATTACTAATATATTATGATAAATATGCAGAGCGTTGTCACTGAACAAGAGACAGCGCACTGAATCTAGTTCCGACCTCACGCATAGAGCGCAGTCACTGAACAAGAGACGGCGGCGCACTGAATCTAGTTCCGATCTCACGCATAGAGCGCAGTCATTGAACAAGAGACAGCGCACTGAATCTAGTTCCGACCCCACGCATAGGCGCCCGTTACACGGTCAATCTGGATCGCAATCCGTGATCGCAATCAACGATCGCGATCCAGATTGACTGTGTAAGGCGCCCGTTACACGGTCAATCTGGATCGCAATCCGTGATCGCCGATCAATGATCGCGGTCAAGATTGACCGTGTAATGAGCGGATTGGTGGATTGATCAATCGGATCGCAATCCGTGATCGCCGATTTGGATCGCGGATTGCGATCCAGATTGAGCGTGTAATGGGCGCCTATGATTAAGCGGATTGACGGATTGATCAATCAGATCGCAAAATATTCAGATATTTTGAAATCACGCTTGCGATCCGCTGCTCGCGATCGGGATTGTTCGTGTAAGGTCGTGTAAGATCGTCAGTCAACGCTTGCGCACCGATAGAGATGGACGTATGCTCTCCACCGTTAACGCCGCCGCCGGCGGCAGTAATTCCAACAGATTCACCATCCCTGCTTACTTTAGAAGAGAGTTTTATATCGGACTTGAAACTCTCCCTGAGCTCTGGAATGCTCAGCTTAAAGATTATTCAAATAAATACAAACGGCAAGCAGGGCATCAAAAGTTATTGGGAATTTTAAAGAAAATAAAGCCGCAAGCAACCGTTGACGACGTGAGAAAAAAAAATTGTCTGAGATCGAATTATAGGAGAGAATTAAAAAAAATTACAAATTCAAGCTTCACTGATAGATGCAGGAGACATGATAGCAGAAAAATTAAGGTCTTCAATATTTCTACCTGTAGCAAGATAACGCAATGTTACTGCTAATTTTTCTTCAGGTGTTATACTTTTTCTCATACAAGTATCTTGTTTAGATATGTATGGGGTTACCATTTCTAAGAACTCGTCAAAACATTTTCCACTCATCCTGAAGTAATTTTTATAGTCTTCTTTTTAAGCAGTTAATCGTATTTATTTTAGTAGATTTAAATGGGTATACAATTCTCTCTTTCGTAGCCACTGTTTAACCCAATGTTTTCTTCGAACTCGCTTTTTCAAAGTTACGCCCAGAACTAGGGCTACAACAGTTTTTACTTCATCTACGTCCATTTTGAGTTGAGAAAGATGTTGACGCAGCGGCTGCGGCGTGTGGACTGAAGGAAATCGGATTGATCGTCTAATGTAGTCGCGCGATCCGTCAATCCGTGATCGTTGATTCCGATCGCGGATTGCGATCCAGATTGACCGTGTAACGGGCGCCTAATGTAGTCGCGCGATCCGTCAATCCGTGATCGTCGATTGCGATCGCGGATTGCGATCCAGATTGACCGTGTAACGGGCGCCATAGAGCGCAGTCACTGAACAAGACACGGCGCACTGAATCTAGTTCCGACCCTACGCATAGAGCGTAGTCACTAAACAAGAGGCGGTGCACTAAATCTAGTTCCGACCCTACGCATAGAGCGTAGTCACTAAACAAGAGGCGGTGCACTAAATCTAGTTCCGACCCTACGCATAGAGCGTAGTCACTAAACAAGAGGCGGTGCACTAAATCTAGTTCCGACCCTACGCATAGAGCGTAGTCACTAAACAAGAGGCGGTGCACTAAATCTAGTTCCGACCCTACGCATAGAGCGTAGTCACTAAACAAGAGGCGGTGCACTAAATCTAGTTCCGACCCTACGCATAGAGCGTAGTCACTAAACAAGAGGCGGTGCACTAAATCTAGTTCCGACCTACACATTCACAAATCATTTATGAGGAGGAAAATTTAACAAAACAAATTGAGTAAAAGTAGGAATTTTAAGTGAATGACAGACACGAATGTAGAACGTGTGATAAGAAGTTGTCGAACATTGTTTTAATGTGATTATTAAGAATATGATCCGATTGAAAATATGTATATGATAACTTGAGTTTTAAGTATGTGAATTCCGGGTGTGAGTATTTCAACTGAGTGTTTTAGTACTCGTATTTATAATTCTTCAATCACAAATATATGAAATTTGTTATTGAGGAATGAGACCGCTTCCATTATTAGTATTGCCTAGTGAAGTGATACAGACTTAATTTTGTTTTTTTTTTTTGCATCGTTAGGTACTTTTAATGTAAGGTTTGCCTTTCCATTAAAACAATTTAAATTTTAAATGCTGTATTGTGCTTAAAAATGTGTATATAAATTTTTTAACTCAGCACTGTCATGTGAAACATGTGTTTTTCTTCGTTAAAATTTGACACTTGCCAAATAATATTCATTAGTATTACATTTTGCCAAATAATATTCATTAGTAACACAATTTATCATATATCACACGTACATTTTCCGACTCAATACTTGAAGTTAATGTTTTTTTTTCATATGTCGGCATGTCATTTCATTTTTCATTATTAAACCGAGACACAGCTCGGCAAGAAAAAAATAAAATGAAGTGAAGTATAGACACGTAAACAAGGGCACAAATAGTCAATAGTATCTTGAACTGTAAAGGTTGGCATTCATTCAGACTTATTAGATTTTATTATGTTTATTTTAAAAGCTCATCTAAATGTGTATATGTTTCTTGAACATCATTTGAAATTTACAAGTTTCTAAACATTACGAAAACAGTTGCAAAATCTTCAAAAAATATAGTATACAGCGGTTTGTTTATGTATACTTTGAAGTATGGAAGTAAAGTCTGGATATCAAAGTAGGTTGATAGAAGCAAGATAAATGTAGCAATCTCTAATCTTAGTAAAGCAGATGTTAGAGATGAGAAAAATCAAACTGGAACTTTATAAAAAGGATAACAACGGGTAGACGACGATCAAGGAAAATATGGTATAGTATTGCATCAAACTAATTATGTAATATTTTAAAAGAAGGAAATGTAAAAAATAAAAGATCTGTAGGAGACGGTAAAATATGTGTTGTGATTGAAAAGTCTGGTGCTTTGTCCTCTCGATTGTGTGTATGAATGTTAGTTTTCTTAGATACTAATATTTACATTCATTCACATGGCACCCCTCAATTTATGCGAATAGGTGATGCAGATGTGTGAAAGATCGCAACCGGGTGACATTATTGTCCTAGGATTGACAATTACTGGAGTAGATACGAAACTTACAATTCGTTATCGTATTTTGGAAATAATATTTCACATGGAGACGTAACCACACCCGATCAAATCTAACATTTGCGAGTATTGTTTTTTGTTACCAAAAAAACTCTAGAGCCAGACTGTGATACATTTTTGGGTACCGTTTGGAATTGAACCTTAAACTCTCGGGTGGAAGGCAAGTATCTAAGTAACTAGGTCATGGAGATGGCTCCGTGCCTGGTTAATGACTCGTGTTGTAGTCCATCCATCCATGAGTCATGTTGTAGTGAATCCCATGATAGCCTCTGATGACTACTTTCAATCTACCTTTACACTCCGCGGTTCGAAAGGCAGTTGTTAGGGTAGTCCTGTTACGTCTCTCACTTGGTCAAACCAACGCATTGGGACTCTCGCCGTTCTTCCACGCTTCCAGTAACCACAAGTCTTTTCAACTGTCTACTTGGCCACGAGCCAAATATGCCTAAAGAATTGGACGACTCGTCGAAAACATATTGTCGACAATCTGTCGGTGATTCTCAGTTCTTCAAAAATGGAGGCGTTAGTTCACCTTGCTGTCTATGGTTTTCGTTACATCCTTCTCTAGTACCAAATTTCAAATGCATCTATTCTACGTATCTCGCTTGCCCTCAGAGTCCAAGTCTTTGTGTCATATATAAATATCGCGAAGTCGACAGATTAGCTAGGTGCGATTTCGTCGTGATGATCTTCCGTGGTAAAGTATTTTTATTTGTCAAAATATTTCCTGTTACAATTATTCTAGGAAAAACTGTACTCACAACAATAACCTCACGAATATACCATCGTACATGTAAGAGTGCGCGATACTTTCTTACGGGAAAAAAATATCTTGGCAATGAGCTATTGTTTTCCCTCGAGAAATATTTTAATTAATAATTATCACAATACATTTAGATGTTTTGAATACGCAATGTTAAATTTCATGAATATACTATGTGATGACCTCCGTAGTCTAATTGATAAGATACTTGTCTTTAACCCGGGGGTTGTGGGTTCGATTCTCGTTGGTACCAATACGTTTTTTTAAAAGGTTCTAGTCTGATTTTCACTTGTCCAGTATGGCTTGTGTATCACTTTTCTGGTTGACATATATACTTTTTTACACTTCCGTTGAATACAGTAGAACCTGGCGGGCTAATAAATTTTGAAATTTCTTTCAACCGATCAGAAAAATGTTAAACGACCTTATAGGAAAAACCATCTGGAATCGAACCTGAAACCCCGGGCTGGACATCAAGCTTTCCGCCGACTAGACCATAGGGATAATTTTATCACTTACCAAGGATAGTCTAAAAACTAAGAAAATCTGATTTGAATGCAATATACAGTCTCGTAAAGTTGTGCCATTTTGAACTTGGGGTTATTATTTTGGAAAAGAAGTCACTTTCCAGTTTATTCATTTCAGCGCAAAATAGAGACATGGGAATTATGTTCGAAATAAAATATCTGCCAAATCTCCCCCTCGGTTCTTCAACAGGTGACCACTCTTTAAGTGAAAATTTTAATTACATTATCGCACAATTGTGGCTCGATTTCTTCAATAAATTGACAAATGTTGTTCTTAAGTTAGTCGATCGACTGCGCATTACCTCAAAGGAAAAATTCTAGAGCCATTAAATCGCACGATCTATTCACCATGTCGAGAAATGGCACGCCCAGGAAATTATATCTGCAATAAAGCGATTGTTTATCTTACCGTGGGACACGTAGCGCCATTTTGCTGAAGAAACGTATACTCCAATTGGGAACATAACTTTCTCAGCATGTGCAATAGCGTTCGCCATTGACAATAAACGTTTCGCCATCCATTTTTTTTTCAAAATGTCCATTGATCTTCACTTCGAAATTCACAACACACTGTAACTTGACGTGAATTTGCTTATTGACATATCCATCGAGATGAAAATAAGCGTCGTCGATGAAAATGATTTTGTTACAAAATTCACCTGTGCGTGTATTGCAGTGTGCTCCAGGAGTCAATTAGCAAATACAAAGTAGTACCTATGGTTTGGAGACGTTAGTTCTTCAGTCAACTGAATTTTGTATGCGTGTATACCAAGATCTTTGGTTTAAATTCGCTATATGGAGCTTTTGGAAATGCCCTATTGTTGCGAATGGTACAAATTGAGGATTTTGGGTTCTCGGCGACATTTTTACCAGCTCGAGCGATATTTTCATTTGATCGAACACTATATGACCATACACGTCATGATATGACCATACACGTCTTTGTATCAAAACCGAATTGGACGCCTTGAATTTACACATTAGGTTGCGAATTGTGGAGTTACTTGGCACATGATTACAGCTGAAAATTACACGAAATTTACGAATCATATTTAAAAAACAGGACGGGAATTGTATCGTAAAAGGTTCGCAAGATTTTAATAAGTTCTTCCGTTTCGAAACGATGCATGATGAATTTGCCTGTTCTAAATTGTTATTATTATAACTGGTTGTACTGTCAGTTGGATTGAAGGAAAGTACGAGCTCGTATATTGCTCGACCATTTGCACAAACAGTTTAAAGCGTGTGCATATAAATAACTTAATATATCGACGTATTCATATATTTCGGTCACATTGTGGAGTTTCCAATATATTCATTCCCGGGAAGACTGAAAAATATTCATCAGAAAGACTGGAGGATGTTTTTTCCTGAGAATATATCATGGATGAGAAATCTGAAAATTAGAATGTAAGAGAGAAACCATACGAGAAAAGAATATTGAATTGTTTAACTGACAACACTGTCCTTGCTTCAGTTTGCACACAATAAGTTAATACACGCACAGGTGACTTCCACCCACAGGATACCTGACCATTAGACTCGATCACTAAGGATAGCATACCACATTACAAGTATAAATATAAATACAGCAAAAAGTGGTTAAACTCTGCCGTAAAAAAAGGTTCCACGCTTTTTGAAATATCTTTCAAACAGGTTAAATTTGGTTGGTTCAAATCAAAATGCTCACGAGGGGATATTTTATTACGAAACAGGGCTATACATACGTGTATGTATTTTTTGTTTCATATGACACCCTTCAACATATAAAAATTGATGGTTGGGATATGTTAAAGAGCGTGGCCGGGAGGCAATATTGTCTTCAGTTTAGAGCTCACCACCCCAATAATCATAAGCAATAAAACCACTGAAGTATACACGAAACTAGCGGTTTGTTTGTTATAACACTTGTTGGTAACACTACCGTACATATAGAGACAATACACACACATATGTACTCGGCACGTGCGAGCATTGTTATCTGATGAATTATTTTACCAGTGTGAAATCTTTTTTATGCATATTTTTTTGGGTACCATCGGGAATCGAATCTGAAGCACCCGAGTGGAAGCTATGCATTTTACAAATTGTGTCACGGATGTTGTCATTTTTATCTGTTGAGGGATATTAATGGAAACATGATGGACCAAATAAAGGAGTAAACAGGATCCTTTTTATATTCAGCATGACCTATGACCGGGAGTGATGGAGACAAATGGTGCACCAAATTCCAGAGATAGCAGTAGATCTCGACGCTCAAGATTGAACACGCGAAGAAGAAGAAATCGCGAAGAAGTCGAGCGTCTCAGCAACTAGGCCACGGAAGTCATCTATTTATATAATTATATTGAACTCGATAATCCGTTGGATCCTCATGTCGAGACGAACTAACGACGGAGAATGCACTTGATTGCATCTCGCGGTTGCATCGCCACGCGACAGGCACGTTCCCCTTACAGCCCGCTACTCCATACAGCATATCCCGCGTAAGCCAAAAATACCCTTCGATTCCTGCTGTTTCCCTCGGGCGGCTATATAACGCGGCGCGAGGCGGCGCCTCTTCGCAAACTACCAGCCGCGCGTTCAGTGTCCACTGTGTGCCTAGCCTGTGTGTGCCAACCTTCCCGATTAACATATAAAATGGTGCGTGAATATCAATGTGCTATTATATTTATTATAATAACAGTGTTTATTTTCAAGTGATAAATATTTATATACAATATTTTTTTTAATTATTACATAAAATAATTCCGTTCATCGTCCGCTAGCCTGAAACAGTCATCTTGAAAAACTGCGTAGGGTTTTTTTAATAATCTGCCCCATTGAATTTACCATCCTACTTCATTTTTATGTTAAAATAATCTAGATATATACAAAATATCACAGGTAGCATTACCGGTATGAATAGTCTGGTGAATATGAGTTTTTATTTAATAGTGCCATCCCTGTTTTAATAAACTTTCAGGCGTCATACCTCCTGAATTTATTTAGTAGCACTTATGAGCTGATATTTTATGAATTCAAAATGACTTAGTTTTTTTAAATATATTACGAAACAACAATTAAATTGTCTATTTGTTGTTGCTAAATTCAAATTGTTGATAACTCCAAATAGTTCAAAGATTCACTCAAAATAGGCCTCAAAAATATAAAAACATCTTTTTAAGACATTTTAGTTCGAAATTAATTTTGACAACTTTTATCTAAAACGAAAAAAATATTGACAACTTCAAATAAAAATAAGGAATATTTTTATTTAATTCCATAATATAATTTAAAAACTCTTTTGCCAGAAGATATTACGAGTAAAAACTAATTTACCACCTTTTTAACAAAACGATTTAATTCATTATGCCATCGTGGTTTTCAAAATTGGTAAATTAATAAATATCTAAAAAGCGCACTTTAGATTTAATTTACCAGATTTTGAAAATTAAGTCGTTTTAATAAGCTTAGTTAGAGAACTGACTTTTTAAAAACACGCATACGATAATTAGAGCAAGCACCCTTGATCAGAGTCTGCTATCTAAATGGTTCTATATAAATTGTCCTTTAATTTTCATTATTTTTATAAGAGGTCTTTTATTATTTTACACAGTACTTTTTCATCCAATAATATATGTTAAGTATATAAATTTAACAATTTAAAAAGTTTTCGTTTGAATCAATACAAAGATTAATTTCAATTTAAATTTGCTTGAATCTTTAGCTTTAGCTTAACCATAAAATTCATCCAAGAATATGATTGGTGGGTGTATTTTGAATACATTATTTGGTAAGCACCGTTTAGAGAAAAAAAGTTAATTTGCTAAGGAATTCAATATTTATAATGACTGAATAATCCTATTCAATCAATTCTTTATTTTTTTATTCCATTAAGAGTGTATTAAAATTATTTCCAATAATACATATATTTCATCACGCTATTTCCCACCTGTGTAGGTAGAAAGGGCAGAGCGCCAGACTTTCCTATCTCAACACACATCCTTCGCCTCTTCAACATCCGTACCCATTCTCATACATCTTTACGATTTTTCTGAGGTTTTAAATCTCCTTGTAGAATATCATTCACTTGATTCAACCATAATTTTCTTGGTCTTCCACTACTACGCCTTCCACTCATATTTGCACTGTATATATTTGTTTTGTTAGTCTTTCTGCATTCATTCGTTCTATACGAAGTTTACATTCTTGCCTGTTCAATTCATTCCGTATTAACACCCCATGTATTCTTCTCAGTGCACAAATTTTTACACTATTATTTCTAATAATGCTATCTGAAAGCGTAAAAAATATTGTATATAAATTGTGATTTACTTAAAACAAATTCGAGATAAAATATAACTTCAAGAAATTAAAGAAAATTGCGTACATTTTTAAGGTTTTAAATTACACAATACTCTTTCTTTATTATGGTTAAATATCGAGACTTAGAAATATAAATTAATAATTATAACTGAATTTATTTTGTGGGAGTTAGTGTAATGTTATAAGAAATATTTATGTTTTAGTGATTTGTATAAAAATCGTTAAGTTATTACTTACAATAATAGAAATGAAAACTAAGAAAATATCTCATAGTATTTTCTAACACAAAGTAATATTAACATCACGCCGTATTCCCTGTGTGGTAGGGAGAGAGAACAGATCTCCAAACTTTTATATTCAAACACACCACTTTCGCCTTCCCACATTCATACATCAATGTTTAACGAAACCCTATAAGCGTCGTAACGTTCGAAATAACGAAAAAAGTTTATTTAAGAAAACTTACAAATAACGTCATGTAATGTAAAGATAAAAATATTTCACGATCATCAATCGGAAAGAACTTTAAATTTACACTAGCCATAAATCTCTAAGTTAGTATGGAATTTCCAGGGAGTTCCACCGAATATAAATTATTCGATGTTCTGGTATATACTCGTATGTATGTGTAAGTGTATATTCTACAATACTTGGATGTAAGTCAGCTCGGTGCTTAATAAATTTTATATTAAATTGTGCGTATAATGATTTGTGGGACTCCGAAAATTCTAAATGACCCTACCTGTGTAAGTCCCTAATTAAAAATTATTATTGGTTTATTTCAGGATATTCTGAGTTTTCATCAAATTACATCAACTCTGATTCGATGTAATGAAAAGTTTAAAATTAATAAAAAATGTAAACCAATATTGTGTACAGTTAATAATAATCTTAAATGATTATTAACAACAAATTTATAACATATTTTAAATTTTTTGGAAATGTTTTCAAAATAAATAAATAAAATTATTTTATCTAGACAAGACTGCCTTTTTATTGCACTTTAAAAGTAATTTTCGTTCCACTTGAACGTTTGACATTTCCAACATAGATTAAAAAGTCTGATCTAAATCGATACATATATACATACCATCACGCCGTTTTCCTGCTGGGGTAGGCAGAAAGAACAGAACGCTAGAATTCCTATCGCGACACACACATATTTCCCCTCCTCTACATTTGTACACTTTCTCATATAGCTCCCACGATTTCTGTGACTTTTATACATCCTTCTTTCAAATCACATTTATTCTAATAATTACATTTCCAAATTGATATTTAAAGAACAATATACTCGTACAATATTTTAAGGGTAATGACTGAAAATACATAAAATTATACTAAAATAAGAGAACTAAAGTTTACTTGTGTTCTTTATATTTCAGGATGACCTTCCCCCAGAACAGATTGCCGGTAAGATATTTTAAATTTGAAAATCCTCATTTTTCACTGTACTGTTTTTTTCGTTATCGGGTTCAGGGCTTAGTAAATACCACCCCATTGTTACCAATGCACATTTATTGAGCATCGTAAAATAACCACTTTAATATAATTTTATTTCTTGACAAAATGTTTCAATTGCAGAGTTTATTTGGCACTTACAAGCCGTTGTTTCGTCTTATTTTCTTCAAGTCTGTATTCTTATTTGATAAACGTTGTATTATTTCTAATTTTGATAGCAAGAGTTTCACGTGTCTCTGCTACTACGGGTAGAACATGTTCTGTATTATCAATGAACCTGAAATTGCTGACTGGGAACACTCAAATTTTGGCACATAACTATTTAATAAAAAAAACTGGTTCGCCATATCTGTTTATTTCTCCCAATTAATTATTTTGGAAAATATATCGGAAAAGGGTTGTGTTTTTGGAAACTGTTTTTGATAACTTATGTTAACAAGGATTGGTTTCATTTCAACACGATTTTGATTTCATATGATGACTCCGGACATGTCTCAAAAATGAATGTTTATTATCCCTGATTTATTTTAATGGATTCCAGTGTAGTTTTTCCCTTAAAGCCTCTTTAACATCATCTGGTTGGTTGGAAGAGATTGTCACATAGAAATAAACCCACCAGGTTGTACTGTATACAACGAAAGTGTTATACAATACAATACAAAAGGTGTTTTATTTTTTAATTATTTTAAGTATAAAAATTTTTTTTTGCTACATTTTATTAACCTGACCAACCTAGTTAGTAACACACCTGTTATTCAACTCAGGGATTACGGATTCAATTCCAGTTGCAAACTCATTTATTTTAAAAACGACTACAGCCTAGTTAGTCTTCATTTAAGGTCTCTAACATTTTTCTCGTTGGTTGGAAGAGACTATATACAGCGAAAGTATATTTCAATACTACAACCTTTCGACGATCCATAGCTAATTTTTACAACCAGTTCATGCGAGAAAGTGGGAACCAGCCGAGTGACACTACTTCTTTCAAGCTACTTTTATACGTTAAAATTTGATATTGAAAAATTGTGAAACTGAAAATGAAAAAAAATATATAAATCTAAGCACGAAGTAGAAATATCAATTTAGGATTTCAATCTTGAAAATTTTGTTATACTATTATTCAAATATATGTGCCAAATATTGTTTTCTTTATACATTGTTATGGAATTTGGTGATAAATTTTGTTATTTAGTAGTTTAATGAATACAAATGATGTCTACGAGATTATCTCATAAACAACTTAAGCGTATGATGTTTTTATTATATAAATTAATCCCAAATTTGACGTACCGACAGTGGAGTTAGCAAAAAGATCAGTTTTATCATCCTCCGGGATCAATCCTATATCCGTCATTTGACAGGGTGCCAATATATGGCTCAGTTTATCTTAGCGATACACTAAATCATCCCAATTTAATTATTGTTTATATACTCCTAAAACCGTTGGGTTTTTTTCACTTTCCTGATACGTGAAGACAATCAAATAATTTAATAGATTTCTGGATTAAAATAAAATATGTGCAATGTGTTGCCATATTTAAACTATAGAATTCCACTAAAATTTAATAAACTCAAATATACGTTCTATTAACATTTTTCAATTCCTTAGAACAACTGTTTAGACTTAAAAGATCCATGTCACTTAATAAAAATACACCGTATTCTTTTTATTGAAATTTAAAAACTCCTGATGGTTTAGAAATATCTATACTTTTGTTAATTGTAAAATTGTATTATATTTTTTTAATAAATTACAACCTCGAAAGATTTAAAGTCATGTGGCAATATCGTCATACTAACTAAAACTACGTTAAATAAGCCTTATTTGAAAACAACTGAAACCCTCTTTTGAATGTGGGTACCAGCGGGAATCATACTCATAACCCCAGGGTAAAAAAAAAACAAGAGTATTATCAACTAAGCTAAAATAAAATTATTTGTATTACACTTCTAAAAAATACAACCTAAAGAGTTTATTATACTAAGGAAATTTCTTTCAACTAACCAAGGGGAAAAAATAATTGAAATAATATTGTTTCAAATGTCTCGCATTGAAAAGAAAATTAATTGAAATTATTCTTAAAGAAACAGGGCTGGGTTCGAATCCTACTTATTATTTTATTTCTTCATCTTTTCTTGATACTTGTAAGCCGAAAATGTGTTAAAAGTCTGAATATGAAAATAAAACGAAAATTGGATATAACGTATCTTTTTTTTTGGTCTTCACCATCGTTTAACGCTACGTAATTGCTGTCACTGAGCTAATTGTCCAGATCTTTCATTTCTTTTTTTTTATTTGGCAGTAGACAAACATACGAGATTTCTGAGTCAGCGAATCCATTGATATATGAGAAGCTTGCAAAGCTGCCAGTTTGCCAAATTATTTTAAACTTCTGTGACCCTTAACAGGTTTTAGATTTCAAATTTTAAAAAACTATTTCAAATTTTTTATGTAAAATGAAAATGATGTCTTCAAAAAATACTTTTACACAGAAAATGAATATATTGAGTGCTTAAAACTGTGGTGAGCAAACTTGGTTCACCTTCGACACTCTGTTTGCAGTAGAATCTTTATGCAGCCCCCACGTAAATGAAAAACTGAAATACAATTTTCTTCGTTAATTTATTGTTATTTGTAAAGATAAGAAAGACATAAACAATTTATTACTCGTATAATAAATGTGAAAATTGAGGCTGAATTTTCGAAATAACTAATTTCATATTTGACTAAATCTTTGAATTTGGCGACTGTTGTAATTGCTTCTACATTCAATTTAGAACGATACTTGCTTTTTACAACAATTAAAGCTGAAAATACAGTTCTGCACCAATAAGAATAGATGAATAGAAATAATATTATATCGGCTTTTCTGAATAAAACGAAGCATTAATTTTTCATGGTCCACGAGTAACTTTTTTATTTAAAGTATATAATGCATTTTGGCAACCCCAACATCTCGTTTTACGACCATTTCGAGTCACTATTTCTAGGTTGAGCACCACTGACTTAAGGCGTGTATTATACTCGTATATTGTTTGTCCAAATTTGATCACTTTCAATGTAATAATGAGCTCACAGTATCCTTCTTTATGTAAACAAATATTGCGAGTACAGAACACAATTTCTGTGTAATGTGGTAAATAATAAAACTAAGTTAACATTCTTATGGTATATCCGGGACATTTTTCAAGTTCACATGTATGGTATATCCGGGATATTTGTCAAGTTAAAGTCCCACAGACTGGTTTCACAGGCTAGATATTCACTAAGAAATAATTTCAATAAAATGAATAATATATATTCCAAATTTGGTCACTTTTGATGTAATAATGAGCTCACAGTATCCTTCTTTATGTAAACAAATATTGCGAGTACAGAACACAATTTCTGTGTAATGTGGTAAATAATAAAACTAAATTAACATTCTAAGTACACATTTATGGTATATCCGGGATATTTGTCAAGTACACATTTATGACATATTTTTCAAGTTAAAGTCCCACGGACTGCTTTCACGGGCAAGATTTTCACTAAGAAATAATTTCATTAAAATGAATAATGTATATTTTGTGTTATAACATTAATCATA
This sequence comes from Odontocerum albicorne, assembly GCA_949825065.1. Lineage (NCBI taxonomy): Eukaryota > Metazoa > Arthropoda > Insecta > Trichoptera > Odontoceridae > Odontocerum > Odontocerum albicorne. Next base: position 11,435,145 of record OX463840.1, on the reverse strand, counting down.
AATTGAAATGATATAATAAAATGATTTCCTTTTTCCGAAATTCTATTATATTTTTCATGCATAAAATATCTGTGATTTAAACAATCGATATATGTATATAATCGAATATGTGTATACTAAATGTAATGTATTTTCACTTAATCAAATTAAATTTCTGAAGTGTTTGTTTTGTGCTTAGACCGAAACAAACAATTATAGAACAACAAACTGTACGTTTACATTGCAACTGAAACAGAACAGAATTATTGATTCTGGAGTATCACCGCTCTTGACCTTAATAATACACCGCTTATTCCTCTTGAACGTGTCTGCGAGATTTATGAAAACATTCAAGTAATCGAACTTCAGCAGCATCAATCGAAAATAATAGTGATTCATTCGTTGTTAATTATATCGCTATATTTTATGATTTCTAAAACTATCCATTCAAATAAGCTTCTTTGAATTATGCATATGAATTATGCATATGAATTATGCATACAAAGGCGTACAATAAATATAATATTTCAGACACGCTGAAAAAAAACTGAATTTCAGTGGTACACTGAAACTTAAATGCGATACCAGTTTTTTTTATTTGAATTGAACGTTAAAAATCTGAAGGTAACTTTTCTTTTATTTTAAGGAAAGATTTCCCCTTCAGGGCTGTAGCAGTAAATACAATTAAATTAATGATCTGAAATATCCTTTATTCAAGAAATTTGCGAGGGGATATTATCAGATAGGGAGGATAATTGAGGACAAACGGGAAAATAACGTATAAATCTAGAACATCAAACACACGTGGCAACTTAGAACCAAGAAATGGATAGTTTAAATTTAAGAGTTGAAAGGGTAGTTAAAATTCCACACCCTATAAGAGTCTGGGAAAGATCTGGAAAAATAAGAAAGTAAGGGACTATCATCATTCTCTGAAAAAACTAAGCTGTTAAATGCTTGTGCAAATCGAGATTGAAAAGTTTAGCGCATATTTGAATCTGATTTTAAGTTTAAAAAGCTAGTAAATAATTTGAAAAAATCTAGTAAATAGTTTGAAATAATTCATGATTTACGCAAATTTCTTTTTTTAAAGCTTTATTAATTAAATTATCATCACTGAAGTCAATAAAATGTGGAAAACGTATACTGAAAAAATACGGAAATATTTTGAAAATATTAATTGAAGCAAATGTGAGAAGTGTTAGAAACACATGGACATTAATGGAGATATGCATGAATGTGGATGCGACAAAAGTTGTTTTCATTAATAGAAAATTGTGGAAATCTGCCGTGTCTGCCTACTCTAAAAAGAGCATTATATGGTGGTTTGTACGTTTACTGTCAATATATTAAACTTTTGCACACGCTTGCAAAAAGTTGCTAATTTCTACATTCGATACACGAGTAATCTTAGTTTTGATACACAATCGTATGCAATTTCGTTTGATCTCAAATATAAATAGTTTCATGAAAGAACAACACAGATCGCTTCAGAAGAAAGCGTTATTCATTTTTTATTAGATATTAAATCGTCAGAACATCGTCTTGCAGTTATCGCAACACTCTCCAAGGTTGTTCTAGTCAGCATAAAAGGGGCCGGTTCACTGGAAGCTGAAAACCGTTACATCATCGTATCCAGAACCGTTTCTGATATTGTTACTACGGGGCCGGGTCAAGGTGGATACGAAAAATACACGATACATTCGAAATATTCTATTCCAAGAATTCATATATTACACCTTCGTTGTAGACAGTAATTCCGTGATCAAGTTCATAAGACACCTTACATTCAACCCTTTGGGTATAGGTTCGATTTACATTGGAACATAATTGATTTTAAAAAAGGTTCCAGTCTGTTTTTGATTAAAGGCCTTTTTTGAACATATATTTGGTTAGTTGTATGTGACTTTCACCTTATAATTAACCCATCAAGTTTTGTGTATTGTATACATTAAAAGTGTAATACAATACAATTCAACCTGCTTTATTTACTGCCTTGAAGCAATCTCCATAAACTGGTCTGAAATATATAGAGAAGTCTTAAGTGATAATCAAACCGTAATTCATTGACATTCCACATTGTTTTTTTAGTGCACGCGTTAATTTTCTATTTTATTCTTCTGATAAGTTCAAACTTCATTTATGCACCTTTATGGAGACACTGACATATTACATATGCTGTATTGTAATTTTTGCTACTTCTGATATAGCGCGGTTGTTATATATGATAAAGGGTCTTTCAAATTGAGCGGTTTTTAAATTCTTGAATAAAACACAGATGGCTTCGCGAATTTGCCTGGGTCTTGTGACATTTGAGAAGTGTAATGTATGATATTTATAAAAATAGAGTCGTATACAATACAACAACGCGTTTAAATTGTTGAATTATTTTATGTATGTAATCTCCGAAAACGGTGATGTTAATTGGCTACCAAGATCATGTGATCTGACACCGTTGGACTATTTTCTCTGGGGTTACGTGAAAAACCAGGTCTATAAGAATGACCCCCAATCAATTCCTGAGCTAAAGGACGAAAGTATTCGCGTTATTGGTGAGTTAGAACCGCAATTATGCCAAAATGTCATCGAAAATTTTGACAAAAAAGTAGACACCTGTGGAGCTGCAAGAGGTGGACATTTGGCGGATATTGTTTATTCATAAGTTTTTCATAAGTATTTCTTCATTCATTCGTTCCACATACCCAAACCATCTTAGCGTGCTCTTCATCGTCTTTCTTAACACATCAGCATTAAGTTCAAATCATCCTTTATCACTTCATTCCGTATTCTATCTTACATTCTTACTCCAGATATTCTTCTCAATGCACCTATTTCTTCTTCGATATTGTCTTTATTTAAACAAAAAAATGCTATCGGCATTTGGTCACTCAATTTCTAAAGTCGGTACTGTGTGAGGAATCGCGATAAAGTTTTTTTCTGCTTCTGGTTTTTTTTCTAACATAAGCAATTGAAAATAATTTAGAACGATCCCGTGTAAGCAAACAATCATTGTTGGGGGCGTGTGAAGTTTTGCTTCGAAGTAAATTGGATAGCATAGAATAAAAGAGATTCTGTTTTACTTTGAAATTCACCAATGGATGACCCTTCAAATTAAGAGGATAACTATAAAGCTATAATTAAATGAGCTAAACACGGATACTGGTAAAGTTTCTCGTTTTCGCAATATTTATGTAACATTTATTATGATGCGAAAACTTGGGCTCTGAAAGCAAACGAGAGACGTAAAATAGATGCTTGTAGTTGATTTTTATCAAAACACTGTTTATTCCACTTTTTTGTGACGGTATAACCCTACCGGTTTCAAGGCTTTCGCCTCATCTTCAGAGGAGCGCAAACAAGACTAAATGCTGTTCGAACTGGTACCGATATACACGCTTCAACGGTTGGGGGCTGAGGGATGAGGGAGGCATGGGACAATTTCGGCCAAGATGCGGATGAACAGTTATTTCCCAAAAATCTCTCCGCTCTTGGCCGAAATTGTCCCATCCCTCCCTCATTCCTCAGCCCCCAACCGTTGAAGCGTGTATATCGGTACCAGTTCGAACATCATTTAGTCTTGTTTGCGCTCCCCTGAAGATGAGGTGAAAGCCTTGAAACCGGTAGGGTTATACCGTCACAAAAAAGTGGAATAAACAGTGTTTGATAAAAATAAATTACAATGTCTTTAAACCTCCACAACGTTAATGCCTTAACTATAAACAACATAAAATAGATGCATTTGAAATGTGGTGCTGGTGAAGGATATTAAGAATTTCTCAAACAGCAAGGTGAACCAACGCCTCCATTCCCCGAAGAATTGAGAATCTTCGACAAATTGTCTACATTATAGCTTCGATGATTCCTCCAATTCTTTGGACACATTGCTTGTGGATTAAGATATAGTTTTGAGAGGCTTGTGGTTACTGGAAGCGTGAGAGGACGATGCACAGAAGAAAGAACCCCAATGCGTAGGACTGACCAAGTGAGAGACGCAACAAGACGACCCTGAACAACTGCTCTTCGAACCGCAGAGTACATAGATGGGTGGAGAAGAGTCGTCAGAGGCTCTTGTCATAACGATGCTCAGTCATGAGCATCGTGACGACAGGGTGATGACGAAATACAGCTCTTGTTCTGCAACCTATATGAAAACGTGAGAACAGGGGTGCGGCCTATGTAGAACTAATATTTAATGTATATTTCCATTAAATCTCTTTAATGACGACCTCCGTTGACTAAGGTGCTTGACTTCTATCCAGGGGTTTCAGATTTAACTCCCGATGATACCCAACAAAAAACAAATAAAAGGGTTCCAGTCTTTTAAAAGAATTCGTCTTGTAATTATACTCCCAAGCGCTGGTCGTGTGCGTGTGTTGTTGAAATTTCACATGCGGTAGTATTGCTAACGCTTGCAACTACGAACAACGAGTTCAAACGATCTCCGAAGACTGTATTGTCTCCCAGCCATGCTCTTCCATATGTCCAAATCATTAATTCGGATTTGTTAAAGGGTACCATATGAAAGAAGAATTTCTCTTTACTGTTCTTAATTTAGGAGGCTGTTTCAGGATTTTAAAATAAAGTAATGTATGTGTTGCTCTAAAAATATGAGCACATTTTTGACACGTTTAATATTAACATTTATTTATTTTTCATATTCCATTTTGTGTTTACGTTTTCTTAACCATGTGAAATCCTTAACAAAAATCGACTTCTAAAAAAATTAAGGTACAAAATTAATAGATTACTTGTATAACGCTAATTCGTAATAATATATTGCCTGAAAAACGCTCTGCTTTCAATTTATAAAAGACATCTTAAAATCTTCAAAAATAAAGATCAGAAAGTAAAATTATAATCAGGAAATCATTAATGAATATAAAGTACACCATACAACAAACCAATGACATGGGTTAAAAATGTATGCGATGTTTTGGTCAATATTTTACATATTAACTCGAACTCTGGGATAGCATGGAAAATCTTGAGGTCATTTTTAATTGTAGAACAGTTTTTACAGTGACAGTTGTAAGGAAACTATGAAACAATTTCTATCACATTTCTTAACATGTTGTGATAAATGGATTATTCGTTGCAGATTTTATTAAATTAAAACAATGCTCTATTATGTGCAGGTCAAATCTTATTACAGCGAATACCAAAATAACAAATTATTTCATTTAATTGAATTACCGTACATAAAAGAATTCGACATTAACGAAATAAAAATTTCAATGTAATTAATATTTATGGACCAAAAATATTGCTGAAGGGGTCTTAGCCATCGGGCTTGGATGACAATACAAATATTTAACGAATGGCTCGTGAATTTACACGCTCAAATAAAAAAGACAAAAATGAAAAAAATCCTATTCAAATTTATACTTAGTACATAATTTAATATGCAAGCTAGAGCACATTCAAATTGAATTTTTACCTCCAAATTGTAGTGTTTTTGCAACTTTTATGATATGTATGTATTGTTTTCGGAAACTATGAAAACATTGAAAAGTTTCAAAGTTATATTTCCAGGAGATTTGATGTCTCGGAAAATATTTTTCAACAATTATGTATATTGAAAATGCTATAATTAATGCTGCTAAGAAAAAATCAGCACAATCAAAACAAGATTATTATTTGAAGAAAAAAAATAGGGTGTAACATATTTATACAACTTTTTATACTGAAATTTTTTTTAATAGTATATTGAGTATAAATAACGAAATACGTTTTATGGCCCCATGAATTTCGTTATATTGTGATTTGACCTGTATCAAATTATTTAAATGCACACGTTATGAAATATTTGTGCAAATAATCGAGCAATTGGCTTGTCTTCAGTCCAACTAACAGTAAAAAATATTTTTATGAAACCAGTTACCTTAAAACATTTGAATTTTTCATATCCTGAAACATTTGCGATGTGTTAAATAATCTACTCGTAATTAGTTTTATGGAAACTTTGAAATAGTTCATAGCTTTATGATCCCATGAATTTCGTTATTATGGGTTTTGACCCGTATTTATCATTGTATTATACATTGTATATTTATCGTTGTATTGTACATTTTATATTTATCGTTGTATTATACATTGTATATTTATCGTTGTATTATACATTGTAAACAATATTATATTAGATATTGATAAGTAAGTATAAACAATAACGAGTATACTAGGTATTTATCATGTATGTATTTATCAGCGCAAAAAGTAACAATTAATTCTAAGAATAGCTGTAAAGTAGCGTCTCTGTTACATTTTACTTAGAATACTTGAGTAGCATGTTACTATCGATTTAAAAATAGCAGTATAATTGCCACTTTATTTCAAAACAGCTTTTACAACACAAATGTTGATAAATGTTTATGTTCAGATTTCAAACATCTCGAGTTCGAACCCTTCAATTAAATCTAGTTCGGTTTAATTTTGAAACTTTTTGTGATCTGACTTTATTATTGATAATGTCACTAAGCACAACAGACATTGTTTTTTTTTACTAAAGTTAAACAGTAGATCTTAAAACATTTTATACAATAATTCAAAAAAGAACTCCATAGCCTAGTTGGTAAGACGTCTGTCTTCTTCCGAACCGGGTTCGATTCCCGTTGGTAACATTTAAAAAAAATCTCGTCTGGCTTTCATTTAAAGCTTATTGAACACTTTATGTTTAGTTGGAAGACATTGCTACATGACAGTATAATTACCAGGCTGTAGTTTTTATAACAAAAGTGTGTAACGCATTTTTCTCTTTCAGAAACTAAGTTAAAAAGATAATTTTTAACATTTTTCTATTTTTTTTTAAATTTATATCGGTACGTCACTCGATTATATCGAGGTTATGTTATGCAAAGCTTAAGGAAAGTATTATGTCTAAACTGCGCTTTATTAATTGTCATTTTATCATTACATTATAAAGCTGGCTGGTCCAGACAAAGGAGCCTGATATGCGACATGATGTTATGTGGGAAGATTTAGTTCTAGAGTACGATAGAAGTCACCGGAAACAATAATTATTAGCGTCATGTAGAAAATTATACATGTATGTCCTTGCTACTTCGTCCTTTAAGATCGCTTTCCTAGAAAAGGCAATGTTTGACAACGTTCCAAGCTCCTCGAATTATCTCGCCTTATTTCGTGCTGTTTACACGTCCCGAGCTCTGTTTACATTATTTGCATTTGCAAAAATAGCCCCCGCACAAAAGCGAATGTTTTCAAGTGTGATTATTTAACCTGTATTCTGGGCCTGTTTACACACTGAGCTCCATTGTTTACAATTCGATATATTTTTGGATGTAGACATAGCTTATTAATTTCAGATTATATCAGGCGCCATCTTACAAGAGACGGACTATGCCTGTTATCACTTGACAAATGTGTCTATTTTAAAATGGTATTATTCTATCGATAAACAATAATTGTATGTTACTTTTTTGGTCAATAGTTGTATTCTATTTTATAACACTTTCATATTGTATACAGTGCCACCTGGTGGATTTATTACAATGTGGCAATCTCTTCCAACCAATCAGAAAGGTGGTAAAACAAGCTTTTACTGAAAATCCAACTGAACCAAATGGAATTGAATCTGTAACCTTCGGATCAGAAGAAAGGCGTCCTACCAATAAGGCCATGGAAGGAAGACTTACATACTCGTATTTTTAGATAATGCAATTATAGTCTGCATTGATAGTCAAACTCAATATTGTATGATTGCATTTTAAATATCGCCTTCTACGCTCAACTTAAATAAATTTATTTTGTAAAAAAAATAATTTGACAATAATAATGGCTTTTAATCCTGAAACATAACGCCCTTGAAGAGAGTCTGCTCTATGAACGGCCCTATATAAATTACGCATTTATTATTATTATCGTACTTTAGTTGTCCGCAGTACAACCTAGCGAGTTTATTCCCATGTGGAAATATCTTTCAACCATCCAGAAAGATGTAAAATAAACTTTAAATGAAAATCAGACTAGAACCCTTTAAAAAAAAAAGAGAAACAACTGGAATCGAACTCGCAACCCCCGGGAAACACAAGTGTCTTTCCTACTAAACCATGGACATCGTCAAATAAAGCGAATGCTCAATAAATATTTTTTGTGGCTTTTGGGGAAATTAAATCCACAATTCGAAGCTGTATCCCATTTTCTCGAATATTTTAGTTTAATCGAAGTATTATAGGAACGCGTTCTTCATGTATGGCGTAGTAACAATACTGCTCGCCAGGTAATATTCCTATTATGCAACTATAAGCTGGATAGAAAAGCATTAAAAAAATATTTTAGGAATAAATTAAGGAATATACGGATCTGTATATGAATGAATGAATATGCAACCAAATTATGGGACATAGTGGAAAGGATTGCCTGGTTGAAGTGAAAATGGGTGGACCAATTTGCTTGCAGGTTAAATGATAGATAGTTTAATAGGATACTGGAGAGGACACCGCGAATCACCAAAAAGGCGCACCGACGTCCTCCAACAAGAAAGATGGATGAATCAGGCAGTTTGCCGGGGACAGTCAGTGAAGGATATATGGCACCGGGAAGAATAGAGAAGATGAAAGGCCTACATCTTACATTCGACTAACAACCTCCGTGGCCTAGTTGGCAAGACAATTATCTTCCGACCCGAGATATTGAGGGTTCGATTCCCGCTGGGACTTATATTTTTATTAAAAGGATTAGTCTGGTTTTCACTAAAGGCATTATTAACATATTTCTGGATGGCTGGAAGAGATTGCTACATGGCAATTAGGCCACTACGTACAACGAAAGTGTAATCAAAGTAATAAAAGCTGAAGTGATGTTTTTTTGTCTTCTTCATGTGGCTCGTCCGGTACCCTAATGTTGGTGATGGATGACTCATGAGAAAATATTTGAAACCGGTAGGGTTATACCGTCACAAAAAAGTGGAATAAACAGTGTTTGATAAAAATAAATTACAATGTATTTAAACTTCCACAACGTTAATGCCTTAACTATAAATAACATAGAAAATATTTGTCTTTGACGGCACATAATAGCTCCTCAACTATCTGGATACCAGTCCATCAATATTAATTAAAAAAAAGTGTTTTTTCTCCTTTAAATAACATATATATGACCCAATTAGGAAAATTTCGGTCATTTTTTTAGTTTTAATAAATGATGGTTGTATGATGAATTATCCGCTAAAATATAAAGAAGTTGTTCATGCAATGAGAAATCCATCTCTGGATATTGAGATCGAAAGATTATTCTGGCCAGATTTTTGTTTGTTTCTTCAAGAGCAACATAAATAATCTGGACTGACTGACGGGACTCGTCGATTTTTAAATCGCGCGCATAAATAACGAATATTGTTTTACAAAAATAAAAAATGATATTCTGACGTCAAGCTTTAACAAAATCCGAAATACTTTTAAGAGAAGGCATCATCTCTACAACATGCATGTTTTGTTTATTTTTTTTTAAATTTAATTAGACAAGCTTAAACTTTTTGATACCTAATTGAATACATACGTGCGGAAAAGATATAACCCAAACTCTACCTGTTTTGAAATTTTTCAGGAAATATTTAATAAGTATATAAATTGACCATGATTATTTTTGCCAGTATGGTACTTTTACGTATTAAGGATTGAAGAACTTTTTTTTAAAGAAGCTTTTCGGATTTAGGCTTTAAGGAAGTATAATTACGTGAAGCATGGGTTTCAATGGAATAAATTAAAATAAAACGGAATTGGAGCATGAAATCATATTTTACCAGTGAAATATTTTCTTCGCGTTAATTAAAGAATTCTCATTCGATATTGCACGTATCATAAAAAAGTAATCATTTTAGGCCTTAAGGAAATATAATTATGGGAAGAATGAGCTTTTATTTATTTATTTATTTACATTTAAAGAAATTTTATAATTATGTAATAAATGGAATAAAAATAAAATGAAAAATATATCACATTTTATCAGTGAAATATATATTTTTTTCATATTAAGGATTGAAGAATGCTCATTCGATATTGCACGTAACATAAAAAAAGTAATATTTTTAGCCTTTGAAAAAATATAATGACACGATGTATGGACTAAAATCTATGGAATAAAAAGAAAACTAAACTAAATTAAAGCTTGAAATCATATTTTACCAGTATAATACTTTTTCCCTTAAGGATTGAAGAATGCTCATTCGATGTTGCAAGTGACACAAAAAAAGTCATTATTTTATTCCTTTAAGGAAATATAACGACACTCGGTATTGACTTCTATTAAATAAAAATAAAATAAAACGGAAGCATGAAATTATATTTTAGCAGTATGTATTATATATTTTTACATTTTCGCATGTTCATTCGATATTGTAAATAATAATAAAAAAATATAACTTTTAGCATACATATTCTACATTTAGGAAAACATCGGTTATAAGTGGTATAATTAAAGTGCGCTTAATCGGCAATCTGTCGTTCCGGGTTTGATATTCCGTGAATTCGGTTCCGGTCTTGTTTCATCGCAACATATATTTCATCTGAAGTTATAACATTTCTATAGGTTATAAATTACCTTAAAATATCAACGAGCGCTATTGAATAACAAAAAATAAACAAGTTAAGTGTGTAAAAATTTAAGTCTGTCGATCGACTGTAACAAGTTAAGTCTGTCGATCGTCTTTGAATATTCGTTGTAAAAATCTTTAGTACAATCTATTAAACCAGGAGTTCCCAATTGTGGTCAACGTAATCCTAGGATTCTATCAATAAAATGAGTGATTTCGCAATAAGAAAATATGCATGAAAATTGTATTTAACCTATCCGTGCCTGAGGAAAAAAACGTGAGATTGCCTGTTCCACTGTTTATCAGAAACCACTCCCAATTTTAGAATTCAGCTGTCCATAATGAAACCACGCTTCAAAAGAATATTGAAAGAAAATAAGAAATTTAATTCTTCGCATTAATTACCAGTTTGAATTAATTTATTTTTTGTATTTTAAATAAATTGTTTTATTTTATTTTATTATAATTTACCCTCTAAACGAGTATGGCCTTACGGTGTACGGCGAGCGAATTTTTACCTCAAGAGAGTATGGACGTACAAGGTACGTCCGATGTTTTTTTCACGAATACATGAATTTATCCATAAAACGGACAAGGCTCAAATGTTTTTATCTATTCAATTATTTTGTCAATGGCGGCCGCAATTACGTTTTTTATATTACTTACAAAATCAATTTTTTATTTTACTTACAAAATCTCACTCGCTTAGAGGTTTCCAATTATTTTTAAGAAAGTGAAAAGGGTTTTACGAATAAAATATGTTAGGAATTACTATTTTAAATGTGTGTACTCACTGAACTAACCATAGACGCTACATCCAACTAAATGATAGCTTAGTGGCTGCTTGTTGATATCCTAAAAGGTGTGTACATTTTATGGAATGTTATTGTTTATCATCAACAATAAATATATTAAACTTTCATTTCCATTATTAGAGATTCATATGAACTTAAGGCTGTTATAGTGACTAGGCAGGAATGTGAACTTAAGGTTGATGTGTTGAGTAAGGGGAAGAAGAGCACGCTGAGATTATTTGAGAATGTGAAACGAATGAATGAAGAAAGGCTTACAAAACAGATAGAAAGTACAAATATGAGTAGAGGGTGTCTGAGAGAAAGACCAAGGAAAGCCTAGTTGGATCAAGTGAATGATATTTTGAAAGAAAGAAACGTAGAAAATGAGAGATTTATATCGAGATAGGAAAGACATTTTTAATGATTGCTGCGAATAAATACTGTAGATATGCGTACTGAATAAATACAAGTCTTGTTTGCGCTCCGCTGATGATGAGGTGAAAGCCTTGAAACCGGTAGGGTTATACCATTATAAAAAGTGGAATAAACATTGTTTGATACAAACATATTACAATGTCTTTAAACTTTTAAACCTCAACCATAATTAATATAATACAAAAGAAAACTAAAAAAAGAAATACAGTGCGAATATGAATTGAAGGCGTGATAGAGGAAGACCAAGGAAATTTAGGTAGGATCAAGTGGACACTATTTTGAAAAAAAAAGTAAGCAGTAAGTGCAATCGGAGGAGTTGTATAAGAAGGTGTATACCATATATGTGAAAGATGTGAAATATGTGTGTAGATATAGGAAATGCTAACGCTCTGACCTCTCTGCTAATCCCAACGGGGAAACTGCGTGGTGGTATGTGTTGTATAATATATTATTAAATATAGGCTATTTTCTAATAAGTAAGGGAAATTAAAATCCAAGTTTATCAAATTTCATATAAACATAAACTCATTTTATAATAATCAACTAACTACTCGTATAACTAAACAAAACATATTTTATTCCTCCTCAGAAATTTGTTGTAACTTTTACACTTTAATACTGTATACAATACACAGTTAACACTTTAATACTGTATACAATACACAGTTAACACTTTAATAATGTATACAATACACAGTTAACACTTTAATACTGTATACAATACACAGTTAACACTTTAATACTGTATACAATACACAGTTAACACTTTAATACTGTATACAATACACAGTTAACACTTAAATACTGTATACAATACACAGTTAACACTTTAATACTGTATACAATACACAGTTAACACTTTAATACTGTATACAATACACAGTTAAAGAAACGGTGTAAATATGAAGAAAAATCGTAATTTTATTTTTTTACAGTTTTATTTTAGAACCTCAAACCAAACTAAATAAAAGCAATATACTCGTATATTTCGGGATGATTGTTTGAAGTTTATAGATGTTTTGTCTACATTGACTTTATATCTTGAGACAATTTCATCAATTCCACTGAACAAAATTGTTAGGAGAGAGAGAGTATTTAAAATAAGCCAGGCAAGTACAATATGATTGCAAAAAGAAAATGTGTTTTATCAGAATAATTGTTTTCATTTCAACAATGTAATTTAATGTTTAATCATTAGTCAGTTGATGGCCTTCGTGGCTTAGCTAGTAGTATCCCTAACTTCTTCTAGCCTAAGGGTTACAGGTTCGATTTCCATTAGAACTCAATTTTTTTAACTAACATATGATACCTAGTCTGGTTTTCATTTAAAATGATTGGAATTTATTTGATTGGAAAAGATTGCCATATGGAACCTTCCAAGTTATACTGTATACAACTTAATTGAAAATCAATAGGATACACTTTAATATTAAAAAACGACGGTAAATATATTTCATTTCTCATGAAAAAAAAATCTCTTTTTAGTATGCTTTATTGGGCTTTGTTTTATTACGCGGAAGTTCCGAATTAAATTTTAGCATTTTTTTATTGCAGTTCTAAACGATAAATTTAATTTATTTTGTGTGATAAAACGACTTGAAAAAAGTTAACTCGACATCAAACAGCACTTAACTAAAGGATGTCATTATTTTTTTTTATATTTTCATTATAACTAAGCATGTCCTGTTTTCCGGGATATTATTTGGTTAAATACGACATGAAAATTATCAATTCCCGCTTTATTTTAAGTATGTAAAATTGACTATTTTAAAAACACAAATTATATTTTTCACTATTGTTGAAATAAATTTACATTAGATATTTGTTATTAAGGAGAAACTCTGTTTACCAAGGCTTGTGTCGTTTCTACGTGTATTATATTAATAAATTTAATAAAAAGTGAAAAGAAAAACAAATCATAAAATAATGTTTTAATTTCATTTGCAGTCATAAATATTATACACTGTTGTTAGCTTTTACTGTCAATGCGTCATTGTTGTAAGTAAATATATTATATACTCGTAAGTAGAGAAGACGGAACATTTTCGGAACCCGCGGTATTTTTATTGATTGTTTATGGCCGCCTCCGGAAAACAATGTTTTTGAGGAAAATCACAAAGCTCTACAGCCCGTTGCCATCGCCATTGCAGCTCGTTCTGGATCTATTTTGGATTTCCGATCTCTAATTTATAGCAACACTGAAACGCGATGAGGTATAAGAATAGTTGCCGGCATTGATTGAATACTCGATCTGAGGGAATCTTCACAATTTATATACTAGAAATACTCAGCTAATGCAAAACGTTTGAAAGTCAACTAAATCAGTCAATCAAATAGAACGTTGAAGGACATTCCAATCAATATTTGTTTATTTAAATAATCGCTTCACTTTAACTTTCAAATATTTTGCAAGAAATTTTAATCGAGGTTATATTCCAGTAGATATTTCATTTTCACTTTTGATTATTTGATATTCACATTGATTAAAAACGTTTTTAATCAGTCTGAGTCTTCAGACAAAGTTTTCATTAAATCTGAATTATGTATCATAAATATTAGAACGCAATTTAATTAAAAATAAACTTTTTCATTTATAATTCGGAGAAGATAGAAGCGTTTTTTAAGTGTAATTACTTAGATAATGAAAAGGAAGTCAAGTTTTTTCAAGGATCTTATTAGATTTAATTTTTAATCTGCAACATAAATAACAATTTTCTCTCTTGCATCTCGACTAGGAAACTGTTTATTTCATGTTATCGTATTATTTTTTTTTTAATATGCCCTATAACTTCATATTCTCGTTGCCCTTAAGAAAGAGTTTATATTTTCCTGCATTGTCTTGTATTGTTGATTGAAATTAATCAATCGTATTCGACTTTTTCTACTTTCAGTGCAGTAATATATACATTGGAATTTTCATGCACCATATTTTGAAAGATATACGTATGTATCTTGAATCATTAATATTTTTTTTAATATATTGATGCGTTATTTTATTGTTTTATAATTGAAATCTGATGTGTAAAGGACACGTAAGTGTCGTTTATTTTGTCAATAAATTAATAAATAATATTCGTAATTTTGAAAAACACATGTTCAATACAATTTTAATATTACATTTATTTTTATATAATGCATTCTTTTAAAAAAAATCTTCGTAATGTAATAACAGATCCGTTATTGTTTTGCAAACTTCTCAAAAAGGTTTTTTTTGTTAAAAATATTATTTATTAATTATCTCGATTATTCATATCCCATAAACATACCATTATAAAGATAAAATCAACGTTAAATTAAGTATTACATTTATGTGTGTAGCTGTTGATATTATTATTATTATATGAGCTTTTAATATTATTTATGATATAATAATTTATATTTAATCAATATTTAGTCCAAAATTATCTGCTTCTAAAATGAATTTCATTTGGACGTTTTGTATAGACACAAGAATTTCATATGAAATTATTACGTAAAATATTCGTAAATATGAAATTATTACGTCAAATATTCGTAAATATCATACATCAAATAACCACTTCTTCACGCTTAACTTCAAACCGACGACGATTTAGTAGATTATACTGAATAATCTGGTTAATTCGTAATAATTCATTATGACTGTGGAAATTTGTGTGAACGTTAGTTAAACCCACCAGTTTTATTAAATCCAAGTAATATTTCTTTCCACGCTGTTAATTTGCAAGATAAATTCTATTTCTCCTACATTATGAATAATTTTAATATTAAACATATCACTGGAATACAAAATATATAGATTTTATTTATAGTTAAGGCATTAACATTGTGGAGGTTTAAAGACATTGTAATTTATTTTATCAAACACTGTTTATTCCACTTTTTGTAATGTTATAACCCTGCCGGTTTCAAGGTTTTCACCTCATCATCAGGGCAGTATAAACAAGACTCTTATCAATTACATCAAACAAAACCATAATTGGTTTAACAATAAACATGCGTTTTTATTTTACTGTCATTTATAATGAAAAATTGTAGCGAGAATAGGCTCCTTTTCCCATTTCACTTTGATCGCATGTAAAGCTAACTTTCATATAATGTAATCCAAAATACCGTTACAAAAAATGGAATTAACAGTGTTTGATAAAACAAATTACAAAATATTATATATAGACTTTTTAAAAGTGCTTGGCGATACATTTTACGTATTTGTTAACTTCTCTCTGAAGTGTGCTGAATAAATTGTCATTTTATTATGTAATATTTTTTCCCAAATATTTTTCACATTATTTTAAAACTATTATTTTATGAAAATTGTTAATAATCCAGCAATACAAATATAAATATTAAGAATTTGATACGTTTTTTTTTTATCTGAATAAGCATGGCATGTTGTATGAACATGGTGAAGAAAAATATATGTACCAGGAAAGATGTAGAGATCTATTATATTTGCTTACCCTAATAGGCGAAATGTCGGCGGCTGTGGTCTATTGGTTAATATTCACCTAGGTTTGGTACCTGGCGGATTCACTTCCGGGCTGGTTTTACTCTTAGACCGTTTTACACCGACATTTATATTTTTGTGACTTATATCGTTACAAAAAAGAACACATAAATAGCGCTATATAAAACTCTGTCTAATGAGAGGCTTCAGCACATCGAACAGGCCAATCGTCTTGAAATATCAATCCCCTTGTCATCAGATCTTTGGGTTTCATCTTCCAAGACTATGCTTGCTACGGCTTGCACACTATAACCTAATACGCGCACATGCGTCTTCCATCCACAAGATGACTGACAATCATACTCGATCACAAGGAATAGCCGATGGTGTCAATAGGGAAATCATGGTGTAATTATGAGAAACATATCAAAATAAAAATAATATGTCTTAAATCAATATCTTGAAAATATTCTACTCGTGCGTCATCGCAATGACTATAACATATATGATAATTGGAGAACCATTTTTTCAAATAATTTTTTATCGTGTTTTTTCCATACACATGATATGAAAAACAAACATCAAAATAGTTCGTTCTCATAACCCAGGTTTATTTCGTTTTTATAACTCTCGATTGCACCATCGATACATTTCGAAGGCTAAAATATAAAATCCCGGGGAAGCGGATCATCCACTGTCTATCCAGTGTCCAACATGGTTAATACTCGTAGCCCAGCGCTATCGTCTCGGTCAGATTATTTTTAACCATCTCATGGGATCAGTTTGATATTTCAGACAGCTGATGAAGCTGTGTTGGAGCATCGCCCTTTTATTCGGATGCCGATGCAACTGGCTGTAGAATTATGTATTGGATACAAACTGAGACGCATTTCCCTTTGGGTCGCCGCACTATGGAGCTATATATATTGACGCGTGTGGAAAGCTGTAGTAAGATAAATTTCAAGCGAGGCGCACCACCAAACAACGTGATTAAAATTCAAATATCTCCTGCTTTAATTCTCATCATCTAGAGTCGTACCTCCTGATCCTTCTATTCTAGGACATTCTATCCTGCGTCATTTCTTATGGCGTGATATTGTTTTTTACAGTGCTGTGGAGACGGCAAAAAATTCCGATTCCGACTTCAATTTTTTTTCCCTTCTCCGACCCTGGATCCATCTCCAATTATAGTGCCTACATATATCGCTAACCATATATTATACTTAATTACGTGACATCATTACTTAAATAGAGGTTTTTTTTAATAATGTCTATGAAGATTCCTCATAGTATACATTATTTGTACTAGATGGCACATACGATTAGTTCACAATATCATTTATGTAACCGATATCTTAGAAAAAAAAAATAATAAGTCAGTCGATTTTAGAATAGCATCTCTCGAGTCCGACTCCACAAAAAATCCACTCACAAGTTATTGACTCCTACTCCTTGCTTCGACTCCTGACTTCGACTCCTGCCTTCGACTCCTGACTTCGACTCCTGACTTCGACTCCTGACTTCGACTCCTGACTTCGATTACTGACTCCAACTCTACGCCCCTGGTTTTTTTAAGTCAGACTTAGTTAGATTATGAAAATTGTATAAGTTTAGAAATTATATTAAGCCTCTAACCAGAGACAGCTGTGTAGCAAAAATAACCTCGAATCTCAACCAGCCCCACTGGATTTATAATTCTATGTCTTTATCATAATAAAATATAAGGCTGTAATTTCATTTTCGGGGATTGGTTTGGTCGATTAAAAAAATATGGAATGTGTAAATATATTAAAAAAATTGTTTATACACTCCATAACCTTTCGTGTGCTCTAAATTGAATACGACCGTGTGTTGAAATAAGTATTTGAAAACATCAGACTGTTTTTTTTTTGAGTCATCAGAAATCGAACCCGAAACCCTTGGGAGGAAGACAATTGTTTAACTAAAGATATTTTTTTCGTGATTGATTATTTCACTATTTTCGTTTTTAAGGACACACAATAATTTAGTAAATCATTCTAATAGATTCTTCCTAATCCACTTCAAACTACAATATTAAACAATTCATAAAATAATTTAAGTTTACAGGTCTTCAAAAGCTTCCTAGGTTGATATTTCATGCCAATCTCTGTGACCTTGTTAGTAAGACATTTGTCTTTCAACTTGGGGTTGCGGATTCGATTCTCGTTGGTACTCAGATTTTTAAAAAGGATCCCAATTTTGATTTTCACTTAAGCCTTATTTAAACACTTTTCCGGATGGCTGAAAGAGATTATCACTTTGCAATAAAACCGACAGCTTGTACTGTATGCAACGAAAGTGGAATATATACAACACATTTCTTGCGCTACAATATGATGCAAACACCATTTGAGTTGATTATGTTGTTTCGTATTGTCATGATTTGGAACCCATGAGCGAGATACGAGAGAGTTCATCAGCCGCGACTATTTTAGACCGCTGCACGCGGAGACACGCACCACCACTGGCACGGGCACTATGTACTCGTACTGGCCACAGTTCTAGCACTAACACTGAATCTTGTACTGAATGCAACTGCTGTCACAGGTGGCCAATTAATTTCATCAAAAAGTTATGCCAGACAGAAATGAAATGTATAGTACAGATATTCTCGACACGATCAAAAGGCCGACTGACTCTAGACAGAGTGAAACAAGTCGACAAACAAAAAGATTAAGACATAAGGACGATAATAAAAATCACTTAATTAATAAAAATCACTTGATTAATAAAAATCACTTATTAAAGAATAGATTAATTAAGACTATCAAGTCGTATTTATTATAAAATAACAATAAATAAATTACATGAATACAATTTTTATTTAGAGTAGATAAAAAATGTATTTACAGTAGATAATTTTTATTTATAGTAGATAAAATTCAAAAGTTGTCTCATTATGTAAGGTTGAAAATATTTCATATTATTAGTATATTACAATTTCGTTGCATACAGTACGATCTGACAGGTTTATTACCATGTCACTATTTCTTCCAACCAACCAGAAAGATGTTGACGAAGTCTTAAGTGAAAACCAGACTGAAACCTTTTTATAAAAAAATAGGTAACAACGGGAACCAAACCCGCAATCCCCAGGATGGAAAACAGGCGTCTTAACAACTAGACCACAGAGTTTTCGTTTGTTTTTCTTACAATAGACATACATACGTCAGGATAGGCAGAGAAGACAGAGCACCAGACTTATCGCGAAACACATTTCCCATTGCATATCTCCAAACAACTCCTGCGATTTTACTGACTTTTTGCATTACCTTCTTTCAAAATAGCATTGTCTTGATATAGCCATACTTTCCTTGGTCTTCCTTTACCATGCCTTCTACTCACATTTATACTGTATATGTACTTACAATATCTTGCAATAATATATTTTTTTGCGAATATACGTGTATAAGTAACAGTCCATATCGAGCTATTCTCGTATTTACGAGTAGTTGAATAAAAAGGTTTATGCTATAACATATGAGAGAACGACTTTTAGTCAATTATATTGATTTTAGTCATTTTGTCAATAATGTATAATTTGATATTTTTCGCAGAAAATATATTTCTATATCTCTTTTCATTACGTCTTGTATCTGGTCGCGAGAATCCAATCTTGATGACGGAAATCAATGTTAATCTGTGGCTTACCAAATCGTTGACACAAATGTTTATATATGATACCCTTTAATTTTAATGTCTCGTAAAATTGTGTCGTTTGACACAGTCACACACAAAGTGCATTAATCTAAATTCAACGCGTAACTAAAGCTCACTTTAACTAACAGTGACATCAGCGCAGACCTTTTTTTTAAACATTGTAATCCAAGCGATGTATAAATAGTCCGTTTGGCAGGAGATTACCACCAATTCTACGAAAATTACCGTCATATCAAACAAACGGTCTCTTTCACAGGTGTTTTTTTGGTACAAAATGTTAAATTGTAAATCATTCTGGATAACCTCCAATATTTCACGTATTTCTTAAACGTGGAAGAAAAATAATTTATCGTTTTTCTAACTGACATAATATACTTCGTGATTTTACTGAATCTGTGAGGGTTTGAGTAATACACGCACAAATAAACGTTACCATATTTACAACTTTCCTCTACGGAATGAAAGCGTGGATATTAAACTAGTAAACGTCAAGTAGAATCGAAGTTTTTTTGTGAAATAGATCTACAGACGTATCTTCAAAGTTCCCTGGACAAATCGTGTTACAAATATGGAAGTGTTGGTGCGTGTGTATATGCAGAACTACTTAACCCTTTAAGTGCCACAAGGTATTAGTATGGCTGATCCCGGAGGGCCGTGAATTTTTTAGCAAAAATAAAACCTGATAGAATTATCTTTTTTGTATATATATTCAAAGGATATTATGAAGACTTACCAAATATGTACAATATGTGTCGTTTGTGACGCCGTTCACTCAGAAAAATACAACTAAAACTTTAACAAAATGTCAGGGCTGTCACAGCTTATCACAGAAAATACGGAAACATATGTTAATAAAATATTTGATAGAATTAAAAGTATACTCGTATATAACACGAAAATATTAATTATTTTAATAACGCACGGAAAGTAAATAATGTAACTATAAAATCATTTCAAATTTCAACGGTTAAATAAGTAAAACGCAAAACTGACAACCCTGTATTAGAGACACATGTCGACTGTCATGCGAAGCTTTTAGGTAAATATCTGTAAATTCGATAATATCTGTAATATTATAGTATTTATTCATCATCTCAATAGATATCTCTATATGTTCCATATTTTTGATTATTCGAATTAGTACTAGACATTGGCTAGAAACAGGCCTAAAGTTGAGCGATTTAACTCGCAAATTTTGTACGGCCGGCCCCACGGGCACGGCAACAGAGAGCGAGGAAACTCGCCTAACCTAACTGGTTAAAACTCTAAAGATTAACCTAACCTAACCGGTTAAAACTGTAAAGGTTCGCAAGTAGTAGTATAACGAGATGCACAAGATGCATTATAACACAATCAATCATCCAAGGAATGCATAACAAACGAGGCAGAAGTAAACGTCGCATATCTTGGCTTAAGATCTTGCAGCAATAGTTTGGATGCAGTTCTACTGAACTGTTCCAGCCTGCAGTGAACAAGAAAGGATTATCATGATGATGGCCAACCTCCGATAGGAGACTGCACCTTGAGAAGAAGTAATCATTATTCCGCAATACTCGATATACAAGATAAATTGAGTGGACTTGAAAACGGCGGCCGGTCCCGAGGTGCGCTGGTGTGCTAAGCACCAACGCACCTCGAGACGCTGAGCGAATATGAAATATCGCTGTCTCACGGTTTACTGTACTCTGTCTGCCCTATATGAATTTGCGTTTCCGTCCGTTGCGTATTGGAGATCGCTCCGGTAGTATTGGCAAACTTGGCCGGTCAATTTGAAAGGAATATATTTTTTGAAATTTTCACTTCAATAAAAATCCTCGTACTATTTGTCAGTATTCTTATACATATTTAATCTATACAAATATTTAACATTTTAGGAAGTCATGTTTGTGAATATATAATTTAATTAAGTATTGCGAATTATTTCTCCGGTTCAGCGCACCAGCGTACCTCTAGACCGGCCTCTAGACTGAATTATTATTCTGATTACTGAGCAGCTTTTCCGGAAAGCTCTTAACGAATTAACTTAAGCTTTCGTTATTGAGAAATATAAAATACTCGAAGTAGATTATATTAATAAAATAAAGATTCAGTTTTTAATTGAGAAAAAGGTTTCTAAAGCTTTTTCAGACTTAGGCATGCTAAATATTATTCCGTTTCGATTTATTATAAATTGTATTCAATAGAAGTCGCCAGCAGCAATATAATGTTCCCATATGCTAAATTTAAAAAAATATGTATACATATATAATCCCATCATATCGTATAACACGTCCATAGTAAAAAGTAATTCATTTTCATACCCACTGAGTAAAACATATTTATTTATTTTACACTTCATTGTGGAACAATCTGACGGGCTTATTGTAATCTCTTCCAACCAACTAGACAAAAGTTAATAAAGAAAGTTACATTGTCGCAAAAAGTATTCACCTGTACAACATACCATACATAATCGAAATGATGTGAGATTTCACCAATCAAAGGAAAAAGGAAGGGATGGTGTTGAGGAAAGGAAAATCATTACATTACTGTCTCGAAATTAAGAAGTTACTCAGTCGCTTTTTAAAACATGCCAGTGACAGAGCGAGTTGAACATTAGTTGGTAACTGGTTCCAGAGTCTCATTGCATGGTCAGTAAAGGATAACGTAAAAAAAGAGCGGTGAACTGGGAAAGTCAAGCAACAATTTGATGATAATTACCGAAAAAAAAAAAATCTAAATTTTGCAGTTAATAATTTTTATCAGAAGCACAACAAAATTGCACACAATCTTTGAATCGTGTCTAGTGGCCTTTATAGTGAAATGTAAACATTGAAAAAAAGCGACGAAAAAAATATTATTAAAATCTTGTAAAAAATGAAAAATTACATGGGTGGAAACGTGCTTCCCGCCAATCGAGTAAGATGACTGGATTGGCGCTATCCCAATTTTTTTATAGACCTATAATTAACTGTAAACATATGTTTTCCATTTGTTCCGAATTATTTTTTATGCTCTTTTCCGCTATCACATTTGGCAATCGATTTTTATTGTCTTCGCCGGTTTTTTTGCGGCTTTCGTTTTAAAAAAATTGCCTAGCCACAAATCAAGATAATAAAATATATTAACGTATTATGACGGCAATAAAGTTTTAATGGCAAGTAAAATGCTTTTGGCACTCATAAAGATAGTGCGTACTAAATTATTATTATGTTCATTAAGTTGCCATCTTGAAAACCGAGTTATCTTCGGATTTTTGATCCAAACGCTTATAAAAGGATTGGAAATAACACTAAAAATATTTTTAATGCACAATATTTTTGTGCATATAGGTATTAGATGTTTCCCACTATTTTTTGTTCGTATTTTTCGGAGTTGTTGCCAGTTCAAATGACGGCCGACGTTTCGAAGACGTTGCAGTCTTCATCCGCAGGGTGATGTCAAAAACATTTCCGAAGCATGACAATATAAAATTGAACATACCGACAGGAACTTTTATCTCTGTTAAAATAAAATAATTATTGAATTGTTTTCTTGCAGTCCTCCAGAAGGCGTTCAATGGCTTTGACCGTGACCGTTCCGGCAGTATCCCCTGCGACCTGGTGGGTGACATCCTGCGCATGATGGGTCAGCCCTTCAACAAGAAGATCCTGGAAGAACTCATCGATGAAGTTGATGCCGACAGTAAGTGTATCTCTCTATCTTTATTTTTCAATATATAATAATATTTCTTTTTTTATTGACTTCTTCAAATTTTTACTATGAACTTGAAAGTATAAAGAAATTTAGCAAAGTAGAAATAAACTAATTAATAAAAAATAGATTCATCGACACTTCATATCTGAAGAGGTGATATTGATGGGATAACATTCTTGTTCTCAATTCTCACCATCCAAAGCAACATCTTATAATAATTCAACAGCAGAACCTTTTATGAAATCACTCAATCTGGTTTGTGCTACTCCAGTCGATTTGGTATCTAGAAGTGGGCCCAACACCAGCAGCTTCTTCAGACTGTCATCTACTTTTATTTTAAACAGCGACTATGAGTGTATATTTATTTAGCATTGATGACCAAGAAGTAACACTTCAAAAAGAGCTTCTTTTTTTCTCGTACCGTCTCTGAATTCAGAGACTCGCAATGACACTGCTAAATGCATTTCAATCTGTTAAATTAAAATTCATGAATTGTAGTCCAGTATATTCGAAAATACTCCAGTGTCCTACACACTGCCTCATCTCAACCTTCCATTCCATAATCAGTAAAAGGAAACTTTATTCGAGCATATGGCTTTGAGAAGTTGTCTATCTTTTTAAACGACCTACATGATCTACTTGGTAAGGTGCGTGTTTTCCGACCCGGAGATTGCAGGCTCGATTTCCGTTGAGACTCAGTTTATCAGTATTCGCTATACAGAGAACTACTTCATTGGTCATTCTCCTTGACCAGTGAATACGTAGTATCTTTGTGGTTCTCCACATCTTCAATTCTTATAGAGGTTACTTTCAGTGTCCATGCTTTAACACCGTATAAACAGCTATAAATAATTAAAAATATATTTATTATACCTTTTCCTCTTCAATTCTTTAATATTTTACATTTATTTTTTGATACTAGACATTGCATCTAACATACGAGTACAATAACATATATAAATATCTAACTTTGTTGCATCTACATGTAACATACATCAATATATAAACATTTTGCTTTATTGCATCTAACATACAACATATAAACATTTTTGCTTTATTGCATCTAACATACAGTATATAAAATTTTTTGGTTTCCTTTAAGCATAATAATTTCACTTTTTGTATCTTCCACATATTTTTAAGCATTAATCATTTTGAAAACTTAAATTAAGATCAGATTCATATAACTGCTACTCGTAGTGGACTAAATCTGACTAACAAAACATATCTGGAATATGAGTACATTAATTTTATTAGATTAACTTGAAAAAATGGTTCAGTTATTCTTAATACTCTTACTTTTAATGTATTTTCTTTTTCTATGACAAAACTTTTTTTCATCATATTATAATTATTTTTTCAGAATCTGGTCGCCTTGAATTTGAGGAGTTCGTAACATTAGCAGCTAAGTTCATCGTAGAGGAAGATGCTGAAGCTATGCAAAAGGAGCTCAGAGAAGCCTTCAGGCTCTATGATAAGGAAGGTTAGATATTTACGACTATATAAAATTAAAAAAAAACTCAACTCTTTACTGTATTGTATTTATCAATGGATTATATCTAAAATCAATTCATTTAGTTTAATGAAAATAGTTTATTTTACAGAATTTAAATTATCGCAAACATCCACCTCCATTACTTATAAGAGAGTCTAGATATAAAATCTGATTTATTTATTAACCTTATATGTTGTTGATTCTATGTTATAAATGTGATATGTAATGGATATGATTATTTTAATAGGAAATGGCTACATTCCCACTTCATGCCTGAAGGAGATCCTCAGAGAACTGGATGACCAGCTCACAGAACACGAGTTGGACATGATGATAGAAGAGATTGACTCTGATGGCTCAGGCACAGTGGACTTTGATGGTAAAATATTTTTTCATTTTGATTCTAGAATTATATTTTAATTGAAAGCAACCTTATTTATAAACCCTTCAGCATCCATATACAATATTTAAAGGGGTTAAATAAAAACTGTGCAGATACAAAATTGAAGTACGAAGATTATTGGAAGAAATATTTTCATTATTTTATCTGTCAAAGATTATCCTCAATCATTACTAATGTGGACATGCCATACAAATTAATTAATTGAAAAAATACAGTTCAAAAACTTCCATTATGAAAACAGTTCAAAAACTCATTTTATGAAAAAATAAAATTCGTGATAGATTTGAATTATATATAAATTAGATAATTTGAATTATATAGGTGGGATATAATATATAATACATTAGTTTGAATTTCCATTGTTTCGTGGTGATACCGTGGGCTGCTTTTGGATTGAATGTAAGCCGACTGTACACCACAATATTACAATCATTATAGACATACAGCAAAAATGCAGTTAACATCTATATCAAGTTTGAATGTCATATTTTCACAAATAAAAAGCAAAGGAAAAACAAAAACAATATAATTTAAAGAATAAGCAAAGGAAACAAAACATCACGAATACAACATTTCTAGGTTGTGTAGGAACTTGTCCAGACAGTTTTTGAAATGGTTCAAAGTCACAGCACTCACTTTACAGTTTTTGAACTGGTTCAAAGTCACATCACTCACTCACTTGAAACTATTGGGCAGTTTATTCTAGGATTCTACAACTCTAATAGCTAAACAAGTTTTCTGTAGATTATTATGGAATTTAGTTTAGAAATATTTAAATTGATGTCCTCTCAAATGTAATTTTTTTTGATAGTGTGTTGAGTCTGATTGTTGCCTGAATGAAGCCTTTTTGCTTGTTGTGAAGTTAACACAAGCAAACATGCAGGAATACCACATTTAAGTAGAAATCCAGTCTTTAATATCACGATCATAATGGATATGGTACAAATGCCATGAATAGCTTTATTCATTCTTATTATAATAACCTATTTAATAATTTTTTTTCTGCTTTCAGAATTCATGGAGATGATGACTGGAGAATAAACATTCTTCGATGCTTTAAAATTATTTTAGGTTAAGTCTATTCTTTAAGGATTTTTCTATTCACTCAGTTTTAATATAAAATATTATCATAATTCGCATTAAACATTGTAACAAAACTTTTTCCAACATTTCAAAATCATTATTTTAAGTATTACGTTGTGTGACACATAGTTAGATCAATTGGTTTATATTTTTTTATGAATTTTAGTTAATTAAATTATTATATAAATTGGACTGTAACAAAATAGTACAATATAATGTAATATGACCAAATAATACTCCAATAAATCATTTTCTCCATTTATGTAATATCTTTCATTTCCATTTGTTTATTTTACCTCCAAGAGTACCTATGTCATAGTGTTACAATTCTCATAAAGTGTGAAATTGAAAAGCCATTTGAAGACCTCTATTCTATCAACCTACATACATGTAATTTGTTTTATAATACATGCACGAAAAAGACTTTTATCATACTATAGGACTATAGTTCGGAAATTCTAGGATGAGTCCTGTGACAGCTCACAAATTTGCCCCAATACAACCTTATGTAATGTATTTACCTAAATAACTTGCTATTTATTAGAATTGAGGCTTATATTAAAGTTGATAAAATAATTTAAATTACTGAACATCGTTACAAGATTGTATTAGGGCAAATTTGTGAGCTGTCACAGGAGTCATCCTAGAATTTCCGAACTATAGCCACTCTAAGAGATCAATTGAAATAATCTAGTGTATGTGGCCAATCTACCTCAGATGGTTAACTACCTAACAGCTATAGCTGACTCTCACCATTAAAGAGAAGTTTGTTGTAAATTGTGTTTCTTCAAGCGATGATTGTTGATAACATCTCTTGGTATTAGATGACAAGTGATAAGTTCTGACTCATATGAATGCAGTAAGCTTGGTTAAATCATAAAGCGAGAAGAGCGCAAAATTGTAAGGATATGTAAAATTATGAGCAAGACATTATATGATTAGTTACAGACCAAAGCTTAAAAGAAATCTGTTTATTAAAATCAAGATAGTGTAATTTATTTAGTTAAACACTGTTTATTCCACTAGATATAACGGTATAACCCTACCGGTTTCAAGGTTTTCCATTCATCATAAGGGAGCACAAACAAAACCTTGTTTATGTTTGTAAGTCTTGTTTATGCTCCACTGATGAGGTGAAAACCTTGAAACCGATAGGGTTATACTGTTATAAAGGGTCTTTCAAATTGAGTGGTTTTTTAAATTCTTGGATAAAACACAGATGGCATCGCTAACTTGCCTGGGTCTTGTGACATTTGAAAAGTGTAATGTATGACATTTATAAAAATGGAGTTGTGTACAATACAACAACACATTCAAATTGTTGAATTATTTTATGTATTGTAATCTCCGGAAACGGTGATGTTAATTGGCCACCAAGATCATGTGATCTGACACTGTTGGACTATGTTCTCTGGGGTTACGTGAAAAGCCAGGTCTATAAGAATGACCTCCAATCAATTTCTGAGCTGAAGGACGAAATTATTTGCATTATTGGTGAGTTAGAACCGCAATTCTGCCAAAATATCATCGAAAATTTTGACAAAAGAGTGGACATCTGTGGAGCTGCAAGAGGTGGATATTGTTTTTTGTGTTTAAATGTCATACATTATACTTCAATGACCAATAAAAAGCTTTTTAAACCAAATCAAATTATGCGTTTTATTTAAGAATTTAATAAAATTTAATTTTTAAACCGCCCAATTTGAAAGACCCTTTATCAAGTGAAATAAATACTTTTTGACTAAACTAATTACAATGTCTTTAAAACTCCACAGTGTATAATGCCTTAACTATAAATAATATATAAAATCAGGATAATTAATACTCATTCCTTAATGAGCTAGTGAGCACTCGAGCATATTTTAGCCTTAGCCTTCCTTTATACTCTTCTTCAGGCAGTGCTCATCCTCTGCTGGACATATAGCTCTCCTCCATAATTGCTATCTAAACCCTATCCTTTACCGCATCATTACTGATGTAAGATGGCGGTATACAGTCATGCGACTACAATTCACCTGCTGAGCCAATTCTACGGTGGTTTGAAGGGGACCTTCATGAATAATATGGTTTAAGCGGTCCTCATCAAAGTCCACAGGTCGTCCGGAAAGCTCCATGTCTTTAAGGTCAAAATTACCGTCTTTGAAATGCAAAAACCATCGACGAGCTGTCCTTTCATTCATAGCATCTTCACCGTACACTTCGCAAATATCGCGAGCAGCTTTGGCAGCTTTATTCCCTAGATTGAACGCGAACAGAAGGAGGTGTCGAAAATGCTCACTTCCGTCTACTTGACATTCCATTTTGAAGGCTTGTAATCAAATAAAATAATATATGTAACGTAAAAGCAATCACAATATCTTGCAGAGCAGAAAATTTTCTTTCGAATGACATATAACCTTTACCATTTTGTTTTACTTTTGGTGCTCATTTTTAAATTTGGAAAAAACTGACACAACTTATGTTAACACCCAATACAAAATAATTGACTGGATAAAAACATTTGAGCCATGTCCGTTTTATGGATAAATTCATGTATTCGGGAATAAAAACATCGGACGTACCGTATACCTCAATACACTCTTGAGGTAAATATCCATACGGCCATACTCGTTTAGAGGTTAATGGGTCTTTAATTCTTTTGAATCTCTCCATATTTATCGTCTTGAAAGAATTTTTGATTTTCAATGCATGTTGCAATATCTTCCGTTTCAGACACAATGCTTCAAATACGTACGACACAACAGGCCAGCATAAGATTTAAAAAATTTAAAACTAAATAATAGTCATATCAGTGAAATGAAAAAGAAATTATTTATATTTTAAAATAAATCCTTTATTTTAATAGACGTACAATGTGTGTAGAATATACATTGATCTGTGCAGTATGTTGACATTTAAGCAATAGACATTTAATATTCTAGATCTTTTTACATTTGAGTATCTTGGTCAAACTAACATGTCATCAAACTTGACAAAAATACATATTTAAAAAAAAAAGTTAATAAATAACTCTTTATGAATGGTGACAAAAGTTACAAATAAAATATTTAAGATAATATCTTAAATATTTTATTTGTAACTTTTGAATATTAATTTTCTGAATATTAATTAAAAATGTGTGATAAGATCATAAAAAAAATCTAGCTTAACCCTACAGTGCGCAATGATTCACATTTGAATCAACCAAAGTTTTTCTAAATATTTTTGTGTTGAGTGGTATAAACAACGACTCACGCGCTGTTACTAATATGATACAATAATCTCCATGCTTTAAAACCACATAGGTTTAATAGAAAACTGTTTTACCGGTCAATTTGGCAGTTGAAGTTTGACTTGTTGCGCGTAGATGACTTTTGTGATTTGTTCCAGTTTGAAATCAAATTACTTTATTACTGGTGATCGAGGTAATCTTTTTTTTTTTTTCTTTAATTCTTTAGTACACATGTGTAAAATAAGTGAAGTAAAATATATAATTTCGTTTATATCATTATATCATATAATTTACTTAAAATGCGCAGTGATTCATATATGAACCCTACTATTTTTTTTAAAATATAAATATATAAAAACAAAGAATGTTTTATTGTATTTTTCATGTTCCAGTACTTACATATTTAATGCATAAATATATTTTTATTTTTGAAAGAAAAAAAAATGCGCATTGTAAGGTTAAAGTAACATATATCATGCTTTATTTTTTTTTATTACTACAATGTGAGAATGATAATATTTGTAAGTAATTTAAGATGAAATCACTATTAAATCGATAAATTGAAATATTCAAGTAACAATATCAAATAACAACAATCAGTAGTTTATAATAAAAGCTCAAAGATAAAATGCATCTAAAAATTAATTAATGACAAAATTATCTGGTATTGTAAAAATAAAAAAGAAACTATTAAATATAATCCTTAAAAAACATCAGTATTAATGGTTGGCAGATTTAGGCAGAGGAAACAAGATTTAAGGGATTATTCTGCTCCAGAAATTTGAAAAAATTGTTTTTTTTTTGCATATTCTTAGTTTAGACCTTTAAGAATATGTTCTCATAAGGAAATTTAAAAATTCTCAATATTTACGAAGTTATAGCTATAAATGAGTCAGCAATTACGCCGCACCGGAATGACTCGGACAATAATCTCAAAACTTAAAATGGACTTTTCTCTGAACTACTTTTTTCAACCTGGTCGACATAAAATCTCAAGTTCTATCCAACTGATTGCCTTCAAATTTGGTATGAAACTTCGATAAATGTTTTTATATCGTCCCTACCTTGGAAAATTTCAAAGAATTTTTTTTCAATTTTTTTTAAATTAAAAACTTTGAAAAAAAGGGTAAATTTTTTTTTTTCAGACAGTCGCCATTTTACGATTTTTTTTTCTCTTTGGTACCAACTATAACGACATTATTTCTTATCAAGAAACTGTGTATGATTTTTGTTTCTACAAAAGGGCGCCAAATCATGTCGACCAGCTCACTCAATTATTTTTTTTCAAGACATAACTGATAACATCTTGAATTTTAAAAAAAAAATTCAATTTTTTTTTGTATTGTATATTCTCAAATCGTCAATAAACAAATTGTTAAAAATGTATACTAAAAATATTTTTGTTTTTTTTTTATATAGTCTGAAAAAACGCCCTAAATTCACGCATCTAGAGTAGAATACCCCCTTAATTTAATAGACTCTATTTAAATAATAACAATAATATTAATAAAATTTATTTTATTCAACGTTTTATTAAGCAGGATTGAATAAAAATGTATTACATATATATTAAAAATGCATAATCTACCAAATCACACGTTTACAAGAGAGCATTTAAAATTTTTAACTGTTTAGTTTCTGCCGCTTAAATTTGTCCTAAGTCGAGGGTTATTTTTTTATATTTATTTTATACAAGTTAAAAAATATATACCTATTTTGGTTTATTTCAGATTGTATTAAATTTGAACATTTTTAAAGCATCTTTGGGGATACGAAAGACATTTATTACGATTAATTGAAAATAACAATTAAAATTATGATTAAATATTAAAAGCAGAAGTCGATTTTAATAAAATATATTCAAAAGGAGCTCAGAAGAAAAACATGTAAAATTACAGATATATCAATTAAAAAAGATTCCGCTTAATTAAATTTTTAAAGTTGAGAGCAAAATTTTCAAAAACTTGCTAATTTGTTAATTGATTTAATATTTATACAATATAACTCATTTTAAAACAGAATGATTTGACACTGAAATTAAAGTAAAACAGAAAATTCAATTCAAGTGACAAGATGTGTTTCCCCTTAACAGATATTGTCAAACTGTACTCAATACATTACTTAAAATCTTAATACATCAAAATACATTACAATCTATAGCTCGTAACTAATATATTTTATTTTACCATTTGACATGTTCGGAGCCACCAGCTTTTGAAAAACCAGCCCTCATAAAACTTTAATACTACAATCTTAACACAACTTTGATGTGAAACAAGATGAATTTAATGAAAACGGTTTTCAAAACAAACCATTCGGTTTTTTTCTTTCTTTAGCCGAAAAGGGTTTTTTTTATCAACCAAAAAGGTTTTATTAGGTTTATTTTTTGATTTGGTAAACATATTAAATCCTGGGGCTGGAGTTTTTTAAGGGACACAGCAAATAGCAGAGTAAGAACACCCACAGTTGCCCATTATTTTTGAAAGCGTAATTTCTTCAAAATATCAATAAGAGGTGAATTATACAAGTTTATTCGTTAAACTATTCATTATATCAAATCATTCTGTTTTGACATGTTAATTTATTAATGAAATAAAACAATACTCTTAAAACCTTGAAATGAAGTGTAGAAATTTTCTAAAACTAATGGACAAATAAAAAAAGTCTATAAGAATATTATAAGGTGAAAATTTCCACAATGTTTTAGCTAATCAATCTAAGAGGCGTATTTTTTAAGAAAGGTCAGTTTTTAAATTAGAAAAAACCATCAATGATAAAAATGATTATAGTCAAAAGAGATCTGTGTATTTATGTTAGACTTCCACACATTTTTGATATTGTGTCATCAGTTTCCTTATCCCGTTGTAAAAAAAGTTCACCACTAGTCTATTGAAGCAATTTTTTCGAATGCATAAACAGATGGTAGTCACTTTATGCGAGATACAGCCTCATTTTAGCGACTTACTGACTGCTATGATCTTTGTCATAGATATTCATTCGCCTCCCTCGAAACAAACAGTGCCACTATAACATTTGGCCCATAAACTTCGCAAAGTTGCCTAGGAATTTCCGCAGTATTATTTGCTAACAAAAACCGGATCACAGCACAAATCTTACAGCTGGCGGGATTGTTTATTGTCGAACTTATTATAAATTACTCACATGCAGCATCTGAACACATGATCATATAAAGACACTGCAAATTCATAATATAGTTTACCAGCTTCAATTAGCTATCAGCGGTAATTTAAAAACGGACCTTACGTAAAAAATATGCCTTGTAAAAAATATATAATGTAAATTTGACATAACACCAATATTTAAAAGTACAGATTTATTTTACAGAGCAGAAATAAAGAAAAATTAAAATTACAGATATTTTTAAATGAATACTTAAAATGTAATACAAACTAAAATTGTGAGACAATAAGAAAAATGTAACGAAAATCTTATGAATGATTTATCACTATAGAATTACAATTACTTGTACACAAAGATATATTATTTGACACATTATTTTTACTCTGTAAAAGAAAAATCTAGAGATGAACTATAAAAGTTAAAACTACTTGCTGTAAAGCAATTTTAATGGAATGGCTTTGTACTTTGGTCTAAATGTTTCTCATTTATTAAGATTATCATATTATGTTTGTGACATTTCCAAAATATCAATACTGTTATATTTTATTATATAAGAAATAAAACATTAAACAAATTTGTAAAATCTAAAAACGTACAACCTTCAAATCATCTTACTTGTTAAAATAACTTCTCTTATTTTAGACACACCATAACTTAACAAATAAAAATATTTAAAACATGAAGTTACAGTAGATCATTAGTTAATAGGATTTCAAAGAGAAACAATTTAAATAATTTTAGTGCAGCTAAATGCCATACGAATGAAAAAAATATTTTTTAAAGTAATATTTTGGTTAATATAAAAAAAATCAATATCCTATTGAAACAGTATCTTAGTACAATCAGATAATCTTCAAGCTGCACACCATTGTTCTTGAATCAGTGATTAAGTTCTTTCTGGTTGGTTGGAAGAGATTGTCACATGATAATAAATGTGCCAGGTTGTACTATATGTAATGAAAGTATAATACAATACAGATGGATACAAATTTGTTATTTTATTAGGTACTCTTGAGCATATCAACAGTAGCTAATACGGACACATTGAAGAGTGTCGCTGGGAAACAACAATGCCTTTTGTCCCATTAATTGAGATATTGGGTTTAGAACCACTGGAGTACGAGTAGGTATGTAAACTCACAGTTTGTCATCAGTGTTGGTAATACTACCACACAAAAGAGAGATAACACTAACCTTTAATAATAACAAAAGTACACTGGGATCTTGATTATTTATTTTCTGGATTACAATGAAAATTTAATCCCAAACTCTTGGATGGAAGATACATGTCTTACGAACTACGCCACGGAGGTTCTCATAGAATATAAACAAAAGATGAGTTCAAAAAGTAGAATAAACTCTTTTTAGAAGACTGTGTTTACCAGATGGGATTTATAATGGCAAAACCTTCATGAAAAAAATGTTTTTATAACAGATAAAATATGGAACCTAACCTAAAAACTTTAATAACATCATACTGATACTCTTAGGGTTAGTGGGAACTCTGTATTTTGTATTCATAAAAATAATATAGAAATATATGAATGACTTAAAATAATAGGGGTTCAAATGACATATCAATGAAATTGAGATAATTGATTTTTATGTTTATTAAATGATATAATGACCCAACCAACTTAAAAAATGACATTTTAAACAAAATAGAAATTGGGAGAATAAAACAAAAAGATAAAAAACAATCTTACCTAGATAAAGAAAAAAATATCCTTTGTAATTTGTTTAATCAAAAACTGCTTATTCCACTTTACATATATAACGGTATAACCCTACCAGTTTCAAGGATTTCACCTGATCATCAGGAGAGCACAAACAAGACTGAATTATGTTCAAACTGGTACCTACATACACGCTTCTTACAGTAAAAATTCGGGGTGGGGATTGTGGGTGGAGGAAGCAACTTAGCAACT
This sequence comes from Odontocerum albicorne, assembly GCA_949825065.1. Classification (NCBI taxonomy): domain Eukaryota; kingdom Metazoa; phylum Arthropoda; class Insecta; order Trichoptera; family Odontoceridae; genus Odontocerum; species Odontocerum albicorne. The sequence continues at coordinate 11,400,351 of OX463840.1, read as the reverse complement.
GTGGTGTGTATAAACCTTTATGTGCTGACTGATAATTTCTACATAGTAAAGACAGGAAGATCTTTTGAAAAGAAACTTCGAGAACACAAATACGCCTTAACGAATCATTTAATTTATTCTGAAATGGCTAATCATTGCCACTGTGAAAATCACACATTTTCTATCGATGTTGCCCAATTCTTGGATATCTGTAGTAACGGAAATAAATTGTACAGATTAGAGGCCCTAGAAATATCCAAGTCAGGGCAATGAGATGAACATCTGGCAAATGCATATATTCTCAAAATCTCACCGCTGCTTGCTGAAGTCGTCTCCTACCTCCCTCCACCCAATAAAACCAACCCGAATTTTTAACGTTAGAAGCATGTATGTTGGTACCAGTTTGAACATAATTCAGTCTTGTTTGTGCTCCATGATGACGGGGTAAAAACCTTGAAACCGGTAGGGTTATATCATTATATAAAAGTGGAGTAAACAGTGCTTGACTAATCAAAATGTCTTTAAAGCTCCACAGTGTTAATGCCTTAACTATAAATAATATATAAAATAAATACCCTTTATATGTATCATGTTGTTAAAAAATAAATTTTACAAAATCCTAAATATTATTTTTGTATAAACCATTTTCTTCTATTCATACTCGAATTTGTAGTACAGCCAGAATGTCACTTGAATCACTTGACCCTTAACCTGCTCATGTTAGGTTGTTAATATATCTGAGAGTATCACACAAGAAATAATCAAGTATGATTTTATGGCAAGAAATCTTGGTATCAACAGACATTATTTTATAATTACAAATTTAGATGTCCATTATTGAACCTATTAACTTAGAAACTACTGTAATAGACAAAACTAAGTACATATGATTAGATTCTTAATCTTAAAATGCTCTTAATAAGCATGTGTCACAAAACTTTGGTTGCAATCACAAATGGCTTAGAAATATAAATTTGTTTATCTACACTTAACAATAAGATTCGTTTATAAATTTAAGTTGAATGAAGGCATCTAAAATTGATTTAAGTAGCGTTTTTAGGTACCCAAACACTTATCTATACTTTTTGAAATATATTTTATGTGTATTTAATAAAATTTAAAAAAGATTATATTTGTATAAATTCTAACATTTCAATATAAGATAAAAAAAATAACAAGGTGATGACTTTTTTTACATAATTTAAAAATTTGAAATCAGAATAGTTTTTATGGCAATATGAGAAATCTTATAATATATTATTAGATATTGACTGTTAATTTTATAGAAAACGAACCTTTAATACAGTAAAATACAGAATTTTACACATCGTTACGTATAAAATTCTGTATTTTACTGTAATATATATTTATCTATTTTTTTATCTTTTTAAGAGTATTTAATACATTGTTAAAATGTTCAAATAAAGTTTTTTTCTAAACAGTATTTGATGTGTATAATCATAGGATTTCTTTTCATGTGTATTTAAGAATTTTAATTTCCACGAACATATAACCATTTTAGCTGTGATTCCCAGTGGGGCAGAATTCTCTAGAGGGTGTTTTACCCACAATGAAGGGCACAAAGAGGCAGAACAAGCAGTGAGGAATGCTCATTTTACTATTCACTACTCTATAGTGTAGTTTCTTCACATCTATCAACACCGGTGATACAATTGGCATCCGTGGCGCAGTGATGAGAATACCACTTTGCCAAGTACGGAGTTCCGTTTTTGATTACCAATAGCCTTAAATTTATATGACTATACTGGATTTAAAACACATTTCTGTAATGTTTTCACTTTCAGATCATTTTATAGCTAAAATTGTCCTGGCGCTTAGTAATAGTACTAAGAAACAGTGCTATATAAATGTGTTTTTTAAGAGCACTGGAGATGTGTTAAAAAAACCAAAGGAACTGAAATACAAAAAAGTTTAGGAACCACTGCATAATAATTACCAAATGTTGGTGACAAAAATCTTAAACTAAAAACATAAAAAAATTAAGTTTCGTTATTATTAAAATAATCAACTTTTTTTACATATGAAGAATATAAGATTTTCTTCCACATATTACATATGTATTAAAGATAAAATAAACTGATCGCCTTTGACCATTGTTTGATGCTTTTATTAAAAATGTAGTGGACAATTTAGAAAAAAATACATATTAATAGGTACAAATAAATCATGATGAAATTTATTTAATATAATAAAACCTACTCTATGATACTTTTTTATGTAATGTATTTTGTCCAGGTGAATATATATGTTTTCCCTGTCAATAAAATCTTTCGTTAATTTATTACCCAAAATAACGAAAAATTAAATGATGTTAATAAGTTCAAATTAAAAAAGGACATTAAAAGTATTTGCCTAATTTTATTTGAGAAAGATATAAAAATTAATTTATAATTAATTTAAGCACTAAAATGAAATGTCCTTTTCTTAGAAATACATATTAACACATTCATTGCGTCAAACACAGCTCCCGTGTCCATACAAATATTTTGTATGGACACGGGAATCCTTGAATGTTTAGTGCACTCATAAACGTCTCCCGATAAGGATTCATCGCTGGTTTCATGTGTTTTGAAGACACGAAGGAATACACTTGTATATGATGTTTAAATAGAAAGTAGAATTTGATTTTTAACAAAGTTATGGGTTTTCAAAAATTCGCGAATTTTCAGCATCTCTGTATGACATTAAGTATTTTATACGCAGTGAACGTGTTAAAAAAACATATGAAGGAATATGTCCTTAAAAATTACCTAACTTCCAATACTAATTCTCATCACATTACATTATCAAGCCATATCCTAAATAGAATAGGCAAAGAGGACAGAATATCTACTTTGAATATCAATAGTTCAAAATTGAACAGCTTTCTTCAACCTTCTCTATACAATATAGCAGAAATAGAATTACATATTTCAGTTCATTTTATAAATTTAATATTTTTTTTCCATAAACATACATTTTCACATCAAAACCATTCACAAATTTCAAATCGTGTACAATAAATTTGCATGTCAACATTATAAATATTATTTTTCGAAAATTCTAAAACATCCATTCAGAACATTAACTACAATATAATAGATTCGAAGTCATAGAATATATGAATGATATTATAAAGTTAAATTTTTGAAACATCTATAATAATTAATAAAGAAAAATGTTTTTCAACAGAATCAATTCTTCTAAAACTATTGACAGGTAACTTTTTCAATTTATTCAACCCATAGATAGATCATATCCTAAATAATCAAAGTTATTATTTGTGTAATAATCAGTGGTCTAATTGAAATAAATATATATTTTAATAAATCTTCATTTAGTTCACATTATATCCATATTTAAGATAATTTAACATTTAAAAAATGGCACATATTGAAAATGGTGAAAATAATCTTTCTAAAAAAACTGATATTCTATAAAATAAAATTATTATTAAAGCATTAACTTGTTTTCTTATAAAAATCATAGACAGATATTTTTTACTTAATACATTTATAGTTTTATGTGTTTTTATCCCTTAACTTTGATATGACGTATACAATCTCGTAGAGTCGATTTTCTTAAATAAAAAAAAAGATGAATTAGAAGCAGCTGAAACTTTCCTTCATATCTTCATACTTAATGGATTTGAAGAGGCATTTAAAAACTTTAAAGATTTCAAATTTTTAGTGAAGCACTTCATGTAACTAAAATAAAGATTTTTTTTCTGCCTGCATGAATTCAAATATAAATTAAAATAAAAGGATTTCTTGCTAGCAAATGACTAGTAAGTACCCACCCTTGAGGAGTTTCTGCTTTCAACTATTTATTATTATTGATATTTTTGTCAGGAAGAAAGCAACTGCTTGCACATGCGGTGAACCTTCAAAGAACACCACACTTGCAAATGAAGATACCTTGACATATTTTTTTTTTAAAACCTTATTTATTTCCAATTGTTTTCATAATTAATTTGTATACATAAAAAACGTTTTTACTGTATTCAATTTTAATGTTACACTCACAAATAAAATATTTTGACTAGTAAAATTATGTCACGAATTGATTGATTCCATTATTATATGAATTACTGAAAAGGGTTCAAGTGACATTACAATGAAACTCGGATAATAATTATTTTATGTTTGATAAATTTATAAATCATTACAACTCATTAGTCAATTTTTTTCCATTAAAACAGACGTTGGGTGAATAAAACTAAAAAAAAAGACAAAACATCTTACTTAGTCATGGAAAAATCTATTTGTTTACTTAATTACATTTACCAATAAGATTAATTCAAAAACTTTTTTGTTGGAAAGGAATTACCATCACTTTGCCCATTTACCACTAACAATATTTGAAAATTAACAAAAAATAAGACATTAAACCAAGACATTATTTTTGCATAAAACCCTCATCAGAGGTAATCAAACCAATTTTTCTTTATGACAGTTAACTGATTTAATATGCATATTTCATATATCGCCAGTGTCACTTAACCTTTTAACCGCGTTAAAAATCAAATTCGACAAACCCTGTGCGCGGCACAATTTCGGCGTTTTTTAATTCCTAAGTTTAAATGCGTATTTAGTTTAGAACCACTGATATTTAATTACAACATCACGTAAACATAACACACAAGTAATTTTCTGATAATAAATAAAAGTCATTATTCTTGAAATAAAGGAGATAAATTAAATATTACGTAAAATAAACAAACGAATGATACGATCATAGAAATTATTCTTTCCACACTCCCCCACTCAAGTGCCTATCTGTGTGTGTGTGACGAGTCTGCACTGGGACGGGACGAGATTCAGCGCGTATTGTATGGGCACAAGGATATGAATTATGAAGTGTTTTTTACTTCACAAACACTATAAATCTCACTCTGTTCAATCTAACTCAGAATTATTTATTATTATGAAATAAAAATTGAGATTGTTTATTTTTCAATATTTCTTTTTCTCGTGGTATGCCCTGAAGCATGGTTGGAAACACAACGGAACATTGCATTCAGAACACATAAATTTAGTCATTTTACGCACTTTAACATTTATTTTAGTTTTAGTACAGACATGACACGTAGATGGAATGTTTATCTTTCATGATTTAAATATTTTTTTGGTATAAATCTTGTAGGGTTGTCAGCAGAAGTAGTGGGGCATTGAACTTTGTTGAGCATTACTTTTTTCGAATTTTTCTCAATCAATTGCCGAATAACAGCTAGCTGAAATTCAGCCAGACTAACCGATTTAGATGTAACAAGTTTGTACAAAATATGGGCGTTGAGCAAATACAAATCTATTACATGGAAAAACACCTTCTTGTACCATTTGACGGACTTTCTCATGCAATTTAATCCACTTAGCATCATGTCCGCTTTGTCTACCAAACCCATACATTTGTTGTAATCGATTACGCACTTGGGTTTTTGTATGGCTTCACCGGTTGACCTGTTTACTTTTCCAGTACAATCTTTTGAATCGTCATGAAGAGTGGTAAGCATGTGCACGTCGCGCCAATCACACCATTTCAGCGCCAGCAATTTTCTATTGTTAAAAGATTCCACTTCTCGCTTTTTCAATTTTTTAAACTTTGGCATGCCTTTTCGGTTTTTATGCACTGTTCCACAAGCATTTGTTTTGTTTTCATATAATCTTTTAAAGAGTTCAGGGCTAGTGTACCAGTTATCACAAAACAAACTGTGTCCTTTTCCGATATAATTATTTAACAGAGTTGTGACCACTGAACCAGATATACCGAGTCCCATTTCATTGTCAATTTCAGTTTGAGATCCTGTATAAATTATGAAATCTAATATATATCCAGTCATCACGTCACAGAGTACAAACATTTTTATTCCAAATCTATGCCGTTTTGACGGGATATATTGTTTGAAAACCAAGCGCCCTTTGAAAGCAATTATGCTTTCATCTATGCAGAGATTCTGAAAAGGTGCGAAGGTTTCTTTAAATATTTTTCTGGTAAAATCAATCAAAATTTTTATTTTATGCAGTCTATCTGATGATTTTGATGCGTTGTCACTAAAATGTAGCATCTGTAAAATGAGCTCAAATCGGTCCCTAGACATTGTTTGCCCGAAAATAGGACTCAGCAGAAGAGGATCTGTTGACCAGTGCTTCTCGATGGTAAGATGACGATTCCTCGTTATTAACATTGTAACTGCTACAAATATGTACATTTCGTAAATAAATGTATCATACCATCTTCTTATCCTTGATTTATCTCCAAAACTTTTATTATTAATTTCATGTTGATAAAAACTATTCGTTTCGTCAACAATTTTGCTAGTTATATCTTCATTGAGAAAATGTTCAAAATAGTCAAGTTCGGTGGAGTTTTCAGAAAACGTAATGTCTGGATTCACTCCTGAAAATGCGTTGAAATTATGAATAACCGGAATATGTGAACCCGAAAGCCACGAAGATGAATACGTTTCTGTAGACGATTCACCGCCAAATCCAACATTTTCATCATTATCAGAATCAATAACATCACTAAGGTTCGAAATATTATCGTCTTCACTAACACTTGATCCGTAATTTGACCCAAGTTCACATACATAATCGCCAATTTGTTCTTCACTTAGACCACGTTTAGTCATAATGAATATAACGTGTTAAAAATAATAAAACAGAAAATTTAAAATTTATTGATTTCAAATACAAATATCAAATTTGAAATCAAAACACTAAAAACTGAAAATAACTAAACGAACCATACACAATTATATAGTCACTAATTAAAAATATTTGAAAAGAAATAAAAAAAATCAGATTGAATGCTGCTCGTATATAAAATATTTAGTAATGTTTACGTAAGCGAGAGACGCGCCAGGTGTCACTGAACCGCGCCAGTACGGCGTGCGTCACATACTGTACACGCATATTGTCATGCGTCACACATACGACGTGATAGTAGGAAATAAATATTGAAAACAATCTGCGCTCTGTTTATTCAAAAATATTTCATAAACTAATACATTATTTGACAAGGTTTCGAGATATGTCCCTAAAATAAAGATTATTTTAAATTTTAGTTTAATTTTTATCCCGGTTTTGTGTCTTTATTTATAAGTATTTTTGGTTTGAAATTTGGGTTGTCGTCAGATCACAGACGTCTGTGCGCTTAGCGGGCTAATGTTGTCAAATCAAATCACAGGCGTTTGTGCTGGCCGCGGGGAAAGAGTTAAAGAAATTTCAAAAACTAAAAATATGTTTATATCGACTATCAAAATAATTGGTTTTTTATTTTTATCTCATGGAAAGATTTTCTTACACATCCGCTTACTTAACTTTTTTTTTGTTAAAATGTCACCTGAATCCCTTACTTTTAACCTATTCATATATTTTACTCCATTATTCTTCAAAACTAGGAAAAATAGAAATTATTTGATAATGCTAATATTTGACAAACATAATTTCAAATGCCAGCACGGCCAATCATATATAGTTGATAACTACTTAATTTCCACTTCCATTCATCGACTTTAAGCAGTACATTTTTTGGTAAAATATTCATTTAATTTAGTCAAAAACAATATATTCATAACATTTTTTTTCTTTATATATCCTGTAATTGTATTACTTTGAAATAAAATGTTTCTCTCAATAACAATTATCATAAGTACAATTTTTGGGCAATCACATTACGAAAATTCACCATAGATATATTTTTAATATCACTATATACAATACATCAAAAATTTTATTAATTTTCTTTGGTTTGTGACTTATTTTTTGATAACCCCTTGCCGTCAAATTAAAAATGTTGCCAATTTTGAATGTATATAATTTCATAAACTTGACATACTTAAATATATTTTAACATAAAATGAAGAAAAACAGATATTGTCACAGGAAAAAAGAAGGAAAATTATTTTTGTACAAAATAATTTTCTATATTAAAATAAAATTCGCATTGAGATCGATAAATCAGTTTACATATAGTCACACCATTCTTTTACCATTTTTGATTTTCAGTCATATAATAGTATTACTTTTGTTGATGTTGGAGAAAAAAACTTTTAAGATTTTGTTTTTCTTCATCATTCTAATTATCTTAGATAGTGAAAATTTTGTTTTCATCAGAAAATAAAATCATATCATAATTTATCTTGCAGGTCACTAACAAATATGTGAAAGCAATATTTGAGTTTTAACAGTTCCACAATTTAATATAAACTAACACTGACAGCTAATTTATTTGTAGAAAGTATAAACGTTTTTAAAAAAATTACATCTTAAAATATTCTAATATTAAACAAAATCAATTTAAAAGACACACCAATGAATTACCTACTTATGTATTTGTAGTAAAAAAATTAAGGCGGACAATTCCCCGCTGGGTGATGGCAAGAGGTTAAAATAAATTATCACTGTAAAAAATAAAAGGATTAACATAGTTACAAGTAAAGAAAATGAACATAAATAATGGATGTATTAAATATGAATATTATAAGTTATAATAAGAATAATACTAGTTACAAACATTTTTATGGTATTCCATAAAAACTATTCCTTGTCAGGGATATTTTTTTCAAGGCATACACCATCTAATAGCAAAAATCTTTGTTTAATTATTTTTTTGCTAATCGAGTTTATTGCCATGTGGCAATAAACTCGCCAGGTTAAAAAAAAAATTGTGATATTTCAGTGAAATAGTTGAATAAGTTATTATTATACGAGTTAAACAATAAAAATTCAGTTTCATAATACCCATTGGACATACCAGAAACACAGCAGAGTCAATTGGCTTCCTCCTCAAATTTGGAGTGATTAAAAAATTAAGAGATTATTGTCTTGCATCCATGAGAAATAACTGACTTAATGGGATTTTTTAAACTGAAAAATTAATTAGGTAAGAGATTCTTTTAGAGGTCACTGAGGCGTTTGTGTTTATACTGGACTATCAGTTAGTACTTTGGTTTTCAAACTTTTTCATTTCACTGTGCCATATGTAATTTTTTCATAGCATCCTAAAAAAATAAACCATTTAATATAGGGTGGGTGAGCCTGTTGCTCAACACACAGTTTCTCAAACCTTTCCTGCTCTACCCTCATTTCCTATTCGAAGTTGAGTTTTGAGTTGTATTTGGTTTTTGTTACAGCTACTGCCGAAAACCCAGCTTCGCTGAGGTAAGTCGTCACGAATGAAACTAGGATTCCCTGAACTTGATCACACAGCAAAGGATATTCATTCTTTACTGATATTCAAAATTCAACCAGTTCCATATTGACAGGTTTTGTTCTTAATGTACTTGTTGCTCTTGAATAGGTAAGAACTTTTCAAAAAACGTTAGATCAGGTAGATAAAGATTTCATGTATCTCATAATACCCAGTCTTCTTACATTCAAATAACGCAAAGCATGGACACAAAAATCTATTTTCATGGCTGAAAATACTTTTTATTCCTTTAAAAACCATCACCTAACTCTACAAATATCAATATTATAATCTAACCTTATCCAATTCCATTTGTATGAAATTTTGTTCCATTTGTGTGAAAAATACATAGTTTACATCTTAGATGCATCCACAAGTCATAATAAATTAAAGGTTTTTTGAAGTTTTCTGTATACACAAAATGGACATTCTTAATTCTCAAAATAGGTTTATTACTCCAACATTTTATTGCAATATTCAATATATCTAGATATTATCCAATTTCGATAAAACATTTATTGATAAAACTCATCAATATGAAACATTTTGCAAAATAAGTTTCGATAGTCATAAAATTTGTCATAACATTTAATCAAAAACTATCCTTAAGAAAAAGTAGTCATTGTACTTAAATTTATTCAAAAACATAGGCCATAGTCACTTCAGAAATAAAATAGTATCAAAAATTAATGGCACATACTTGAATTTTCAAAAGATTAATTTGGCATTATTTATGAGCGAAATCTTTTGAAATTTGAGTAACAATTGTAAAATTTTGGGTAACAAAATGTACAACAATGTTTCAAGTTTCCACCCAAACTTATTTAAATTAAAATCAATATTGAAATTTGGCAATTTTATAATCTTCAGCAAACAACAAATCATTGCAATGAATTAAATCCAAATCCTAAAAAAATTATTAAAAATTCAAATGCACTATTGATTCAAGGTAGTAAGTTCCATAAATCCGTAGCCATTTAAATAACTACAGCATATACCCCTGAAATTATGCACTGGCAATCAACATTTTACTGTCATTTACGTTGTTTGTCTGTGGTCCCATTTTATTTTTCTATATTTGGTATAACTTATAACAGTTTAAATAATATTTTTCTCCGCAATTTATATAACATGGTATAGTATCTAGATTTTTTTTTACACATTTTTTTTCGGTGCCTTATAAAACATAATTCAGGGCATTGTAATTTGTTTTATCAAACACTGTTTATTCCACTTTTTGTAACGGTATAACCCTATTGGTTTCAAGGCTTTCACCTCATCATCAGGGGAGCATAAACAAGTTTTGTTTGTGCTTCCATGAAGATGAAGTGAAAGCCTTGAAACCGGTAGGGTTATACCATTACAAAAAGTGGAATAAACAGTGTTTGATAAAACAAATTACAATGTTAATGCCTTAACTATAAATAATACATAATTTAGGGGTTTTGCTGTATAGTTTTTTGACATAATATTAATAAAAATAAAAAGACAAAAAAAATCATTTTAAGATTTTTGTACAGAACATTTAAGTTATCAAATCATCATACTTGGTAATACATTACCTATTTTTACATGATGGAAAAAATGCATCATATTCAATATAAAAGGTCTTTTTTTGAACATTGGAATGTTTTTTGATAAAAAACATTTTTAATAAAAATGTATCTAAAATTAAAAAAATTAAAACGGTTATGAATTGTATTAAAAAATAGAGAGAAAAATAATACTTTCATCTGTTCACCGCGTTAAAAATCAAATTCCACGAATCCTGTGCGCGGCACAATTTCGGCGTTTTTTAATTTCTAAGTTTAAATGCATATTTTGTTTAGAACCACTGATATTTGATTACAAAACCAAGTAAACATGACACATAATTAATTTTCTGAAAGTAAATAATAGTCATTACTCTTAAGGAGACTCATTAAATAAAGGAGATAAACTAAACATTACGTAAAATAAACAAAGGAATGCTACGATCAAAGCAATGATTCATTACACTCACCCAATCAAATGCATATAGCACTAGTAATGTTTATTTACGTAAGAGGACTTAGTAATGTTTATTTACGTAAGAGAGACTCATCGCAGGACTCGATCTGCGCGACAGGTCGTTACATGTGACGCAATAGCTGGAAATATTGAGACACCAAAAAAATTCGGCACTCTGTTTATTCAACAATATCTCATAAACTAATATATTATTTGACAAGGTTTTCAGAGATGTCTCTAGAATAAAGATTATTTTAAATTTTAGTTTCATTTTCATTCCGGTTTTGTGTCATTCTTTTAAAGTATTTGTGATTTGAAACTTGGATTGTCGTCAGATCACAGGCGTTTGTGCTTCCCGCGAGGAACACGTTAAATATGTGTTAAGAAACCCATTCATTATAAATATGCTTTAACTGTGAATAACAATGAATAATACTTAATATGTGAATCAATTAACTTAACTAAATTATAAAATAGATCATGGATTTCCCAATTGTGCTTTAAAGAAATTTGAGAAAAATATAATAAATCAAGATTATGTTAATCTTAAATCACACAACATATGTTAATGCAGCTTGTGAAAAAAGTGATAATTACATTAACACCAATGAAAATATCAAATGTAATACCATTGATGTGAATAGCATTAAATTGCACTGCAGGAACTAAAGTTATAAATACATTGCAAATCAAATTTCTACATAAGTTACAAAAAATTGTGCTTTTACTAATTTACATTTTGTTACCAAGTAAATATTATGATCTCTGGTCAATTTCTGATAAGTGTAAAATTTATTAAATTACATGAGTCTAAAGTTTCATATTTTTTTCATATATATTTGATTATTTATAAAGTTGAGAAACAGTATCTTGTACACAAAGAATCACTAGAAGTTGATTAATAAACTTTGTGGCATTTATTCAATCAACAATAAGATTAACATTTCTTAAACTCCTTTTATTTTAATTGATTGATCAACGATAATTATATGTGTTCGTTGATCAATCATTTTAATTGATCAACGAACACATATAATTAGAGAAAAACAATAAGAAATATCGAAATTTGATCTATTATTTTCAACTCTTGTTGCTAGGTTATATATTAAATACAAAATGTGTTACCAAATTTGACATCAGAATTTTAATGAATCAAAGGAAAACTAGAACATGTCTGCTCACTGAGCGATCCTTATCACTCCTTACAAGTAGTTGAGCATGTGTCCTCAGTACGTGAGTTGCCTGGTTATTCAGGATATGTCTCTCATTAATGCTCCAAAAAAGAATTACGCTTTGAAATATTGCGGGAACTCGTTGGATATTGTTCTGACTAGCTGTTGATCGGCACGACTGACCTCACCTTCCTCGCAGAAGATCCTGGTAAAGCAACGGAGCAAGTCCGCTTGCCGATGGCAGTGGCCATAATCCGTGTGACGTAGAATTCCTAGACACAGCTGCAGATAGAGACCACGTCGCTAAAAAATAAAATACTTCTATTATAATTTGGAATCGAAAAGGTTTTTCTTTTAAATAACACATTCAGTGCTGAAAACGTCCATAGACATTCATATAAATTTTGCTGGGTATTTAAAACACCCTTCGCCATTGTAGTCCAGATTTCTTTGAATGAATTTAAAAAGAAGTGAGATTGAAGTGGCCTGACAGTGCTGATAGGGTTTGTAAGGATGTATGTAAATGTAAATTACACCTGCTTTCACCTTTTTACTATTTCTTAAGAATTTTAAATAAAGGTCAATTTTTCAGCACCACTGATTTTAAAATAAATTATTCCTAGTCAATGTGTTAATATAAGGAAAAAATGTGATATATTTCTTAAAATTAATAAGTTATATATGAAACAAGTTGGGTATAAATATTTAACCCTTACCACTCTTATGTCGAGTGTGGCTCGACATCGTATTTCTTACGCCAATTCCTATGTCAAGCTAGATTCGACATTATACGATGCAATTTATAAATAATTAAATATTATTAAATCTGATTTTTTTTTCTTTCAAATACTTTATAATACTTAAAAAGGGACTGAATTTGTCATATTCAGACTTTCTACGCAATTTTACATTGTTATTATTATTATTATTGTACTAGGACCAACACAGTAATCGAATTCAAGGTCCAAGGGATACTTTTATGATATTTGCAGTTAGTTGGCCATATAATGCAAGTACCTATACTACTATTATCAGTAGCGAAGTGTATGTGTCCTCGAAAAGAAGTGCGGTACGTCTTGGAAAAAAATGTTTAGTATTTTTTTGTGATATTTCGTGTTTTTTTATTTGAATTCACACATTTTATTCAATGAATATGCTACGAAGGAAAACATGCAAAGAATATCACATAAAAAATTTAGAAACAAATTATTGATGCGTCTAATTGAAGACATTCGTGCACCGATACAAAAACCGGTCCGATTGTCCAGACGATACTATCCAGCATTTGGATGGGAAGAGTAATTTTATTTTTACCCATAACAACACAAGTGTGTTCCAATCGGAAGGTCAAAAGAGGGAGAAAATAAACTACAGTCTATTTATTGTGTTGTTTTTTTTTGTTTATATTAAGTAGTAAGGTAGTAAATAAATAAAAATGTATTGGGTGTTCACATAAGTTGTGTCCGTTTTTTTCCAAATTAAAAATGAGCACCAAAAGTAAAACAAAATGGTAAAGGTTATACGTCATTCGAAAGAAAATTTTCTGCTCTACAAGATATTGTGTTTGCTTTTACCTTACGTATATTATTTTATTTGATTACAAGCCTTCAATATGGAATGTCAAGTAGACGAAAGTGAGCATTTTCGACAATTGTCGAATGTTGATTTTTGTTGTTTTCACTCAAAACATGTGGAACCCAAGCGCCGAACTTCTGGACTTTTTCCATTGATTTAAGATGGCGGTACACAGTCATGTGACTACAATTCATCTGCTTAGCCAATTCTACGGTGGTTTGAAAGGGATCTTCATGAATAATATGGTTTAAGCGGTCCTCATCGAAGTCCACTGGTTGTCCGGAACGCTCCATGTCTTTCAGGTCAAAATTACCGTATTTGAAACGCAAAAACCATCGACGAGCTGTCCTTTTATTCATAGCATCTTCACCGTACACTTCGCAAATATCGCGAGCAGCTTTGGCAGCTTTATTCCTTTGATTGAACGCGAACAGAAGGAGGTGTCGAAAATGCTCCCTTTCATCTACTTGACATTCCATTTTGAAGGCTTGTATCAAATAAAATAATATATGTAACGTAAAAGCAAACACAATATCTTGTAGAGCAGAAAATTTTCTTTCGAATGACGTATAACGTTTACCATTTTGTTTTACTTTTGGTGCTCATTTTTTATTTGAAAAAAACCGGACACAACTTATGTTAACACCCAATACATTTTTATTTATTTACTACCTTACTACTTAATATAAATATAAAAAAACATTAATTACTACCTCTTTTTTTTGTCTATTTTGTAAATTAATTAAGTGGTAGGTAAAAATAATAATTAAGGAGTACAAAGGGTTAATACATATATTTATATATTGTGTGAAATTTTCAGGCTAAATTGTAAATGCAAAAAGTATGTTACCGAATCTCCAGCAGAAAGATCAGCCAGCTGCCTGACAGTGATGTCCAGCAAAACTTTGGTGTCATTGGTATAGAAGAGCTGCGCCGTGGAGCGGCGGCTGAAGGCGTCCAGGGTGAGCTTCAGCACTGAATGTGGGGCCGAAGGCTGGTGTTCTAGGACTTTCACAGGATCATCTGAACACATTTAAGATTATGAGAATTGATTTTTATAGAAAATAAGGAATTTAGCTTTTGTAGAGTGCACATTTAAGATTATAACAATTTATTTTTATAGAAAATAAGGAATTTCAATTTTTGTTTTGTATGGTACGCCTCCATTTATATGAATAAGTGTTTCAGATATATTAACCACTTAACAGTTGGATTTTTAACACGCGGCGTAACACAGTGACAAACTGTGAACGAATAAATTCTATACGAAAATATATTCCGTTCGGAGAAAACAAGTTGAAACAAGATCTGCCCAAACGACGCTCGGGAGAAACACTCCCAAGTCGAAACAAGATTTGCCCGAACGAGGCTCGCGCTCATCAATATAAAAAGAAACTTCATGCCCGAGTCCCGCTCGGGCAAAACTGTCAAGTGGTTAAAGAGCATGGCCTGGAAATATTATCTTCGACTTCAGTAAGTAAACCTTTGGGTTTAGAACCTCTGAAGTAGGCATGGAATTCGCCGTTTGTTATTGAATGTGTTGGCAACACTGCCAGTATTGTTAGAAAACAAATTCTTTTACCAGACTAACACTTTTTTTGGGTATCATCAGAAATCGAACTATGGAGGTTATCAATAATTGTAATAACTCAATTCTGCCAAAAACTTAGATAATACACTTTGTGCTTTGTAAGACAACATAAAGAAGAAAAAGTGAGCTAATGGTTAAATGTGTTTGATGCACATTTGCTTCTTTAAGGCATATTTTTGACTTTCAATATTTACTCAGTAGTTTAACATCTAAGGTGACTTTTATTGAATTCAAAGATTCGTTAGCACACTATTTTACTCCCAGTAGAAATGCACCTTTAACTACACTTTGTGAATGTATTTAATGCACTTATACCCCATCAGCAATACAAACTCCTCACAAACATCAAAATTGAGATATTGGAATACATCATCATAAAAACACAAATGTTGTTCATTGAATACATTATCATAAAAACACAAGTTCTAAAATAGTACACTTAGCATATCTACATTGATTGTAGGTCTTGAAAACTTTGAAGTTTCCCAATCTTAAGACTGATACACATGGAAATTCTAACAATCTGGACAGCTTCTTTCTATTCATTCTCCTTTTTACCTTAGGTTATTGTTTGATACGGGTGATAATAAGAAAATTTATACCTAATAAAAATAAAGAACAACTATTTATTCAACTGAATAAATAGTTGTTCTTTATTTTTCATCAACTATTACATTTCAGTTATCAAGGTACTATTTTTACAACTCAGAAAAAGTTAAGCTGCACCTGTTGAGAAGTCAATATTGACATTGTACAGATCCTTTTAAACTCCCCTTGAAAAAATCTCAAATGTGCTGCAGAGTTGTCATGTTGGGATGATATATTTTTATGAAATTATTAGCTGATATTTTCATTGTAAAAAAATTAATGACTAAATTTAAATAAATAAAACAAAACCTTCTCTGTTGAGTAAAAGCAGGAGTTTTTCTGTAGAAGTCTTAGAGTGGGATCGCATTTGGAGGGAGTCTAGAATAAGATTGTTATCTGGATCGTTGAACTGGAGATTAAGTGCACACACCAACGCCAGGAACTGGTCCGGGATGTGCTCATTAACATCCGATAGCGGAGGCAGCTCTATCCACTCCAACAGGAAAGACACAAATTCTATGTCTAATTGCTCTGAAAAATAAAATATAAACATTTATATATAATATAGTACATGAGTTTATTTATATAAGATATCATTTTTACCAGTGGTATGGTGACAAATGTCATTTAGCAGAATGCTATTTTTGTCTCATTTCTTGATGCACTTGTATTGTATTGTATTACACTTTCATTGTATACAGTCCAACCTGGTGGGCTGATTGTCACGTGGCAATCTATTCAAAGTAACCAGCGAAATGTTCAACATGCCTTAAGTGAAAACCAGACTAAAATCCTGTTTTAAAAAAATCTAGGTTCCAACGGGAATCGAACCCGCAATTCCCAAGCTGGAAGTCAGGTGTCTTACCAACTAGGTCACGGAGGTCGTCTAGTTGATAAGACTTGCATATAGATTAAAAATTATTAAACTATTTAGATCCTACTCAAACTAAATTACATAATTCTATTTTAATTATATAAAATACTAAGAGTATTAGTGAAATGTTTCAGAACAGGCTGTAAGCCTAGTCAGATAACTCATATAACACTGTTTGTCAAAAAAATGTAAGAATAAATGAATATGATCAACTTAAGCACTTCTACTCAGAGCAGAACAATGGGATATTTGGCAGTTCTTAGAAGTCATGACCATGCTTTGGCCTTCTTTATTAGCACCATTCAGTCACTGACTTTGGTCATTCAGGTTATCTCTAACTCCAACAATAGCACAATATTTTGTCTTCGGAAAAAATATTTAATAATGTGACATAAAACTATTTCTTCATATTTTTTAAGTTGTTGGTTTTTGTATGTTTTTGTGATCCATGTTTTTTCTTTTAAAAAATTAGTTTTTTCTTTTAAAGAACTCAAGCTTTTGCGCCAAGAGAATAATGAAGAACTAAAATCTGTTTTATTAAAATAACTTACCAAAATGACTGAGTGGTAATGGGTCTGCCATGGACAGTGCTGTAGTCAAAAGCTTAGCTGAAGGGATCAAGCGTTCAGCTTCAGATTGGTTATCTAGCATGTCTCGTGCTAATTCTCGAGGCAAAATGGAACTGCAGAGAACTTTTACGACTTCACGGTCCAAAGCACACATTAGATTAAATGCCTGCAAGAAAAAGTCAAGTGAATATGACATAAGATTTTGCTATTATTTTTAAATCCACTTATTTGAGTTTTAATTTATAATTTGGTATTTGGGCTTTTTAGACACAAGTCAACTGAAAATACAGTACTT
This sequence comes from Odontocerum albicorne, assembly GCA_949825065.1. Classification (NCBI taxonomy): domain Eukaryota; kingdom Metazoa; phylum Arthropoda; class Insecta; order Trichoptera; family Odontoceridae; genus Odontocerum; species Odontocerum albicorne. The sequence continues at coordinate 11,382,527 of OX463840.1, read as the reverse complement.
ACAAATACTTATCAACTATAAATATTGTATTACAACAGCTTAAGGGGGTATTCTACTCTAGAGGCGTGAATTTCGGGCATTTTTTCATACAAAATAAAAAAAACAAAAAATATTTATAGTATACATTTTTTTACAGTTTGTTTATTGATGATGATTTGAGAATCCACAAATTTTTTTTTGAAAAAAGCAATTGAAAATTCAAGATGTTATCAGCTATTATACTGTTCTTGTCGTAAAAAAAAGGGGGTGAGCTGGTCGACATGATTGAAGCTCTTTCGTAAATCTAAAACAAAAATCATACACATTTCCTTGATAAAAAATAATGTCGTTATAGTTGGTACCAAAGAGAAAAAAAATCGTAAAATGATGGCTGTTTGAAAGAAATTCAATTTTTTTCCAAATGTTTTAAATTTAAAAAAATAGTAAAAAATTAGTTTTGAATTTTCCGAGATAGGGACGATATAAAAACATTTATCGAAGTTTCATACCAAATTTGAAGGCAATCAATTGGATAGAACTTAAGATTTTTGTCGACCAGATCGAAAAAAGTAGTTTCGAGAAAAACGCGTTTAAAGTTTTGAGATTATTGTCGAGTTATACCGGTGCGGCGTAATTCCTGCCTCATTTATAGCTACAACTTCGTAAATATTGAGAATTTTAAAATGTTCTTTTGAGAAAATATTCTTAAAAGTCTAAACTATGCAAAAAAAATATCTAATTTCTAGAGTAGAATACCCCCTTAAGACAATAAAGTAATTTAAAAAATAAACTAAGTTAAAATAATTTATTTTGTTCAAAATAGAGTTGTGAATGTACTGAAAAATATTCAATTTAAAATTAAAAGATTGTATTACACTTTCATTGCATACAGTACAATCTCGCAGGTTTATTACCATTTCTTCCAGATTCATTGTAAAATGATTATGATATTATAAAAATCAAGATGATAAAGTTACCTCATAATTATATTAGATCGTAGTCACTTCATAATTATATTAGATCTGGAAAAATTTCCTGAAGCGAAGAGTTTGCTGGAGTTTAATGACTTGTTAGTGTTTTAAAAGATACAACAAATACTGAAGTTACTAACTAGAGAGAAGCAGCTTAGGATCCTAATAACCGAAGAGCTATTGTAAACTCAGAATTAGAACTAGATGGTCTATAATGCCTTTAAGTAATGTATAATAGATAAACATTGATAAAGACATTAAAATATACCTGTATTAGAAGCTCTCGAATTCCCCATCTCGTTTCCATTTGGTAGAACATCACCAATTCCGTTACAAATCTATAGTTTTCGAAGTTCAAAATATCACGTGAAATTCTATTATCAGCATTTGTCTGAAATAAAAGGAATAAGTGACGTACCTACACCAAAATATATTATCAAGAAATGAGCGACTGGCATTGTATCGGACGTATGCGTCATCATAAAACATATTAGGATTAGTTTCTTGATTGTTTTAATGTGTATAGATTCTTGTTTATAATTTGATATTTGTTTCGTTTTTGTATATATTTTTATGTTTGTTTGGGTCCGCGCTGCGTTGTGACCACAACGGGAATGAGACTTATGGACCGTCGTCGTGAGACTATAACGCTGGCCGGCCGGCCGGCCTCTGCATTGCGCAAAACTCCCGAAAATTGTGGTATTTTGCGAGGTGTGAGCGCATGCAGTGGCGGAAAATGGCTCTTACGATGAGCGATCGGCCGTTCATAAGAAGGGTCAAAACCAAATAAAATCACTTCTCAGTTCATTCTACCTACTGTGTTTTACTTGAAACCTTCTAATACCTGCCTAAGAAGAATCTCTTCACCCCGCTACCTTTTAAACGATCTACGCCTCTGAACGTGAGCTGAATTCTCAGAGCATTGCGCAGCAGCCATCCACCTATGATACAGTTCTTTGTAACGGTGCCGTAGACATTGAACCATTTTGCATATTTTTTGATGTAATAGACTAAGTGTTTTCATTAGATGTTCCAGTAATCATCATCATCAGTCTATACATATCATCATGAAAATAAAGCTACCACAAACCCCCTCAGCTAAACATGATTCCAAGGCTATTTATAATTGATAGGATAATTTATTTTGGGAACTAACCCTACAGCCCTGGAACCTGGAAAACACCCTCATTTTGGAATCCTGTTTACGAATATTTGCCTCTAACAGAGTACGAAAAACACTAGCTGAAAAAATACAGAGGTCATCCTTCTCGTTGCCTTGCCAACCCTACGAGATATTTCAATAATGCATTTCGTGGATTGGCATATATATGTAAAAAAGAAATCTATGACAGTCATTTAAATATATTGCAAGTCATTTATTTTAACAGGCTAATAAATTTATTTATCGAAAAAATAGTTTTGTGCTTATTTGAATATTTTTACCTATTTATTAAAATATTATTTGCACCTCATAAATTTAACCATTTTGAAAAACATTCAATGACAGCACCGTCAAAACGAATTTCGTGACCTAAAGACTCTTGACTCAGCAGTTTTGAGTTTGGTTCTCGACTAAACTTCAATGTCTCCCGGCTAAACTTCAATATCTCTGAATCACAGATTTGGATACATTGAACGGTACCATACGAAAAAAGAACATGCAAGTGCTTTATTTATTTTCAAATTAATATAATTTTTATCTTGATGGGAATTTATAATGCAAGCATAAGTGAGAGTCGTGGTAGAGGATGACTGAGAGGAGTATTGTTAGACAAAATTAATGAAATTTTAAAAGATGTGTGGATGTTAGGCAAAGGATGTGTATTGTGATGAGAAATCCTCTCTGCCTACCCTAAGAGAGAAATGACTTGATATATGTTATAGATCGAATGTTTATTGATACTTTATACAAAAGAATAGGATAAAATTGTATCTTACCAAAACACTAACAACTTCTTGTATGTGTTTAGAAATTACATGCTCATCGTCATGGAGTGACCAGGCTCTTTGCTGAGCATCCTGTGCACTGATCACCAGAGCCATCAGGTCATTCCTAAGGCGACAGGCATCGACACTTTCAAAAAGTGCTGTCTTGTCTGCCACCAGAGGTCCGGGGGTGCTTACCATTGAGGAGAGGGTCCACAGAGAACTGCACCGGTCACGGGGTATAATCTCCTAAAATAAAATAAATATTTGTTAATGCAATATATATTTTTAGATTCAATCTTGTCCCTTTACTCTGTTGTTAATTTTGTGGCCATCTGGATCAATCTGCAGATCACATTTTTTAACAATGCAATGATAATTGAGCCAATGAAGGGATCTCCACTAAGTCTTACATTGGCTCATCTTTGGACTGATTGGCGATTTGGACTGATTGATTACTCCGATATAGTGGCGTCAAAGAATAGATTTGCTACATTAGAAGTTTTCTGTAAAAGTACATGAACTCCAGAATTTAAGCAGCTTTAAGCTATTTATATTCTTGACTTAAAACCGCTTTAAGCTATTTAACACATCGATCAATAAGTTCCGGGACTAATTACTAAAACAACAATTGCCAAAATTCTTCTTTATTCATCAACATAGTCTCCTTAAAGAGTGATACATTTATTCCAATGCTTTCCTAACTTTTCTATACCAGCTGTGTAGAACGATTTATTTTTGGTTTCAAAATAGGCGTTAGTTTCGGAAATTACTTCTTCATTGGAGCTGCTCTCCACTCAGCTGACTGCCGATTTGATTCCGGAGTATAGTGGTGTATCCAAGTTTCATCCATTGTCACATACCGATGCAAAAACTCCTGTTTATTTCGCGTAAACAGTGCCAAACAGCGTTCTGAATCATCGATGTGTTGTTGTTTCTGTTCCATTGTGAGCAAACGCGGCACCCATTTCGCAAAAAGCTTTTCATGAGGAAATGTTCATGCAAAATAGTGTAAACACTACCAAATGATATCTTCAGGATGTCAGCTATCTCACGCAACTTTACTTTGCGATTTTTCATCACGATTTTGAGTTTTTTTTTATGTTTTCTGGTGTAACAGCCTTATTTGGACGACCAGAGCGTTCAGCATCATTTGTGTCTGTACGACCGTGTTTGAAATCAGCATACCACCGACAAATGGTTGTTTTCGACGGAGCAGAGCCCGGATAACATTTTTCAAGCCATCGCTGAGTTTGAACGGTATTTTTTCTGATTAAAAAACAATGTTTTATGAACACACGAAATTCGGTTTTTCCATTGTTTTGAAAATAGCAAAAGTAGCGTCACTAAAACCACTGTAACTCAATGACACAATGTCGGAATGTCATGAAAGTTTGACACGTAACTTCTAATGATTAGTACTAATGAGAATGGTATGGATTTGTTATTAGAGGCGCCATCTGTTGGTTAGTCCTGGGACTTATTGATCGATGTGTTATATTCCATAGGAAGATTGAAGCAAGAATTAATGAAAAGTGTGAGAGCGTGAGTGTATGTGTATAGAAGAAGAATAGACAGTGTAAAGTGTGAGTGTATAGAAGAAGAATAGATAGTTGTGAAAAGAATATTATGCTCCGCTGCAAAAGAAGCATGGGGGCTAAAAAGGCTGAAGGAAAAAAATTATATATGGTGAGATAGAATATAAGAGTTTGTAGAAGCAAGATCAATAAACAACGGGAGTTGGAAAGTAAACTGAGAAAGTTAAAAGAATACGAAAGCAATATTTAGGGAGAAAAAGCACGAAACAATGTAAGATGATAAAAGAAAGTTAGTGCAAACCTAAGACAGAATATAAAAATCTTCTGGAAGGAAATAAAGAAAGCTCATGGAAATTCGAATGCAGGAGGAAGGAGTGGAGTGAAAGACAAGAATGGAGCAACAATAACAGAGATAGAAAGTATGAAGAAAAAATGGAAGGAATACTTCCAGAAAGTGTATGAAAGTTTGATGAGCAGTAATAATCTTTGCTAATAAGCGGGGAGTATTTAAAAAATAAACTTTTACCTTTAAAGTATCAAAAATTGTCGCAACTGCCAGCCTAGATAAGTCATGACTCAAGCCAGTATTGTCCCTAACTCGTCCCACCATGGAATACAGCAAGGCAGCGAGCTGCGCCCCCTCAACAGCCCCCTCCAATCCATCACCCCGCATGATGGGGCTTAACTGACTATGCTGCGGAACATCCACAGAAGAATCTTCTCTGGAGTTCAGCTCAGTTGTTGCAGAAGAACTACTGGGTAGATTGTCAGGTACAGCAGGGGCAACTAAATGAAATAAAGACTTGTTTCATAAGTCCATTCCAATAATATGACTTTATCTTATTTGACTAATTTATTATGATTGAAAAGAAATGTAGGGTGCTATTATCTAGCAATATCATTCATTTTGACTAGTGTTAGGAGAGATTTTTATATCTATAATTTTTTTTAATATGAAAAAAAGCAAACACTCGTTAATCAACAAACTTAGATTCCCAATAAATTACTTTTTCTTCTGCTTTATTATCAGTGCCCTATTTTATCCCAATAAATTACTTTTTCTTCTGCTTTATTATCAGTGCCCTATTTTCAAACAGATCTATTAGGATCATCACCACTCATACACGGGATGACTTTATTAAATTAATTTTATGATATCAATATTTTTTATAGCTCTATGTTTAGACTAAGAATTGAGCTTCTTAAAAGTCATGGATCACTTTACAGGAAACCATAAATAAAACTAATGATTATTTTCTTTGACTATTGTCTCAAATTATTGTAATTTTCTCTTTGTGGCTATATAACCTGTCAATCAACATTAAAATTAAAATAGGAATTTGTTTTAATTGTATCAGACTTTGGAATTCATCACAAACATGGTGATGTGATTAACCTTAAGCCTTCTAAACTTATAAAAAATGGAATTGCGTTCTGGAATGGGGAACAAAGTGACCCCAATAGAATGGCGTCTTATCATCATCACTTACAGCTTTTATTAGTTCACTGATGACAAGGGCTTCTTCACAACTTCTAAAAAAAAACCCCTTTAATTTTTCATATAACATTATCTATTTACATCAAAATGGGTTTAATCTTTCAGGATATTTTTACCTCTTGATGAATTTTCACTTGGATTTATTCACTAAGGCCGATGCCACACCAAAGTGCTTCGTTAGGTGCTGAACTAGGTTTTACGTAACTCATATACTAGGTGACTTTATGCATGGCCAGACCAAAGTGCTTCGCACAAATTCATTTGACATTTGGGAGCGGTTGAGTCAACAAACAATGCCACTCTCAAAACTAACCAATTTCACAATTTACCATCTTTATTTACTTCCTGCGCAACTTCATTCCAAAGTGATTTTATTACAGGTACACTTTTGTATAATTTGCTGGATGGGTTCCACAAAGGCTCCCTTTTATACACAGCTGTTATTAAAACTTCCGCCATCTTGTAAAATCACGGTGACACAATAAAATTAACCAACACGTCTGTTCGCTAGGAGATTCACTCGGTGACTAATCGTCATGTAGTGTGGCGCGAAGCATGCAGTGTGGCCATTGCGATAGTATGCGGTGCGTTAGTTCACTAGGATATGTCGCCTAACTCGCAGCGTTGTTCTAAGCATCAAGCGAGCTCTAAGCATCAACTGTGTGGCCGAGGCCTAAGGCTTGTTATTATATCATTCATATTATTTTATTTCATCCTAACTTTTAGTTATTGATTGATGCTATTATATATGACAACACTAGGCAGTACAATTTTTTTGGAGAAATTAAACAATTTAAAGAAAACTTATATTACAAGGAGAAACCTTAAAAGCAACCGTTACAAAGATTATTATTACTTTTTCATTATCATTGTCTTCCTTTCGGGTGAATTGTAGCTTCGCCAGAGCAGATATTTACTTACCTCAATCTCTAATCAACTTTCCCACCTCGTAAACATCCTACAAGTGTTCCCTTCTGGGCTGATCTTGAAAAGATTTTCTATAAGGAATTCTTGTTTCTGGCATTCATATCATATGCCCTAGCCACTGTAGCTAAGATCCTTCTATTTTGTAAAACTTTTTTCTAAACTTACACACAAACTAGTTACAGTATCAGATAAAAAAATATAAATTTTTAGAAACACTGTTAAGTAACATTGTAAAGGGTCTTTCAAATTTGGCGTTTTTTTAATTCTTGGATAAAACACAGATGGCGTCGCGAACTTGCCTGGGTCTTGTGACATTTGAGAAGTGTAATGTATGACATTTATAAAAATGGAGTCGTATACAATACAATGCATTCAAATTGTTGAATTATTTTATGTATTGTAATCTCCGGAAACTGTGATGTTAATTGGCCACCAAGATCATGTGATCTGACACCGTTGGACTATTTTCTCTGGGATTACGTGAAAAGCCAGGTCTATAAGAATGACCCCCAATCAATTCCTGAGCTGAAGGACGAAATTATTCGCGTTATTGGTGAGTTAAAACCGCAATTATGCCAAAATGTCATCGAAAATTTGACAAAAGAGTGGACATCTGTGGAGCTGCAAGAGGTGGACATTTGGCGGATATTGATTTTTGTGTTTAAATGTCATACATTATACTTTAATGACTAATAAAAAGTTTTTTGAAATCAAAGCAAATTGTGTTTTATTCTAGAATTAAAAAAATTTGAATTAAAAAAACTGCTCAATTTGAAAGACCCTATATATTGTAAGGATTATTGGAACCACAAATGTAGACCAGCAAATAACACAACTTGTTAAATAAAAACCTACCTTCATTTGCAAATTCCTCTTCTTGTTCAACTTCCTGTTGATCATCGTATTGATCATCAAATTCACTGTTCTCCTGCTGGCATATGTCTACATTAGCTTGGTCTGACTCAGGAGTGCCGGCATCGGGTGAGAAATTTTCATTGGGTGTAGTGACTGTGTTATTGCTCATGTTATGGGCATTCCCATTCACCAGCCCCATACCATCTTGTTGAGGTGGGCGGGGAGCTTGTTTCTTCGGAGGCTATAAAAAAACACTCTGAACAAATGTTTTTATTACTAAATACTAAACTAAAACTAATGCGATATACGTCATGGGGCACTTATATATACTCGAACCAGGCAGTATCAAAATCTGCCAAGATGATAGTCCACAACAGTATTTTAGTACCATCTTTAATGTATGGGAGTGAAATGTGGACATGACCGCTAAGGAACAACATTATATTTATATTTTCCCTCCCAAATACATTATTTCTCCTTTTATGGTAATACTACCATAAAAGGAGAAATAACGATAACCTTGTCGACAAAATCATGGCCAGATTGGGACCCTTTTTTTTTCATTTTTGGAAACCATTAGATATCGAATCCAAAACCCCTGGGCAAGTCGAATTTTATTTGAGCACAACAGTTTTATTAGACTTAGTAATCAAATTACATACAACTTTGAGAAATCTTCCGAACGGTCCATTTCAGTTAAGAATTTAGTAAATCATAATGCATATGCAAAGAAAGTGACAAATGTGATTTGTACGAGGCGTATCCAGAAAGTAAGTGTACTGAGGCTCTCACGACCAGATGGATTTTATTTTCGACATGTTGGCTACACTTCCGTGTAGCCTGACCCTTCCCCTCCGCAACGAAACCGGTTCGAGGTCAGTACGTCGAGAAGTGTCGACGCGACAACACGTTTCGTGAAAAATGTCAAACAATATCCCGCCAAGTGCGAAATTTTGTAAAAAGGCAAGAGTTTTTGAGGCGCTGCAAACTCCATGGAGATGAATTTCTCCGCTCCATAGTTACTGGAGATGAAACTTGGGTTGCACACTATACGCCTGAAACCAAAAGGCAGTCTCAACAGTGGCGTCACACCTCTTCACCCTCCGCCAAAAAGTTCAAAACCACAATTTCAGCCAAGAAAATCATGGCATCCGTGTTTTGGGACTGTCAAGGCATAATTTTAATTGAATATATGCCTCAAGGGGAGACCATCAACTCTGCAAGATACTGTGAGACCCTAAAAAAATTGCGGAGTGCGATTCAGAACAAGAGAGGCATGCTGACAAAGGGAGTCTGCCTGCTGCACGACAATGCAAGACCACACACGGCCAACGCCACGAAGGAACTGCTCGCCTCATTTAAATGGGATGTCCTGAACCATCCCGCGCATTCCCCTGACCTAGCACCTTCAGATTACTATCTCTTTACCTCCCTGAAGCTGCACATGGGTGGAAAAAGGTTTTCAACTGACGAGGAGGTAAATGAGGAGGTGGAGAAGTGGACCGAGGGGTTGGCGGGAAACTACTTCGAGGAAGGCATCAAAAAGTTGATACCCCGCTTCACCACCTGCATTGAGAGGAATGGCGACTATGTCGAAAAATAGCTTACATATGTACTACGGTAACCACGTAATTATTTTGTTTAAATAAAAAAAATTGTAACCTACAAAAATTCAGTACACTTAGTTTCTGGATATGCCTCGTACATGAATTAAAAACTCAGAACATAATTAACAACAAATTTCATTATTGAGTTCATGAAAATCTTTACCTTCAATGCATTCCTTGCCACTTCAAGTTTTTCATTTAACTGCGCTAATAATTCTTTTTTATCCAGAGTTAGCTCAGAGCCATCTTCATCTAAATTGTGTAGACACCCAGTTACGAAGCTTATCAGGACGACTGGATCCACCTACGGCAGACACTGTTTAAATTACATCATTTCTCTAGCCGACAATACACAATAGAGTAAATTGCCACATCCTTCTTTGTCTGTTTTTTACAATCAATCAATTTGCCCAAATTAGTTTGGCTTTTAAGACAATATTTTTTTTAAATATTCAACAAACATTAATATAATATTTTACATAATATTTTCTAGGATATTGAAAATATTTCATTAAAAGCATGGGTTTGTGTTAAAACAATAAATATTAATTGAAAGATTTTTTTAAATCTTTAGATCATGTATTTTAATATTAATCTAGTCAAATTAATAACTTCTAATACTTAAAAAACAGAGAAGTTTAATATATCAAATAACATACGAGTTCAATATACAATGCCTAGAAATAAAAATTAAATCACAACCAGGGAGCTTACAATTTTGAATATTTTCTCATTTAAATAATTTTTTTAATATATTAACACATCCCAATTCCAATCTTTATTTATTCTATCATCATCTGCTACAGTTCCATTAGGAGCAGAGGGATGCCATAAAACACATTCATCCAGGTTAGTCCACGGGTCCAGCACTCCACATCCTCCCATGTTGCGGGCAGTAAAAGAGGGCAGACCTTGACTAGCTACTAGGCGGCATCCTCAATACACAAACCAATCACCTGCAGCACATTGCCCTTATTATGGTGAATATAGACTTTTACTGTGTTCGAATACAAACCTTCTATACTCTAATTGTGATAGGAAAGTCTAGGGTTTTGTCCTATTTGCTTACCCTCGACATGAAAACAGTTATAGTAGATATGTATACAGTAAACTCGATTATCCGGGGTCGCAATAACCGGGTTGTGAATTAATCGGAACAGTAAAAAATTTGGAATAATTTATAACATGGATGAATAAATGTTACAAAAAACTTCTAATATTTTACTGCCCTTGTTAATCTGTAACCCGGTTAATTCGATCCTGTATAATCAAGATTCTACTGTTTATGTATGTACCTTTGAAATGATTTCGATGTTTATATATATAGGTTCAGTTGTGTATGTAGGTAGAAATACATGTTCATAGAAGAATATATGGGATTTTTTCAATCATTCATATGTTAACCCTTCAACATATTCGAATTAATGATTGGGCCAAATTGGTGATATTGAAGAGTGTGACAACATTGCATTGAATTAATTAAACATTTGGGTTTAGAACCATTGAAGTAGGTATGGAACTGGCTGTTCGTCATCACTCACACGGACCAGACAAACTTTTTAACCAGACTAAAATATATTTTTTTTAATACCATCAGGGATTGAACCCAAAACCTCCAGCTGTCTAAGTCAACTAGGTCATGGAGGACATAAGATAACAATGTATGACAGAATATGTATTGAAGGTAAACTTAAGACAGATTTATTAAATAGGATTGAAAAAAGGTGGTTTGGGCATCCAGAATGAATGAGTGATGAAAAGCTGACAAAACAAATCTATAGCGCAAAAATTAATAAGGATTATGGAAGATGACAGACGAAGAAAGAAGAAAGGGTTAGAAGCCAAGGAAACTGAAGGAGTTTTATGAAAAGGTATTTAAATATTGAGAAAGTGAAAGAAGTATGTTATGACAAAAAATTCAGGCATTCAGTCATTTCTACTTTCCCTCAGAGAGTATTATGTGAATATATACCTATGAAAATATTGGGAAAAAAATACAAACCAATATGTTGGCAACATAATTAGAGGGAACAAATCCTAATTGCCCCCTGCTATTGACTACATGCCACCAGTTCCTCTGTTTATTCTTGGATTGGTTCAAAATGAACAGGTCTCCCTCGCTGAACGACAATGTTTTGGCGAGCGTAGCTTGAAAGCCGTACATCGCCTTCAGCATTTCTTGACTTCCTAAAAGTTGCAGAATATTATATTGATAATTTTGATTATTCCAAAAGAAAAATTCCAATTTGAATTGACAAATTAAGACGTTATAATTTTTGGTTTAACTATAATTTTTAAAAGAAAAGGAATATTCTTTTTTTCAATACATATATATTTATTTATATCAATCCCAAATGCATTGTATTGTGATATATGAGTATATGTAATTTCAGGACATATGTGTATAACATACAATATGTAGATACTATGTTGCCATAAATAAACCTATATTTATTTATTTAGTAGTCATATTGTAATTTATTTTTAACAAACACTGTTTATTCCACTTTTTTGTGACGGTATAACCCTACCGGTTTCAAGGCTTTCACCTCATCTTTAGGGGAGCGCAAACAAGACTAAATGCTGTTCGAACTGGTACCGATATAGACACTTCAACGGTTGGAGGCTGGCATCTGTTGAACAGTTATTTCCCCAAAATCTCCCCGCTCTTGGCCGAAATTATCCCTAGCCTTCCTCACCCCCCAGCCACCAACCGTTGAAGTGTCTATATCGGTACCAGTTCGAACAGCATTTAGTCTTGTTTGCGCTCCCCTGAAGATGAGGTGAAAGCCTTGAAACCGGTAGGGTTATACCGTCACAAAAAAGTGGAATAAACAGTGTTTGTTAAAAATAAATTACAATGTCTTTAAACCTCCACAACGTTAATGCCTTAACTATAAACAACATAGTAATCATATGGTTAAGATTCATGCAACATCAAGCTTTTATCATTCTTAGTGTGTTTCCATTATATTACTGTTTCAAATAAATATTCATATGTTTAAAATCACATTCACATTTTTGCTTACGTTTGTCACTATGCACAGCAAGGAACATCACAACTTTCACATATGTTCTTTATTTAATTAAATAATTTCACAAGCATGAGATATTATTGATCAAAAGAGTAGTTTGTTATACTTGAGTTCTGTTTATATTTGGCATATGTCACTGTGCACCCCCCGTTTTTTTACAACCCTGTACCTATAAATTTGATCATAACTTTTATCTTTACTAAGCTAGATTTTCCCAATAACTGAAGTTATGGGCAAGATGCAATGAATTAACCATGCCCATTACTGTGAATTACGTCCTTGTAGTGTCAGGGAAACTAGTACACAGCGCAAATGTTTTATAGCATTTAAATTGAAAAATCTACATTTTATAAAATAAAAATCATTTAAACAAAATCCAATTATTATTTCCATTTCCGTGTCCAGGTCATCAATTGTTAATTATGTCATTTATTTTCAGTAGATAACAGAGATCGCAATATCATACACATTAATCAGATCTTGCCCAAAGCATTCAGTCCACGTGTTCGGACAAGTTAGCAAGTGTTGTGTGTGTTATATATGCTCCATAATCCCTTTGTTAAAAAAACCATGTTTGTATGTTAAAACTATCGTGAAAAACTTTACAATTTACTAATCTAAAAATAAAATAGTTCTCCAAATTGATAATAAAATCCTTCTTTTCAATATGCCAAAAATATTGGCAATAAGGACTAATAGATTAAAATATATTCAGATGTATTGTACTGGTGTGTGATGTATTTTGCTTTATTGAATGACAGTATTTATAAGAATGTTTTGAATAATGAATTGGCAAGTATATTCAGTTTCATGGATGTATTAGATTCTTATGTATTTATTAAAGAGCCAGTATGAATAATAACTCTGATAAAAACATAAGAACAATGGTATCCAAGCAATATGGAATTAGTCATATTTAATAATATAATATAAAAGCTACACATACTAACACTGATGCTAATCGAATTCTACTTCAGCCTGATTAATTATTTTCCCTCATGAAACTTTTTGAATATAAAATACTTAAATACAGGATGTGTTTTATGTTCCAGGCCGATGTTTTTTTTTTAACAACTTTTAAATGAAACACAATTTTATAATTTATATTTAATTAATTGATTATATGGTCTTTACCATTATATATGGAATATAATGTCGGTCAAGTGGCCGCCTCTGACCGTGGGGCAAATGCGAGCTCTTTCAAGCATATTTTTCATAACATTTTCGCCGACTTCTGGGTTATTTCAGCAATTTCTTTTCGAATGTTGCCCTTAAGCATCAGGATTGTGGTTGGTTTGTTGGTGTACACCTTTCCCTTCAAGTACCCTCATAGGAAATAATCGGGGGCGGTCAAATCTGGGTGTCGTGGGGGCCAGTCGATGTCACCACTTTTTGACATTATTCGGCTGGGAAAAGTTTCTCGCAAAATTTGCATCAAAGCACGAGCTGTGTGTGATATGGCACCGTCCTTCTGGAACCAAATGCGCTGTAGGCCCAATTGATCCAATTCGGGCACAAGAAAGTTTACCAACATGTCACGATAGCGATCACCAGTAACTGTTACAGCATTGCCTCTAGCATCCTCAAAGAAATATGACCCAATGATGCCGCCGGCCCAAATGGCGCACCATACAGTCACTCTGCGAGGGTGTAATGGTCATTGGTGTATTAATTGAGGATTTTCAGTACCCCAATAGCGGCTATTCTGTTTATTAACAAAGCCAGCCAAGTCGAAACGTATCTCGTCGCTCATGATGATATTTTGTCAAAAATGGTGGTCGTCTATATCGACTTATAAAACCCGAGCACTCCAATCTCGCCGCCGCCGATAATTTTTAACAAACATGATGGAGATATTCCCAATTCTTGTGCATGGCGTCGATGAGAGGTGCTTGGACGTTCACTTACACTCTGCCTTACTGCATCAATCTTTTCTGGCGTACGTTGGCTATGTTGTCGCCAAGATTTTACTTTATCTCCCACTGTATGCAAATTTTCAAAATTATTCATTACACGCTGAATGGTTGACTTTCTTGGCACATGATTTAAACAAAAAAAAACACGCAATTTTCTTCGCGTATTCACAATTGAACAATTATTTTAATAACTTCAACACGTTGTTGCGGAGTTAGATGCTCCATAATAAATTGTTATCGACCACTCTCCACGACTGTCAAATGTGAACTGACAAATGACAGCCAAATCAAAATGGCAGCCAAACAAATTCAGCCTGGAACATTAGGCTTAATTGAATAATAAATTGGTAATCACACATAATGCTGTTTTTTTAAGTGAAACAAAAAAGTGTCATAACCAATTCATTAAATGTCAATTTAAAATATAATTTCCTTCACTAGATATGGCCTTCTTCACCTCTTCGTCAATTCAAAATGCCTCTGCAATAAAAATCAGGAGACTTAAATTTAAAATATTCGGCAAGTCTCGTTTTAACCTATTCATAACTTTAATAATTTTTACCATCTAAAGTATGTTGCATTGGCCAGAAAAGATGAAAATCCAATGGCGCAAGGTTTGAAGGTAATGCTGGATGCCGAATCATTATTCATTCTAAGTTCTTGATTTGGTAATGCTTGCAACATAAGGATGAGCGTTGTCCTGTTGCAAAAACACTTGATGACAATTAACAAGAGCAGGCTATTTTGTATTCATTTCTTTTCATTCAGGAGATCCATCTGGCCACAATAAACCTGTGTCATTGCTGTTTCTTTAACCGTTAGAGCTGATCTAGCTGTGGGTCTTGCTACCTTTTCTTTAACAACCATTAACTTTTGCATCCCTAGTTTGAGTAGTGACAAGATAATTTTAAAAAGGTGTTTTCTATTCCAATTCTAAAAGATGCTCGCAAATATTTACTCCGTAGTCCCCATGGACTCCCCCATGTACCCATGTACAACATTAACTGACCAAACACAGAACCAGTGTATTCACTCAATGGATGTGGTACTCATTTTCCTTGTTTCCACAATTTTTCAATGTTGTTCTGCACACTTGACTTTAGATACCCTGAATTGTAAGTACTTTTTTTATGTGATAAAGTAGGATTTGCTTCGATTTCAGCAATTAGAATGTCGTCATCTACTTTTATTAGAATTACAACTTTAGGGATATCCTTCAGATCGAAATTTCGTAATGCAATTTTTTTAAACATATCTGGCATTTCCATATATTCAAAATATCGCTTAGTAGATTTGAAATATTTGTGGTACTCACAGTTGGGTTATTTCTTCAAAAAGTTATTAAACATTCAAATTTCAAATAAAATCTTCACTCGAAAAACTCTTCCATTGAAAATGAGTTAAAAAAATCACTTTTGAATATTAAAATACATTTTTAATCAGATGTTAAGCAAACTTTTTAATACAAAACATGTGTTGAACGATCATCAGCTTAAAAATGGTCATCAAAAAACATAACTTTAGAGTACAGCTAATATTTTATTGTTGCTTTTCAAATATTTAATGAACCAATTAGATCTAGATATTCATTAATACACTGGTAATCATGATATAAAAAATGTACTTTTATACCACCAACACAAGAATTGTATATTAGATTTGGTTGCTTCAACCTAGATCAATTATAGAGTAGAGCATTCCTGCTATATGCAAACAGGATGACGAGACTTCAGGCATACACCAATGAACACTGGAGTTGCAAAACAATCTCACCATTCTAAGAATGAATTTATACATGATATTTAGACAGAGAGAACATGTTTATCTGGCTCAAAAATATTTAACATGCTTCCATTGGAAATGAGAGGGAAAAAAATGTGTTTCAAGAAAGTATTAAAAAATAGATATATTAAATCAGACACAATTACTATACCACTTTGGTCACTTCGTTATATTGCTGTACTCTTGTATATGTGCATTTATGTTGGTGTGTGGATATGAATGTATGTATGTGCTTTACAAGTGATATTCATCAACATAAGAATGATATATGGAAAAGAAATTATTTAATTACTGATCCTTCTTCAAAATTCAAATTGTTTATTTTTTGTATACAGTCAGTTTAATAAATTAATTATTTTTAACAATTTAATTAATTCATTCATCATTAATGATATTAAAAATTAATATTATTTTATATTTACAAAATTTAAAAACATGTATTTCATTAATTTAGTCACTACATTGAGTAAACAAAAGATAAAACCAAAATACAAAACCTATACAGAAAAAACTTGTTTTCATATCAATATATTATACTCAAAACTTTTGTACTTTTGGAAATAAGGCATTCAAGAGGTTAACAAAAAAAGTCATGTGTCTAAGAAAAAGAAAAATTAACTTTGTACCCCTTTTCAAATGTCGTATTGAATGCACTTAACATAAATATAACATAGGTGCAAAAAAATATTCAAAATTTTCCTAATTATAGAGACATTTATCTTCTTTCTTACCAAAGAATACTTAAATTTGAATCATTGAAGTTTTGAGATAATAAAATTAATGCACTCAAGCGAAATATAACAAAGGTGCAAAAAATATTTCCCTAATTATAGAGTCATCTATCGTCTCTGTCACCAAAAAAATACTTAAATTTGAATCATTGAAGTTTTGAGATAAAAAAAACAACACTTGCATATTTTTAAAACCATATTATCAAATTATTGTTGTTTCTTTAATGTCAGCATCATGAAATAACCTTTCTAGATTACAAGGTGAATGGGCGTAATGCCGTAATAATTGTTAAGAACTATAATCCAGAAACCTTGTTATTATATTCAATATATATTAAATTAAAAACATTTTCGTACAAGCGGTATATGTCATTGTAAAAAAATCATAGCTTTAACATCAGACAGAACATGTTAAAATCGATTTTAAGCAATGTCAACAATACAAGGGAAGATTAAAGATAACTTAGATTTTTTTTAATAAGAAAAAAAGGCGGAACCGTCAAAATATTATGAAATAATTATTACAGTTTGACATAAAATATGTATAAAAAAACATCAATATGTGTTAATACTTACTAATCAAGGTCTCGCTCATTTTGAGTCAAATAAATACAATGTTTGCACGATTCACAGATATGAAATTTCAAATTATGAGGACTATATACGCAAAAATCGAATAATCAAATTATACTTAAAAATAATAAATTTGAACTTGAAATTTGAACCGAACGCACTGGAATGGGTGTCTACCGATATTTGACAGATGGGAATATTTTTTATTATTTTTCCACAGGGCTACTCGAGAAACACATACAGCGCCAGCTTTTATATTTTAATAGTGGTTACCTGAAAAGTAAAACTAATGTTTTAGTTGTATTGCTGAATACCTACTTAACAGCGATTATGTCGCGAACTTTAAAAGTATGAAATATACATACATACATACCATCACGTCGTTTCCCTGCTGGACTAGGTAGAGAGAACTATCTCGATACACTTATTTCGCATCTTCCATATCCATACACTTTTTTAGACAACTCCTACAATTACTCTCACTTCTTACATTTCTGTCTTAATATCATTCACTTGATCCAATCATACTTTCCTTGATCTTCTTCAACCACGGTTTTCGACTCACACGTGTCGAAACCATCTGCGAGTGCTCTTTTTCATCTTACTCAACACATCATCATCAGCCATTCATATCAAATCACTTCAGTCCGTATTCTGGTATAAATGATCACCCCATGTATTATTTGAAGTATACTTATTTCTACAGCATTCACCCAACTTTTTTTCACGTCTACGTTTCACTTCCATGCATTCATGTCGATACTTAAATATTATTAGACTGTTATCTTAGCAGACTTGGATTATTTTTGGTTCAAGTGTATGTGTTTTAGTGCCCCATTGACTTTGTTTCTTACTATACGTCGTTCGACATCCCTCATAACTATTCCATCATATTAGAAAATACTATCTAAATATCAAAATTCCTCAACTTACTTCAATAACTCATTATTGACCCATATATTTCATTAAACAAACAATGGTAATAAAATACACGAACGCAACCTAACTATATATTTATCGTGGTATATTATCAGAAAAATGTATGCACGCTCTATCGTTCCGTGTGCATGATGTTACGATCAGCTCATAGTCGCCTAAAAGCATATTTTACATATGTATCTATGTTTTTGAAATTACATAACCAATACTTGAATAATAAATAAAGAGACGACTTCCAATTTCAAATCCTCTAATCACCGATTGTATTTTTAATGTTCCATGAAACTTATAGATACTTTATTGGCCACTATATATCAGACACCATTTCTCCCTCTATAGCAAGTTTTTACTTTACAAATGTTCCTATATTAATAAATATGAAGAAAAGAGAGATAGAGAGAGAGAGATGGATTCGTACCAAAACAAAGAGAGAACACGTAATAAAGGTGTGCAAGAAAATAAAGTGGAAATGGGCAGGACACGAAGCCAGACTGTCAGACTCCAAATGGACATCCGAAAAAATCCAATGGTACCCAAGAGGCATTTAGAGGCCCAGAAGAAGACCAAAGGTACGCTGGATAAATAAAATCAGGAAGCATGGCAGCATCACATAGTACCAACGAGCAAAAAATCGAACTATTTGAAGCCAACTATGGAAGATCTTCATCCAGCAGTGGATCGAACCGGGTTGATAATAATGATGAAAATTATGATACGCCAGTATCAAATGATTTTCACTTTGTCGTTGTCGCGTTCGCAGTTTATATAGTTTACAGTCAACTATATATTAGGTTATCTCTGTCCATTATTAAATAAGAAGAAAATTGTCTCTGGTCAATGATGAAAAATTGGCCAATGAAAGAAACTGTCAAAATATAAATGTAAACAAATAATAAAAAATGCGAATATCAGTTGATCAGAATATTTAGAATACATTATTGATCAACAAAAACTAATCTAACGTAATAGATTTTATTGATTAAATGTAATTAAACATGTAATGAATTCAGTAAAAGTTTCTTATACCCGATACTCATACTGGAGATTTTTTTTCCTTACTATTATAGTTGAATTGCTTTGTTCGATATTTTTAGTTTTTATATTCGTGTTACTTTCAATTTCAGTGCTAATATACCATGATAAATGTGGTTGATTTTTTACTGAATTTTTTTAGCGCAGTTAAATTGGGCAAGAATTGTAACAAACTGAAATATTTTTCAAAGGACTGAAATATTAATTTTGTCAGGTCAAGGTCATCTCTGGGAGTATGAATAAAAAATGTATTCGTTATGTATGATAGAGCTTTTACCGTTGCTGGCTCTGTGGCACGAAATGGTCTGCCTCTAAGTGTTAGAGATATGGGTAGCGTGTGCAGCTTTAGGAAGCACTTGACAACCCTTTTTGGGAGGTCTTATCAAAATGTATGATTGTATATGAACATTACATACATACCCTACACTCCACCTAAACTCGAATGTGTTACTATCACATACGGAAAATCTATTATACATAGGTTTCTTTGTAGTCTGATTTCTCTTGGTAAGTTTTCCTATCAAATATGTTTTTCCAAACATATAAAGATGCGAGGAAATACCTAATCTAATGAATGCAGCCACCACTGTCCTATCTTGACACTTGATATTTTTTTTTCTTGTAATATTTTAATATGTTAATAAGTCTCGAGCTAGAGCACCATTGTAAAAAGTCTGCTCTCTTAACAGCGCTATATAAATTGTCCTTTTATTTTATTATTATTAATTTTCCTTTATATTTGATTGAAACAATACAGCAGTAGGCCTAATATGTTTATTCTGACCAAAATAAATCAATGCATTGAAACTGATTGTAACTTAGCACCTATTACAGGC
The DNA here is from genome assembly GCA_949825065.1 of Odontocerum albicorne. Lineage (NCBI taxonomy): Eukaryota > Metazoa > Arthropoda > Insecta > Trichoptera > Odontoceridae > Odontocerum > Odontocerum albicorne. Next base: position 11,362,382 of record OX463840.1, on the reverse strand, counting down.
ATAGATCAACAATGGTCGTAGTTAATTTTTCAAACCCCTCACTCCTTACAAATAACATATCTTCGAAGGTCACCTTTTAAGACAACCTTAAATATTTTGTACTCAAACTTAAAAACCTTTTTATTTTGTGAAATTCTTTTCAGATTGCATTTTTAATATCCCCTATATTTCCTGGTCCTACAATGGTTGGTTGTTGTGTAAAAGGATGCACTCACAGAAGTGATAAAAAGAAAAAAAATGATCTTGACATCACATTGCATAGGTAAATAAGTAACGTCTTTCCAATATTTTCTTTATTTTCATGTATTATTTCAATTAAAAAAAAATTAAAAAACTAAGAGTTTTATACAAGGATACACTAAAAAAATTAATATGATAGAATATCCCTCGCGATTGAGTGTGATTATCAGCCATCTTATGAATGGAAGACACTTGTACGCGTATTGGATGCACTCACAGAAGTAATATGATGGGATATCCCAAGCGATCGAGTGTGATTGTCAGCCATCTTATGGATAGATGATACCTGTGTGTGTATTGGATGCACTCAGAAGTAATGACAGGATATCCCTCATGATTCGAGTGTGATTACCAGCTATCTTATGGATGGAAGACACCTGTGCGTGTATTGGGTTATTGTGTACAAGATGTTGCACTTCAGAATGTACATAGTACTAAGAAAAACCCCAAACTTCCGATGGAAAGGAGATCAAACTTCTAAAACGATTGGCAACTTTAATCTGCTCCAGCCTTTTGTTAAACACAGTTTTTTATATATCACTATTTTAGTATTGCTTAATATCGCTGAAATTAATGATATACAGCATATATATGGTACTATGGAAAAATAAATTGAGATTATAAATAGCCTTAGAGCAAAACCAGTCTGGAAATGAATTCGCCAGGAATCGAACCTGGGGCGTCTGCTTGCTTAAGGTCACATTAGACTATAGTCGCCAACAAAAGTTATAGTATAAAGAGATTGTCTTGATATGAGGTGGATGGATGCAATCAGTCAAGACATGAGAGAACTGAACCTGATTTCGTAGATGGCCTTAGATAGAATTAGCTGTAGAGGCAATTTGTCATGCAGTCCCCAATTAAATAGGAAAAATAAGAGATGATTCTGAGTATTATTGTTTTTTTATTAGATTTCCTATTGATGAAAAGAGAAGACAAGCTTGGATAGATGCTATCCGTAGACCTGGTTGGGAGCCTGACGTAAAGAAACGTATTTGTTCCCAGCATTTTAGAAAGGAAGATTTTTTAACTGTGCTCACTCGAGATAAACTGAAAAAGAAAGCGGTGCCTTCTATTTTTCTAGATACTGTGGTAATGTTTTTCATTTTATACATTTCTCTCTATTTCTAGTGAAGCTTTGGCGAAAATAGAGCCTTGATATCCTCATTTTCTATACTCTCTTAGATTATCAAATATTCGATTCTACATAGTTAGAAGGGAGCTATTATGGATTTTTCTTCACTCTAGTGATTCGGTTACACTTGAAATATTTCGATCAATTTGAATAAAAAAAATATTTTGATGTTAATATTACATACTTGAAAAACTCTTAATTAATAGGACCATGATATTAGATGTTTTTTTAATTCATTATACACTTGGGCCTCGTATAACACAGGTTTATACAACATGGTTTTGATATAACACGGTTGATGAATTGTGGCATATTTTTGTACAACACGCTTAACGCGTACAACATGGTTTAAAAAAAATCACGCTCAGTAATAATAGAAAAGATGGAAAGGGCTCTTATGATATGAATAGAAGACTGTAATGACAAAAACATACCTATAGACAGAAACATTATTCAAAAGAGAGCACTAAAAATTTATGATAATTTAAAAATAACTGAACAATCGTCATCTGAAGATCAACAATCATCTCACGATTTTGCTGCTAGTAGAGGATGGTTTGAAAATTTTAAGAAGCGATTCTTACTACATATGTAATATAAAAATTCGAGGATAAATTACGTCGGCTGACATAGAATCTGTCAAAAAATTTACTTCAGAATTCGCCGAAATTATAAAAAATAAGAGCTACACACCAGACCATTCAATGCGGATGAAATGGGATTGTACTGGAAAAAGATGCCCCATCGAACCTACATATCAAAAAGCGAAAAACATGTGAAGGGATTCAAGGTGGCGAAAGAAAGAATATCTTTACTCTCATGTTCTAATTCTTCCGGAGATTTCATAATGAACCTTTACTTATTAATCGGTCTCTAAACCCCCGAGCACTAAACGGATATGACAAAAGGAATTCGTCTGTTTATTGGAGAGCAAATAAAAAGGTTTGGACCACAGTTATTATTTTTAAGATTGGTTTCACAAATGTTTTATACCTGATGCAGAAACTTATACGGGGAAAAATAATCTTGATTTTAAAATATTATTGATACTGAACAATGCACTAGGACATCCACTTGATTTAAAACATCCAAATGTTGAAATATTATTTTTACCACCAAACACTATGTCTATAATACAGCTCTTGGACCAAGGAATAATTTCAACATTTAAAGCGTATTATATTCGTCGAACATTTGAAAAAATATTAGATGGCATTGATCGAGATGAGAATTTAACATTTATACAAGCTTGGAAAAAACTTCTATTCGAAATTGTGTCAATATGGTTTCTGCATCCGTTAAAGAAATAAAACAATCCACTTTAAATGCTTGCTGGAAAAAGCTGTGGCGAGTAGTCCCTGGAAAAAAATTTGTACCACCAATAGAAGATGAATATCAAAAGACAATTAACTTTTGTCGTGGTATTGGTGGAGAAGGATTTGATGATTTTGATATTCAAGATATCGAAGAAATATTGGAGGATCGTACATTGAACGAAGAAAAATTAGTCGAAATGTTGGATGAACCTACCATAATGCTAAGACAATTTTTGTATGAACTTCAAACCTCGTATAATACGGATTTGTAGCACACGTTTTTGTGGAACCATATGACCGTGTTATACGAGGCCCAGGTGTATTTTATTTTCTGTGTTTTTTTTATTATTTAACAATTCATTGTAAAACAGTGTTTTGGGCTTATGGCGGGCGAACTAATCTTTTCCAACCAATCAGACAAAAATAAATAAAGGAAGTTGCATGGTCGAAAAAATATTCAAATAATTATTCACCTGTATAAACTTTTTAAACAACATGCACGGTAAATCATCAATCAAAGGAAAAGGAAGGGGGTGTGGAGAGGAAAGTAAAATCAGGAATGAAATAGGTCATATTACCGACTTGAAATTAAGAGTTTTAATAAATAAATATTTATCAAGTTTTAGTTTAACATGATTGTAAAAAAGATATTGTTTTCTCTGAAAAAGGTTGCGAGTCCCTTGAACAAAATGAAAATGAACATGCATGTTCATTGTCACATGGTAAATGCATTAGTTAATTTTTATTTCAATTGGATGCTTTTTTGGCTTAGGATAGTATTTTTCATAAGTTTCCTCACCCCCGTACTGGCCAAAAGTTAATAGGTTCTAAGTTTGACCACTTTAAACATCTTTGCCAAATAGATAAAATTCTGAAAAAGAATTAAAAAAAACGAATGTATTCTAACAATATGAACATAATGGCCAACTTTCACCTTGTTTAGATGCTTTGTTTATGAGTAATACTTAAACGAGAGTATTCTGTAGATCAAATGTCATACTTTGAAAAGGTTGAGTATCATTGGCCAAACGTTTATAGAATCTTAGGTTTGCACACTTAGAAAGGTTTTCATTATGGATTCAAAAGTTATCATGTATCCAAATTTAAAATTACATCTGCAAACACATAAACTGAGAAAACTCAAACATTTAAGATATTGAGAAAATGTTGATATCAATCTGTTCTTTAGATCAAATTTTATACTATCATAGAAAAAATTTATTTTTGCGATATGAAATGATACTTTTTTTTAAATAACGATCATCCCCTAAAAGGTGAATAGATTAACTCTTAGTTTCATAAATGGAGTAAAAATCTACGAACTTTTAGTGTCTTATAAACGTTATATGGAAAATGAAAATATTATGAACATAAAAAGATGAATTACATTTCAAGCAATCTGACATAACATACTACTAATAATTGTATGCTCTTACCATTAATAATTTTCCCTTTTTCAATGCACTGAAACTAATGTTTTATTCATCCATAATCATTGTATTTTTATCGCATTAAATAAATTTTATATTGAGCACATGTTATGCACTAAAATGTTTTGGGTATCTGTAAAATATCCGTATTGATTGACCCATTTTATATCTGTAGTAATGAAATATGTATTTCCCAATTCCCCTTTCGTGTTTTCTAATTCATGATTTTTTTATATCACAGATAGTGAAAGAAGAAATTAGCGATGAAGATTTATTAGAAGCAGAATTAGGGGTGAGCATTTTATTTGTATATTTTCAAGTTATGAAGTATGATTGGATCAAGTGAATGATATTTTGAAAGAAGGAAATGGAGAAAGTCAGAACAATTGTAGTAGTTGTATGAATGTAGAAGAGGTGAAGGATGTGTGTCAAGATAGGAGTCTACTGCTCTGTCCTCTCTGCCTATTCCAACAGGAAAATGGCGTGATAGTATGTATGTAAAGTATATTTTTTAAAAGGATAATATATTGGAAATCAAATGGATATTTTTGCTTCCACATTTTATGTTAAAAATATCACCCATAATTTTGTTATTATTTTAATTTTAATTTTAGTATACTTTCTTCAGTGTATGATCTGAAACTTTAACAATATATTTACATTATTTTTCTATTTTAACTGTCTTCAGCGAAAAAGTGAACTAACATATGCCACTCTTTGCCTTTTAGTATTGCTAATATATCGCCTGTTGAGAATCATAGTGGCGAAACTACAAAAAAAAAATATTTTTGAGTTAAGTCTTCCAAATGGCACTAAAAGGACTCATTTTTTACGTGCGTAAATGGCGAAAGTATATTTCAACTCCTTGACACTTCAAGGAGTTGAAATATACTTTCGCCACTTACGCACGTAAAAAAGGAATCATTTTTGCGCCATTTGCAAGTCTTAACTCGAAAATTTATTTTCTTGTAGTTTTGCCACTATGATTCTCAACAGGCGATATGTATTGAAGGTTTATTACAGGGGTGGGGAACCTGCAACCTTGTAGGTCATTAAGTACAGCCTTTTGAATGAATCCAAATTTTGCACGACAAATCCTTTTATTTTTATTGATATTGGTTTTGTTCATCTTTTATTATTTTAATCTTAAAATGAACATATGATATTTAAAATACCAAAAAGTAACAAATAAAACATAAGTAAGTCATAAAAGCTATTTTGACACCTGCTATACTCATGGTTAATGTATTGGTCCTGAACTCAATTACATTTATAATATTTTGTTTCGAACAAGTTAGTTCGTGGTACAATTTGAAGTGCATATAATTAAAGTTTCTTGAATTCGACCTTATTAGGCTACAGCTTAACCTCTAAACGAGTATGGCCGTACGGCGTATGAATTTTTACCTCAAGAGAGTATGGACGTACACGGTACGTCTGATGTTTTTATTCCCGAATACATGAATTTATCCATAAAACGGACATGGCTCAAATGTTTCTATCTAATTTATTTTTATCAAACACTGTTTATTCCACTTTTTTGTGACGGTATAACCCTACCGGTTTCAAGGCTTTCACCTCATCTTCAGGGGAGCGCAAACAAGTCTTGTTTGCGCTCCCCTAAAGATGAGGTGAAAACCTTGAAACCGGTAGGGTTATACCATCACAAAAAAGTGGAATAAACAGTGTTGGATAAAAATAAATTACAATGTCTTTAAACCTCCACAACGTTAATGCCTTAACTATAAACAACATATGTTTCTATCTATTAAATTATATTGAATATGGCAGCCGCAATTACGTTATTTAACATATATTACTTACAAAATCAATTTTTTATTTTACTTACAAAATTTCACTCGCTTAGATGTTAACACGTTCACTGCGTATAAAATACTTAATGTCATACAGAGATGCTGAAAATTCGCAAATTTTTGAGAACCCATAACTTTGTTAAAAATCAAATTATACTTTCTATTGAAACATCATATACAAGTGTATTCCTTCGTATCTTCAAAACACATGAAACCGGCGACGAATCCTTATCGGGAGACGTTTATGAGTGCACTAAACATTCAAGGCTCTCGTGTCCATACAAAATATTTGTATGGACACGGGAGCCGTGTTCGACGCAGTGAACGTGTTAATGCAGCCTTTCAACATGAAAAGATTCCCTATCTCTGGTTTGTTTTAATTGGTCTTAACAAATAAAATTGTGATCAAAAAATATTTTTTAATTAGGCGGCTTTTTTGATATTTTTTTATGAATTTTGTTTTGCATATCAAAATATTTGCTTTATGAAACAGAATTTTTTTCAAATAACACTCGTATGTGACTGAATTTAATGAAGAAATAATCTGATTCAAGGTGTCAACTTATGGCGATCTATATGAGTCTATCTCCTTTGATTTTTTTATGTAGTTACTGCTTTTCTACTGACGGTAGATCTGCTAACAATTGCTCATTTTCTTTCTGAAATTAAATGTGGCATCATGCTCATCTAATGAGAATTAAAAATGGTTTTATTGTAATATATTGAAAATATGATTTATTTAATTTTTATTAAGATTAATACATACAATACAAATATATTTCTATTCATACTTTTTCAGGATGATGATCTCCTTATACTTTTCCAGAGGCAAAAGAAAATAAAGGAACCAAAAAAGATTAAAAAGGATGAACTTGCTGCTTTAATAATGGTTTCAACTTTGTTGTTTTGATATTTTTAATGTAACTCGTATGCGATGCCGCAGTACAAGTTTTAACTGGAAAGCGACTGAGGTGAATCCTAGAAAACTCTGCCTCCCTACCTAGATGAATGCCTTTAATCGAAAGATGGTGCCAGTCTCAACCCCAAATAAAGGAGGAGGGACTCCTTTACTTCCCCATAAATTTATCTATCATTCTCTGATTAAGTGTTTTTTTGCCCTATTCTTTTCCATAATAGCACCCAACATGCCTTTGTGCTTCCATCGTCTCACTCCAGTGTGTCATCTGATCCAGTTAAGTGGTACGGCCATTGAGGTTGCTGTGTGCAACACTGAATAAACTGCACAGCACAGATTTGCTTTCCGACTGAACAAGTAAACTCAAAATGCAAAAAACAGTCATTGCGCTATTAACATGCGTCAATGCGACCAACCGGGTCAGTGCGATCCACATGTCTTTGATATTTGCTGGAGGGAGTGGACACTTAATGTGTGTGCGCGAAAAGATGCCAACAATATGGTGACATTCAAGCTAATATTTCCAACATCCCCATTATGGTGCTTTCCGAGTAAAAAATGTAAAAATGCTATTTAAAACTTGAAAAAATTCTCAACTTTATTTCTGATACATTCATATCGTAGCACTTTTTTTATATTTTTTAGAATACCTTGGAATAATTAGGGTTACAAATAAAACAACAAAATTTCCACAGTCACAATTTTATTTTATTTATTTATGCCGTATAAATATTAAAAATTGTAAAACAGTGATAAAATCCACAATTCAATTAATTTAATCAATGCAAAACATAATTTTAAACACTTCAAATCAACACTTTGAGTGACTATGAAGAGTACTGCACGTGTGTAACGTAAACCTTTATGGCATTGGCGAATATTTCTTATTTGTGTTAAAAGCGAGAACTTAAATTATTCGCTTCTGTACAAAGATGTCAGTCACCGTTTGGAAATGAATATTCCTTTTAAATGTATCATAATTTTATTTAATTAATCTCTATATTGGCAACATTCTAAGTCAGATAACAAGACAAATATGAAAAATCTGTATAATGTTAAAAATTCACTACTTTAAAAAATTTTGTAGAAATTTTCAAAAAATTGTACGTTAATAAAAGACGGTAAAAAGCTCTAAATCTTTATAGTATAAGTAGTTTTTTTTTAGAAAAGTCACCTGTAAATAATTAATAAATAAACTTAATACCTTTTGGACCCGAGTACGCATGTCTCATTCCCTTCAGAAAGTCTATTTGTTAATATTTCTAAAATATATTTCAATTCAGATGCAAAAAGAAACAATTTGCATACATACAATAAATCTTTATTATTCGGCATAAATTTAATTGTTTTATTTCAAGAAATCATACACAGAGATAAAATAAATCTATTTTTATTTATCTAAACATATTTTATTTTGCCCTTCTTTTTATCCACAATTTTTCCCAAGTTCTCCTCCTAATTCTCCGTTTGATGCTCATTTAATGAATATTACATCTCTGCTATGTTTTTAATTTGTAATTATAAATAAACATGTAAAAATTATGTTTTTGTACTTAAAAATGCAAGAATTTTAAATGCTAAACACATGTTATATTACTGTATATGAAATCACAAGAGTATGAATACAATTTGACAGTTCAAGATTCAGTCAAGTTTATTCAAAAATATATAATGATTAAAACAAATGGTAATAACTCTAAATATATATATTCAAGCACTAAATGTTTGAAAGTTAATAAAATAAAGTAAATTGAATTTCTAATAAAAATTAGATGACATATTAGTTTGATACAATGTTTTAGAAAAGTATGTATTCATAGAAAGCAGACGATTGGAATGCCAAATAGTAAAAATATAATGTATACAGAGGGTTTACAGTGAAACACGTTTAAGATGTTCCTGTTCAAGATGTTTTCGCATCTAAGAAGTTGCTTTCTTACCTTGAAAATGTCTCTTTATTAGAGTCATTTCAAATACTATCCTCATAATAAGTTTTAACTGGTTGGTCTCTGAAGAACATCTTAAAAGTGTTTTATTGTTTTTCAAATGGAATTATGAACAAATATTTATTGCAATTAGATTATTATTTATATCAAGGTTTATATTTTCAATTCTCCCGAATTCAAAAATCAAAACAGAAATATGTGCACATGCAGATGTTAAGGGTCATCAATACATCACATGAAAAAATATGTATCCTTCAACATTTTGGCATTAGACATTATCTCAACTTTTCCATATTTTCGTTTGACTAAATTTGCTTTGAATTCAAACATGTAATAATAACAACCATAAACTTTTTAAATTTACAAGAAATATTTAAAAAAATACAAAATCTTTTAAAAGTACTTTAAAACAAACAAATATAATGGATATATAATATTGTAATAATATATATTAATATTTTATTACAAATATTTACTTTCAGGCATCAATTGTTACTATGTTTCAAGTAATTTTATATAGGTAGGATATATTTTCGAAAGATCTCATCAATAGACTATGAACTTTAAAACTTATTTTTAAACAACAAAATTAACATGTTATTTCATTAAAGCATATAAATTCAAACTAGTGTAAAATTTAACAATCTTTAAATCAAATTTCAGTTTAAGACCAAAAGTGAAGGACACATATTCGTAACAATTAATCATATAAGTTATATAGAAATATGTATAAATAAACTCTTATCATAATTTATTATCAGGGATAAAATAAAATTGATGAATAACTAAAATTTTGTGTATTGCATTATTACATTACAATATACATATAAACGACACAGGTATCATGTTTGTAGGTACCGCATAATTTATTTTACTTTTCCAAATTTCATGCACATTTCTGAGGTTCTTAAACTTTTCTATAAAGTATGTGTATGTGTTTGTTTGTTGAAACGTTTTCCTGTCATCAAGTGATGTCGATAGATGCGATGAATACATATCAGCGGTACCTACGACATACTAATATAAGCCTTTTAAGCTGAGTACCTACATATCCACGGTAGCTACATGTCTAACATCGATAATAGGATATAAAATTGTTTCATGCAGATCTGTTAACTAATTTATCTACTTTATATTTGAATCGCTTCAAACACACATTATATTGAGCTTATTCACTTGTAATCATTAATTACCTTAAATCTTATTTTATTATAATTCCATAAATGTAACACTTCCGTTCATCACCTTTGGCAATGTATGAACACATTGAAAATGCCTAAAAATGGATCAATGAATTCGTTCGTACTTTATTTTATTTGTGTTAGAATGTGGATCAATTATTCCTCAGATTTTTGCGATGTCTTTCTTTTCATAGATAATAAATCCTGTAAAAAGTGTTCTCTTAAAATAGTTGGCCTCAGTAACGATCATTCATAATTATTTAAATCTAACATACAAATTCTTATATAATACATAAATTCATTACTACACTTAATAATTATAAATATGTTGTGAAAGATTGTTGAGAGTTTAAAAAAATCTAAGGATTTAAAAATTCATTGCTTTTAGTGTTGTATCGAATAAAAAAAGTAATACAAAGGTTTTTGAATAAAAAAAATATCAAAATATATTTCAAAGATCCATGAAAATAATGGATTGATCTGACTGACACTTTTTTTTATATAAATGCTGACCACAAATGTGAAATGATAAATTTTCCAAGAAAAACTTTGTCCTTGTATAGTCGCCTATAAATATATCTACAAAATATTCATAATTTACACAATACTAAACCTATAATTAACTTACATTATTACAATGAAAAAAATGCAGCTTCAACAAATAAAAATGATGGATTAAAAATCTGGGAGTCAATTATTTCTGTAACACAAATTTGTCAACTGTATAAAACTAACGTTTTATCCTATATAATAGATTGAATGAAAGAAAAAGACAAAGAAAAACACCTACATCGATTTTAATTTCACTTTTGAGCCTTGTTTATGAACACACATAAAATTTTCCACATCAATCCATTTTTGTATATCTTATAAAGACAGAATGTTAAAATATTTTAGACCGCTATATAGTAATTTCACATTCATCAGACAATAAGATTAATAATGAATTATCAAATAACCCTTCTTTAGCCTAAATGATGCTATTCAATTTGGCATCTGGCTTGTGAATAGTTGACATTGTCTCTACATGTGAGATTGTTTTGTATGAACATCTATAGAAAGATTTCATTCTTTTTTTACCACACAAACTACAATACGTGCCTGTCACTAACCCATAATTGAAAAAGTTATTCTCTCAAAGATCTCTAAAGGACATTGCAATTCTTATACTTATTTATATTCTAAAATCTCTACTACAAGATGCAGAGGTGACCTGAAAAGGAAACATTCATTAGGATTTTTAAGAAAAATTTGAGTTTGAAAAACATTAATTGTTTTCTGCATACTGTATTATGTTTTTTAACATTTTTTTCTTACTTAATCATAACGTTTTCATACACTCTTAAGATCTTTCTTGCTTCTCTGAGTCTCAGTCAACTTGAATTCTTCACCACGTTTACTGCAGAATTTTTTAGATTTTTTTCATGTTGCTATTCCTGAAAAAGACAGTTTCAGAATTTCCATTTTATTTTCTTTATATTATAAATTATTTCAATTGTTTGAATTTTTTTTATAAACATTTCTTTTTTTAACTTTCTTATTTATTCTTGATTGTATTTTATCTCTTCATCTTACAAAAACTGACTAAATAAGAAAGATTTTGTTTAGTTTCAAAGAACTTGAAAATAATTTATAAGATTTCTAATAATAAAATTAATACTTCTGTAATGGTGACAACTTTTTCAAACGTTACAATAAAAATACCTTTTCGAATAGTTTCCTTTTCCATCTTGAATAAAAAAAAAACAAAACTCAACGAAACATCATTTCGATCACCATGCTACATTAGTACACAACAAAGTAGCACTCGCAATGTCACTGTTCAATAATTGAGTCGTATAGTCAGTTAGAACAGAAAATTGAAAGAGAAAAGGTTGGGTCGATGGAATGATGAGTGATGTCTGAGGGTCCAGGTCAGACGTTTAGAAGCGCTCGGGCTCCTGGGCCTGCACCTAGCTGGAGGTGGGGTCCATGCTCACCCGTGGGCAGCGCTGGCGGTTGTAGCGGCGGACGGTGAAGGTTACCACAATCGCAATTGCCACCAGCGACATTCCCAGAGCATTGACCACGATACCTTCTTCCACCCAGGTTGAATATTTATCCCTGTAAATATTAATATTGTAGTTAGTCTAAAATAGTGATAATGATGTAAACAATGATTTGTTATTATTGCACCTGAACTTAATGAGATTTTCTGACCGAAATGTCTGATTTGATCCTGTTTTTCAAAATTATTAAAAGGAATAGATGACTGCCCTGAGCTATTGGAATTGGTTAACTTCCAAATTCCTTTGAGAAGTAGAAGATTGCAGGAGATGCTCCGGTGTGAGAGTTGTAGAACTAACTATTACTTAAATTCTCCCGTACGAAGATTACATTGATTGGGTAATGATTATGCTGCAGTCTTGTACATATTTGGTGTCAGTCTTAATGCCTTTAAACTTTCTCTTATAGAGTGTTTTTGTTTGTTTGAACCATAAATCAGACGTCACGGTGTGACTCTTGTTGATTTTTTTCTATTTGTTGACTTTATTTCTTAAAAACTTTTCGAAATATCGGTAATGAATATGTTAAGTCTCGAATAATTTTGAAAATAGTTTTAATGCCTTTAAAAGTTTTCTTAAGGAGGGTTTATATTTATTTGAACCATAAATCTGTTGCCATGGTGTGACTCTCTTTGATGTTTTTCTCTCAAACTTTCCAAGATCTCTAAAACATTGTTGAAATTTTGATGTATGTTTTTTATATGTATTGAATGGATAAATTACACGAATATATTTTTTTTTTTTTTTCCAGATTATTTCATTTGTAAATCGGTCTCCTGAGCCCTTGTCTGTGTTCTGTTTGTATTATATGCATGGTAGGAATTATGCAAGTATCCTTTCTGATATCTTTTGTGAGTCATGGTAATGTTTATACTTTTCGTGACACATTGATTTTATATTCATGTGCACTCAAAATTCTAATAAGAATTTTATTATTGTTACTAATTTAAATGGTCAATAAAAGACCGTATATTCTACTAAATAAATAAATTAAATTAAATTATACCAAATCATCTCTAGAATAATATAGATAACCCTGTAGTAACTTATGAATCAGAACAATCTATTACAGTAAAATAGTTTTTCAAATAGAAAATACAGTGCCTGGCGGACTGAAGCAGGTTTGACTGCAAGTATATGGAGGATTAAAACCAACGAGAAAATTTATTTACTTTCCTAAAAACCTTTCATACTTACAGTGTGAAGGCAAGTAAGTGGATTGCAATGAGTTAGCCACATATATTATACAAGAATACCGAGTTATAAAACCATTTTCGAAGTTAGGTGCTCAGAAAGCAGATCAATCGGTAAACTGAGATAAATCTCCTGAATAATGTGTTTGGCCCATTTGAAATGAGTTAGGGGAGAAGAACTCTTGAAAATAAAAGGCGATAGATCGTCAAATATTAAGATACATAATTTAGGAGACTAAAGCTTTTAAACGGGTGTAAAGTCATTGGATGTCAGTAGGAATTGATAATCTTAACCAGTTTTGCAAAGTTTAAAGGTCTTAAATTTTAAATGTTAATCATGATTTAAAATCAATCAATCTTTTGAAAACTGTGAAATCTAATTTCAAGTCGCGCCTCCGCCACCTACCCTCGCCATGCCTCTGAATTTCATACATTCGAACTTTTTAAAAATTATTCTGATTTATTCTGGGTCTGACTTAAAGTTTGGCTTGTAATTTGTATTATAAAAATATGAATAATTTTATTATTTCACTTTATACATGTGAGCCGTATTGAAAGCACCAAAGAGCTACATTTGGTTTGTGAACCACAATTCGGCCATGTCTGTAATGTACATTCAGCATGTTTGGAATGAAAACTTTGTCTTATCAACATCTATTTGAGAGGATTCTAACTCAATACATAGGTAACAAAATTAAGTTTCAGAGAAAAAAAACTCGTCTGTTGAACTTACATTTTGGGCCTTTTTAACTTGGCATAAAATTTATCTGTGACAGTAATTACGCCTACTGTCAAAAATGGGAAGTCCTCAGGTGTATTTTTTCGTATTGCTATATTAGCAGCTAAGCTCAAATGTGTGATATAGATCAAAATGCTACCATTTATGATATGTACTTGATGAAATTTGCTGCCCAATAACTGGCCAGAAATATGAATCTAAGCGTATCAAAATCAAATGTGTTTTTGATCCTGACACATTTACGAAGAATGAAATATTTGCGTAAAACAAAATTAGTCTTCTTTATAATTTAAAAAAGAAAAATATTTGATATATCTTGACTGCCTAATTAAAAGAGAGTAGCGTAGGTACCTACTCTGAGTTTTGCTGGTGGATGGTCACCCTGAATGGTTGTCATCTTCAACAGACACTCAACAAGCCTTGAAAAGCACGAGCCACTCAAAAACCTTTGTTTGACCATGCTCGCCAAAAGTCTGACAAAGCATTTAGAGGGTCTCAGTAACACATTTGTCAAGCTTCACGCAAAATTTGATGCAGATATGTTGCTCTAATTTGTCAGCCATCAACAAGATTGCAAAGCGGTCATTAAAGATACAAAACAGTGGACAAATTGATCAGGTCTCTACAGTAGGACGCTAAGTGGTTGACTGATTCAACAGGCTTGCAAGCAATGATATTCTTTCTCCTGCACATATTGGTTGAACGTTACATTCACAGTCAAAAAACGCCAGCAAGTGCAGTCCGGGAACATTCTGATATCACCTAATAAATATAAAAATATCTGAGCAAAAGGACAACCGAAAAACACATGATTTATAGTCATATCATCAGACCATATTCGCATCCAGAATCTTCCACTTAAGGTGACAGTGATTCATCCGCAAATGACAAATGACTGACTTCCACCTTGTTAATTTTCATTGTGTTAAACCATGGTTTCAAAGGGATAGATTGCTTGATTGATTTATATATAGAGCCTTTATTTACACCAGTTATATCCCAATCCAATCGGTGCCAAGTGTCATGTTTACTTTTTTTTTTTAAAAGATCATTTACTGACAGAAAAATCAGATAGGGGTCCGCCGGTTGAAAATGTTTTGATTGCCAAGGAATCAACACATTGATTACTCGGTTAAAACAGGTTTTAAAAATAAACTCATCTTCCAGGGGACACGCCTTGCGACACATTATTATTACGGAATTTAACTTGGGTCATCCGAACTATCTATAAAAAATGACTTAAGCATGATTCGCACTGGTTATTAATTAATAGTTAACAAGCTTGCTTTGTATTCTGGTGTTTTGTGTCATGTTTGATATTTTCGAACTGATATGCATCTGAGTTTCTTGTTATACTAGCACTTGATTAGCTGCCTTATATAAATTTGAAGATGTTTTTTTTTTAATAATACGTGTTAGTAAAATGATCCAGTCATATAAGATATATTCAAAGATTTTCACAGCTGATTTTCACTTGTTTAAAATGTTTTTCGGAGTTGTTGCCATGTTGAGTTGGCATCAATGATGGTCAACATTTTGAAAACAATCAAAATTTATATACAAGAGACAAAGAAGCACAAAAGGGAATCAAAATTTATACACACCTAAACATCAGCAAAGATGAGGAAATGCACTTTAAGTCCGCTTAGCTTTCGATTTTTTTAAAATATGGACAAAGCAAGTAGGTAGATTCAAAATTGCAATGTACGGGGCATGCATAATGTGCTTACTGAGTTCTACACTTGTAGCAAGCCTGTTCACTTTATGATTGTGAAAGCGGGTGGCTAAGTGGATGCTTCTCGGGTGCTTATAATATTTGGCAATGTTTTTGACATAGCCCTGAGGATGACGGTTGCATCGCTTTCGAAACATTGGCAATCATTGAAGTCAACTTGACATGGCAACAATTCCGAAAAAAGAACTTTTAACTAGTAGAAAGTATAAGTTGGTTTTTATCAAACTTAAATAGCTGATTAACGACTTCAATAGGATATTTCTTGCCTTCATTTTTTTATATAATCTAAGTAGCAAAACTAGGCATACCGTAACCGTCAGGTTTTGTTACTGATTTTTTATTATTTCAGTGGTGTATTGTGTTGAGACCAAGGTATAATTGTGGGCAGGTACTTAAATGTTGCTAAATATTTTCTTTCACATTTGAATCACAAAAAATAAAAAGTGGTATTTGCACCCTAAGGGTAAATAGTTTTTATTTTTAATACATGTTATGAACTTTTATTGAATATTGAACTAATTTAATTGATAAATTTT
This sequence comes from Odontocerum albicorne, assembly GCA_949825065.1. Taxonomy (NCBI): domain Eukaryota; kingdom Metazoa; phylum Arthropoda; class Insecta; order Trichoptera; family Odontoceridae; genus Odontocerum; species Odontocerum albicorne. Next base: position 11,346,156 of record OX463840.1, on the reverse strand, counting down.
TATATTACTTTGTTTCGCATTAATAAATTAAAAATATGTAGCATTTTGCGTGAAACAAAATATTATTTAATATTAAGTGATACCCTCTATAAGTCTTTGGAGTGTCTCATTATCATTATAAGGTTAATAGGATCTAAGTATGATTAGTCTTAGCCGGTTCACTGTCACGAGCGCGTTGACGCGCTCTCCGATTCAGTGCTTACCAGGCCGGCCATACAAAATGAACGCGTAAACGCACTCTCCTTTGAGCTTGTCGCAAGCCAATATCAAATCCAATTGTAATCATTTATAAATTATAACACATAGGGATATCTATTGGGATGGTCAAGAAATACTTTAATATTACAATTTACCGATATTATCAAAGTTACAGTCATCTTTCTAAAAGCTTTCACTGACAGTCAATACGTGTCTCTGATACAGGGTTACCGACTTCAGTTTTTTGCGTCGTAATTGCGAAGATTTATAATGACTTCGTTTGTAGTTTTGTTCAATGGTTGATTTTTAACTTTTGTGCGTTATTTTTGTTAATTTTTCAAAGTATTTATTTACAAAGTGTGTTTTCATGTATTCTTTGGTTATTGGCGGTAGTTTTGCGGCATAATACGACGTTTATATAGGCTTTTTACGGTTTTATTTTATAGTTTATTTACCTTTTGTGCTTTATAATACATCATACAGATAATTTGTTGATTTTAGTTTACAAAGTATATTATATTCCACTATATTTATAAGTAAACGTGTTTTCTGTGTCAAGTTGTGACAACCCTGACATTTTGTGAATATTTAAACTGTGTTTTTCTGAGTCAACGGCAGCTCAAACGCCCCACGGTGTATATATTTAGTAAGTTTTCATAATATCCTTTATATCTGTATACAAAAAATATAATTTTTTTAGGTTTTAGTTTTGTTGAAAAAATCACGGCCTGATAGGTACGGCCATACTAATAACTTCTGGCACTTAAAGGGTTAATCAGATGCAGACAAGCTAAGTAAGTACTGAAGCTCCTTGTCTATACGCCTATCACAAATTGACTTATAAAGTGATCTCCGTTGGCACCATCAACCAAGTACTTTAATCCCCATTTGTAATGTGCCTTATATTATACTCATAAAGGGTAATCTTCTCCCTGGCTCCATCCCAACTCACTGTCTGCGAAGACTATTGGGGTCAGCTCTCTACGTCCTCAGGTTGTATGCTCTTCTGTCCCGGACTACGTCTCCCAGGCCGTGCCTCTGCATCAGATTATCTTTTTGCACCACCCACGAATTCTTTGGTCTTCCTCTGGTTATTATTCGAGGAAGATCCATGGAGATTGGCTGGTTCACAATGTGATAGGGTGCTCTGCGTCCAACGTGCCCACACCATCTCAATCGTCTCTCCTCCATCTTACTGTTGATGTCTGTAACACCTATGCTTCCACGAATGCGTGAACTTTTTATTTTGTCTCTTAGGGACACACCAGCTGACCATCTTAGCATGCGCATTTCAGCAGTTTCTATTTGCCTGGAGTAAGAGTTATACATCGTCCAGCATTCGGAACCATAGAGGAGTGCGGGTCTGACAATCGTTTGGTATACTTTTCCATTTAACTTTAATGGCATTTTCGGATCACATAGAACTTCTGTCATTAATCTAAACTTCATCCATCCCACACTAATACTCATAACGGGTAATGGATATTCATTAAATTATAATAAATATATTGGAATAAATACTACACAACAAAGAAACATATGGTATATAAAAAGAAATGTATTTATTTACAAATACTAAAAATAAAATAAAACTACTGAATAACAAAGAAGGTAAAAGGTACTGAATAACAAAGAAGGTAAAACTACAAATTATAAAAAAAATATATATATATATATATAAAACAACTTTTTTAATAAGGGCTGATTTTTAAATATCGCATTTTAATCTCATACTAATTTTAATTAAATTTATTATTTAAAAACATACTTAAATCTCGTGCCTGAGGTTTTAATTAAAAATATTTAACATATGATTAACTGTGAATTTTTCTTTAGGTTTTCTATTTTAATTATATTAATAACTTGTCGATTGGTAAGACAACTTTTTTGTTAGTGATTAAGGTAACACCATAATCGTTAGTGATTAAGGTAACACCATAATTGTTAGTGATTATGGTAACACCATAATTGACTTAAGATACATAACTGATTGTTGGCTACATAGTTAGTTGGAATGCCTGACCTGAATGATTGACGCAATCAAACAAAGCATTTGATATTAAAATACTTGTATTAAAATACCGTACCTCATAAGACAAGCGATACAACTCAATGCAAAATAACATTTGGGCCAAAGTAACATTGCACATTCTAGTGAACTGTATCTGTGTTATATTTGTGTCACTTTTTCAGTTATAAATCAAACATATTTTTATGAGATAATTGTCGAGTGATCGGAAAATGTTTTTTTTTTTATTGTGTTCTTTTGTTGAGGGGTTGCGGTATTTTAAGTCAAGTGCAGTGCTGTCCTCTAAATATTAGTGTATATATTTTGTCAAATGAGTGGGATCTGGTCTCATATTATTCATTTAAAGAGAAATAATAAACATTACATTCATTTATCTTGAAAACCGTGCAAGTTATAATTACAAAAAAAATTTTTATGAAAAACTTTGATCTTACAAATAAAGGCAAGAACCATTTTTATATACATGTTAAATTACCATGTATAAGTTTTTATGATAAATAAAAATAAGATTTTTTTAAAAGGTTATACAACAGATTTAAACATTCATTGTACAGCTTTATCCCAAATCTTGAGTTATTCTATCGAGGTTGGCTTTAACATTATGAAGCTTATTTTGAAGACTATTAAGAATAGTGGTTAGATTCGCCTTATAAGGGAATATTTAAAAAAACTGTATAGTCACATTTAAGAATAAATGTAAAAATGTCAAAAGTGATAAATTTGCAAGTTGGGTACTTTTGTTATTTAGGAAGCATGTTTTTCAAGCAGTGGCGTAACAAGGATAGGGCAGGAGGGAACAGCTGTCTGAGGGTGCAAAGTCAGGGACTAAAAGTAAAATTTTTGCAAGCTTTAAAGGCATATTGATGCAGGAAATAAGGACAATGGCACATACTGTGATTGCAAATAAATCAAATGTAAAATCTTCAAAAATGATAGTTTGACTTTGATGTACAGAAGTGAACACTGGACATGAAAAGGAGTAATAAGGTCAGAATAAATTGGGTAGAAATGTGATACTTTTTAAGAATAATCTTTCTTCTAAGTCAGCTCATTACTGTGGATAATGATCTCCATGACATAAGATCACAAATTAAGAAGAATATCTGGCATTAAATTGTAAAAAGACACCACTGTCCACTATCCTTTTTGAATATTTTGGTAGCAATAGATACTATTGTTACCGAAATAATAGACATTAATGTTCATTTCAGGTTAATCATCTATTTTTCTGCATGTAATAAATTTGTAAAGAAATAAAATGTAAGTAAATGAAATGTTTAACAAATCAGAAATTGATCATATATATTGATAATTAATTTGGAAGAACCTTTAGAAAGATTGCCAGGCAAAAAGAGACATAGAACGTGAGTATGATGTAAATAATTGAGAAGAAAGTAAATGTGTTTGTGTATTTTTCAATTTGTGTTTATTATATTCAATAAAAAAATCAAATCATATTAAATAAAGTGATTATAAATAAAGGGGTGTCAAGTATCTAAACATGTAAATGGTTTTTTAATGCATACATTATATAAGTGAATACAAAGAAATTTGGATGTTTCACACTCAAATTAGAAAAATAAGCAATCCTTGTTTTCTTAGGCTATCTTTTAATTTGACCGCAGTCATACTCCAAGTTGCTCTAACTACCTTTTGTTTCTTGAGTGCATGGCATGCATATAGTACTTTTGACAGTGTGCCAAGTCATTAGTCAGGTTGTCTGTTTGCAGCATTTTTGACCATCAATTAATCGTTGTGAAGTTCACGCAAACAAGCTTATCACTGACATCAAGTGTGAATTCATTCTTATGCTCAAATTCGGGTAATATATGTTATGAAACAAGTTTTTACAAACTATATTCAATATGAGAGCAAAAATGTGGTAAAAATGTTACAAATAAAATTATGATTGTTTAATTATAACACAAACTAAAAAATTGGCATGAAAATGGCCCAACATTTGAGAGAAAATTAGTAAAGGATCACACGCTAATTATTTAAATGCCATTCGTACATAGTAGAACCCCGTTAATTCGGACCCTGATGATCTAGAATGGTTTATCCATTATGGAAAAAATCTAACTTTCGAAAACAAATATATATAAGAATTTAAAAGAAATAGCCGTCTTAACCTTTCCTTCCCTGTGTTGGGTATCTTCTACACGTTGCTTCTAATAACCATCAATATCTCTATAAATATAATAAATACAAGGTTAAGATTTTAGGTATTCCTCCATAATATATTTACGCATTGATTTAAAAAATAATATTAATAATAATCAGAATTTATCGACTACATCGTAGGTGTTTTGTGAAGATCGGAAACAAATTCGCATTTGAACGCTGTGAGTGCCTCGATCTTGGGTCTTGACGATAGGTGAAGAGTATGCGGGAAGCGCGATACTATATTCGCATCTCACTCTTGCATACTTCACTGAATTGCGAGGAGCTGAATTGTCTCAACGCCGCAAGCATAAGCGTAAGCGCCGGGGTATGCGACTGACATTCCGCGCCACTAGTAGCTTCTAAGCTTGCAAATAGGTTAGACGTACGCCCGTTCCGTGAGCGGTGCCAGATGGTTTTTTAATGTTTTCAGCAAATAAATCTCAATTATTATAATTTTTAACTTCAATTATAATTAATTAAGGGGATTATCTATGAATGTTCTTATTTTTCCGATTTAAAATCGCTAATTTTTTATTGCGTACTCACTACCCAACACCGGAGCACGCGTATTATTTTTATCACCGTAAGGGAAGGGTTGAAGTAACTGACAAAAATAACAAACACCGGGAATTGTTTTATTTGAGGTGTTGGAACATTTCATAAGATTCAGTTCTTTTAAAAAAAGTTTAATCTATCCATCAGTAGATCCTGGTTTCCAGCAGCCATTCTCTTTGGTCTTCAGCAATAGCTCTTCTATTTGATATTATGACTGCTTATGTGTCCTGGGTCATTCCTTCATACTATCTTAGCTTAGTACTCCCAATACTACTTCGATTAAAATTTGTCAAAGAAGACACTCTTTGCTGGTAGCGTTTCATCCATGCTTTGTACATGACCAGTCTATCTCAGATGAGCAATTTTAAAAACTTCCCATATACATAACACAGCTTCTAGTTATATCGAATGTCGGATCTTTATAAATATAAATATACTGTTCTATTTTATAAGTTGAATGCTGTGGTGAGTATTTTTAAAAATTAATAAATTCATTTAATATTATAAATTACTTAAATCAATTTCACAAACTTTATACAAAAACACTAAGTTAAAGATAGATTCTGCAATTAATCCAGATTGATTTGTATCACACAGGTATGGTCTTGTCAAGTCTGGATTAACGGAGTTCTAATGTATGTAACACTAAAGACAGTTAATCTACTTTAGAAGAATCTAAAAGTAAAATAGTCCATATCATCAACAAGTATATAGTACAGGAGGAGCCGCAGGTCTGCATCTGTCTTTTTTTGTGAGCGCCGTAAACCAACTTGTTAATCCTTTCCGGGTCCGGTATACAAAAGGTCTGGTAGGACGTGTATCCCCTTCTTTCCCATCTGGATAGCAGGTCCGATACTTATCGCTTACTATTAAATATATTACACCCATAGAAGCGCATAAGAAGAGTATTGCTAGAATATTGACCACATATGCTTCTTCCGGTTTTTGCTCATACTGGTCACTGTGAAATTCACAATATATATATGATTAGGACAAGGAATTTAGGACAAGGATAAAGGATAAAATAGGAGTAGATTTAAAGATACACTGTTTACAAGCACCAAGTACTTGGTAAAACACTCCACTCAATCACATTTTAGTAAATAAGCAAGTAATCTGCAAAGTGCATGGGCAAACTTTTAATTTTCAACTAGGAACTTATTATATGTAAACAATCATTCAGTGAATATTTATTACTCACTCCAGCAAGAACCGACTGTCCAGTCAAATACTTGTTATACGTAAACATAGTCTAAAGGTTAGAATTCATGCTAATCATAAAATACATAAAGTATTGGATTCATGGTTAATTAAATTCTAAGAATGCCATAAAACCTGCTAAACAAAAGGCTGAAGCAGATAGTTTTGTAACTTTGATCATCTTGCTATTGACATTTTGAGTTCCATGCATTCATTTAATTTAGTCACAGATTTCAAATTACCCTTTGTGTCACTCGGTGTTTGTGGATTAAACTTGAAAGCACAAAGAGAAAATAAATTCATATTTAAAAATAATTAAATAAAGCAAATATACTCACCCAAGACTGACAATGGTTTTCCCAGTAAGTCCAGTAAGACAAGTGGCAATGCCGAGTATGAAGGTGATGAGGCCAGCGGAAGCATGGAGAGGAACGAGCCGGGCGCGGAAGCCAGCGGTGGCATCCTTGCAGCACAGCAGCACCAAGAAGCTAAAGAAGCCAATGAGGAACTGAAAGAAAAAAAACAGTTAAATAATAACTAATACAGAAAACCCTCGATAATTTGGATTAATAGGAGAGCGCAAGGGAATCTGAATTAAGGGGTAATTTGGATTAGCTAAGCATAAATAAGATAAATTAGGATTAGGTTGGATAAGTTTGGGAAGACCTAGAAAAATGTGGCATTATAAAATTTTTAAACAGGGACAAGTGAAGTAGTTAATCCTATTGCCTGCAAGAATTTCAAGTTATAAAAAATAAAAAATAAATAACTGTTGAATTTTAATGGAGAAAAAAATCAACTTCTTGATCATCCAGTGAACTTAGGAGTGCTGAACCTTACAATGAAAATGTCGAGATTAATCTAATTTATTTTTAGTTTTTTCCACATTGGTTTGATAAATTGTTAAATAAAACATTTATTTTATAACAATGTTTAGATGTTTTTGATTCTAAATAATAAACTAACCTGTAAAGCAAACATTCCTATGGCCATAAGACCCATACAGCTGTGCAGAGAATAGAAGTTGGGAATTGAAGGCTTGGAGTTATTGTGATAGTCCAGAGCAGTGTAGAACCCAAAGACGATGCACGGGATGCTGATGACATGGAACACGGTGTGTATCAGCTTTACAAACAGTCGCTTGCAACAGCGGCATATGCGGTAGATTATCATACCTGGAAATAATTTATTATTTTTCAATATTCACAAGTATATTAGGGTAACAGAATCTTTAATAACATAAGAAAAAGAAAAATTAAGTTACAACATTTTTTGTATCAGTTTTGTTTAAAAAAAATTGCTATTTTTTTCAAAGCAGTTTTGATAAAAATGGTTTTAGTAAAGTGTGATGAGTATTCAGATTGGTGATAATACAAAATTCGATAGTTATTGGGTATTTATCAGGATCATCATATAATCACATATACTTGCTTAGCATTCAGAGTCCATTTTTCAGGTGGACTGATTTAGGATAGCTCTTGAAGTAAGAATTTTTTTGAGTTGAAATCACTTGAACAATTTTGATGAAATAATTTAAGCTCTACTTTTTCAATTATATAAGAAAAACAAACCAGATATGTTTTGCACTCACTAACAGCAATGAGTTATATTAAAATAACTTAAATAAATTAGTAAAAATACAGTAACATATACAATATAAGGCTAAGAAAGACAATATTTTCAACTGTGATATTTTAATGACATGTTTCAGTCAAAACTTTTGGCAGTAACCCTATAAATATTAGGAGGTAAACTATTTGAAATAATTTCAAACATAATAATTTTGGTATAATAATTATAAAATATAATAAAAAGCTAATTAATTTAATTTAACTTATTTATTCTAAGTAGCTTTAAAATTCCCATATTTCATTCCACATATGGAATTTTTTTTGTTAATGTGAAAGTCCTTTTTTTGTCTTATTTTGTATTTGAATATGATTCAGTGGTAATATGGGCCAATCAATATCTAGACTTGATCAAAAAGATTCATTTTTGGTATAACTATATTAAGAGTTTGTGAAAGCTGGAAAATATAAGCATTTTGTAAAGGCTGGAAGAGAGCCATCTCGAAGTAATGTTTAATAAGGGCAGCATTTTCACGACCTTGGCTAGCTAATATGCGTATGAAGTTATAAAAAGTAAGCAATTCTACGAGGTGCCAAAGGATTCTGTCCATGTTAGCAGCGGGTGATGTAAAAGATGATGCGGGTCTAGGATTGGACTCTATAGTCACAGTAGATGTGTCGAAGTTGATGTGTCAATCAATTGTATTTCATAGACCATCAGTATATTAAAAGTTTGAATCAAATTTATGATATAGATCCAATTAAAACCATTTATGGCATGCATTCGATCTTGAACTCCTGTTGTATAATTCCAGTAGAGTGATTAATTTAGGCATGGCTCTGGTGGACTAAAAAGTGGTGTGGTGGAAGCAGTAAAGATATCAGAGAACAGTTCATTTTGGGTACTGTAACTTTATCATTATAAATGTGTTTGTACTGTTAAAACTAGTGTATTTGAGAATAAATGAGTGACTTCATAATCTTTTACCATACACTATGTATTGCATTTTGGGCACCATAATATTACCACATAAGAGCTCCCATCTTTAATATCAATGTAACTTAAAAATTTTTTTTTATTAATTATAGAACCATTTTTAACAATCAACCATTCATTGATTGGCCCTTCGAGATGGGTTTAAGTAACCTATAAGTTTACAGTCCACTTCTTAAGGTTAAATATGGATTGGACGCAAAGAAAAATCAAATTACTTACCAAAACCACTGAATGTAACGAAGCCAGCAACCATGAAGACCGGATGGAAGTTGAACTTAGCCTGCACATTTCCATCCCATGCAAAGCCCTCGCGGTAGTATATGACCCAAAATATGGTGAGACCCAGTGAGCCCAGCAGTAGGATGGTGGAGAAAGCCACCACCAAGGTGTACTCGAACCAGCTGGCGCAGCCCCATGGTTCCTCAGTGATGTCGCACGAACCACAGTTACGTCTGCAAATAAAAAAAGGTTAATATCTGATGGTCTAAAAACCTTCAAGAGACTTTATAACCTTTCCGTTCCAAAAAAGAATATAAATTGTTTTTTTCTTCCTTTATTTAAGTAGCTATGGTACATTTCAAATGAACCATAGCTACTTTACTGGGTAGACTAGTAAGTAAAACATAAAATAAGAAAAAAACCTAATGTCACATTTACCTACACCCAACTTAAGTCACATATACACATAACTGAACACTAGCACATACCAAGGCATATACGAAAATATATCAGTATGGTTAAGTGGCCAAAGTTGTTTATTAATCATGACTGACTTCACGTATTCTTTCTTCCTATTTTAGAGATGCGAGCAGTAGTAAAAATAAGCAATATGTTTCTTTTATATTCCTTAACTTTGATGATAGAAAGTTAAATATTTTTGGATTCAGATAAATTTTGATCCTCTGAACACAGCTGAAAGATGGAGAGATATTGAACGGCGAGTTATGAAAAAAAATTAATGGAGCACTATAAGACATATACTTCAACCAATCAATATTAAGATTCTCAATTCTGCGAGAGTTATTGAACAACGTATTAATGCCAACCTTTATGTATGGCAGTGAAAGGTAGACCTGGAAAATTTATTAACGAAGCCGAGTAGTGGAATTGTGTGCACTGAGAAGAATTTATGATGTTTTGATGTATGACAGAAAAAAATGTGGTTATTTAGGTTAAATGTGGGCTAAATATTAATAGGTTAAGTAGAGTAAAAAAGAACATGTTGAGGTGGTTGGTTATGTTGCATGGATGGGTGATGATAGACTGAATGAACAAATCTACAATGCAAGTATAAATGGGAGTCATGGTAGGGAATGACTATGAAAAATATGGTTGGACCCAGTGAATGAACTTATGAAAGGATGAAAAGTAAGGAGCGAGAGAAACAGAAGGAACTGTATGAGAAGATGTATAGGTGTGCAAAAGGCAAAGAAGTATATCATGATAGAAACGTTTGCCCCTTTGTCCTCTTTATCAACTCTGAAAGGTAAATGGTGTGACGGTATGTAAAGTGTTATTTAGTAAAATCTGTCACCCCGAGAGTTTATGTCAGGTAGTTACTAAGCGCCAGTACAACAATAAATTCAGATGAAAAAAACTTTTATTGTAACGAGTCACCTTTGAGGACAGATTCTCAACTGCCTTTCAAATACGTTACGACGCAGTACTGCTATTTCAGGGGCCGTCTCCGTTCGTTGAAACAACTTGAGCCTTCGATGCGACCTTCCATCGGACCCAGTTTCGTAATGGTAGAAGTTCCGCCTCCATCCTCTGAGACCATGTGTTTCTTCCTTATACGGAGGGCATATTCCCGTGAACTCCTCCGGTTCGGGTTCGGGTTCGCCTTTCGCGTGGCGTTTCGACTGAGAAGCCAGTGTGGAAGGCAAATGTTCGATTCTTGAAGGTAATTGACTAGTTGTCATAGGCACACTCTCAGGTACACCTAAAGGGACAAACACTTGAACACTCACAGGTGCATTAACAGGTCGAGGTACACTAACAGGTCGACGTACACTAACAGGTCGAGATACACTAACAGGTCGAGGTACACTAACAGGTCGAGGTACACTAACAGGTCGAGGTACACTAATAGGTTCAGGTACACTAACAGGCCGAGGTACACTAATAGGCCGAGATACACTAACAGGCCGAGACACACTAACAGGCCGAGTCAAAATCACAGGTTGACCAAATGGCACGGAAGTCCCTGGGCAAGGATAATTGACTTCACGCAAACAAGATGAATGTTGGGCAGATGATCGTTTGAAAGTATCTTTTTTGGAGGAACGATCACCAAATCGCTGTTGTTCAGCGGTATCCCTGCGTGATTTGGGACTCTGTTTATTCGATGGTGACGGGGTAGATGACGAGCTTTTTTCTATTTCACGACCGGGGGGGCGGGCTACAGTGAAGCGCCGAAATAAAAGCAGCCATAATTCCACCAACCGCTCAGCCATAAAACTATAATATGTGCCATCTGTGAAAATATACTAATCGGTTGAATTTCCAATTTGACACAATCGTTCATTTGTCTGGTTGTTCTTATTCCGAATGGAACTGTACAAGGTATCAAAACAAATGCTTGTTAAATTTAGAATGATTCTGTTTTCTAACAAGTTAGTTTTATGAACCTACTTACAGCATTACGTACCCTGAGAAACAGGTAAACGCAACCAACAAAACCAATGAAGAAATAAATAAGCAAATACTCTGCAAATATATCCAATTTTGGCATTTTTTAATAAGGCAATCCATCCTAACTAGAACGGTTTGCAGAGGAGGGACGGGGTGATTATTCTTGGGACAGGATGACATTTTCACTGAAGCTTTGAAGATCCTTTTTTTTCATGTCGGATGGTTGATTTTTGTTTTTCCAGAAACACCGTTTGTGTCTTCTCACTGGATGATGTAATTGTTGGAGCAGGAAGAAGTTATCTGGTGCTATGGGCAAGGATTTTAGACATTGTTTTTCTCACCGAGAGGGCTCGTCTTCATTCCACAGAAAGAAAATAACTCTTCCTAATGGAGGAAAAATACGAATATAGCAAGAAAAAATATATTTCCATGCCATTAATTGTAAATAAAATTAAATAAAGGATGATTTGAGCCACCACACCAAAGCCAAACAATGAATTATAAGAGTTAATATAACAAAGAAAATTAAAAAAAAAAACAAAAATTTCCGACAGTTTAAAGGTTCAATTCATTAAAATTCAAAAATTTAACAATGGACATATAACTGGAAACGTTCTTCAAAAAAGAATATTCACTGCACGCAGCAAAGATGTGGCGTTTAATAAATCAAACCTATCACGCTAAAAACAACCGAAAAACACATGATCTATATTGTTATCATCCAGACCACATTCGCAGCTGGGACTCTACACAATACCGTAAATTCTGTAAAGATGACTGCTTAGCCACACGTAGTAGCCCATACGCAAGCCTCACATCGCGACACTTCCATCTTTGTTCATTCTCATTATATTAAACCATGGTTTCAAAAGCCTTATTCATTTCTTACTTTAAAAATCGCCTTTTCTTTTGAAACACGAAAAACCAATTTAATATTTATTTTTTTGAAATTTTTATTTATAACAGTCAAATGATTTTCATTTTAATCGCCGCCAGCTCGAGCTCCTAACTTGGCAACTCCCCTCGATTGACACATTTTTCCGCCTTGAATTAGGGGATATAAGAATACCTATGATTTAGGTCATATATATTATTAAAAAAAAAAGCTCCATGGATGTGGCGCAGTGGCTGAATAACATTAAATGGTTGGATGTCGAGAAATGATACCGCCGCCACTGGCGTTGAAATGGACATTATTCAGATTAAAATAAATAAGCATTTTATAATTTCCCAGAGAAAAGAGCGCCAAGAATAGCAATATAAGATAATAGACGTGTTTACACTGAATTACACGCATCGCCGATATTGTAATTGTTTTTTAATTCGATCACATTTAGCAATTCAGCGTGACGAGACAAATCTTACAAAACGGCGGGTAAAATGGTGAGAAAAGACGATCTGAATAAATAATTGTCTTGAATTAAAAAAAAACGAGATCACGTATATTTCGTTACAAATTGATTTTGCTAAATATGTCCGAATAGTTACAAAATCAAATATTATGCGGACTGCATTTTAATTGGTGTGTTTGAATCTGCCTAATTTACAATTTTACAGTAGAAGGCAACATTAAATCAGACGTTCTAATTTTTTTTTTGTGTTCATGCATGTTGATATACAGCAATTTCTCCCATCGACCAAGCTCATCTTGAATACTTAACGCTATTTTAATAAATTCATGACAGATTTTACCAGAAAAAAGAACGTAAGAGTAAATGCATGTGTAAAATTGAATGGAGAACTTACCGACTGATTTAAAATGACTAAAGGCGTAAAGCAAGGGTGTATTATGTAATCTTGATTATTCATTTTATGTATCGATTCATGTGTACGCGATTTAAAATATGATGAGAGAGATGTAAGAATGAGTGAAATAAATGCGAGAGATGTAAGAATGAGTAAAATATGATGAGAGAGATGTAAGAATGAGTGAAATAAATGAGAGAGATCTAAGAATGAGTAAAATATGATGAGAGAGATGTAAGAATGATTGAAATAAATGTGTGAACATTTATTTATGGTTATGCTTGATAAATACAGTTAAATGCGTTAAAAAAGTGTAATGCAATGTTCTATTGTATTTGTTTTTTTTTTCATAGTAAATTTTTTAAACTTAGCCGAACCATCCTAATACTACTTTATTTGGCTTAATTACTATATATTTCAATCTGCATTTCTTAATGTCGTCTACATTCTTTATTCTATCATGCATCATTTTATCACATATTATATGCATCACTTGCATTTGTACCAAATGTATGTTGCTATGTATATGTATACTTTACCATTTCTGATTTGATGATGTGGATATTTTGAAGAGTATGGTCGGAAGACAATATCATGAGACAACATAGCCTTTGGCCTCATTAATATATTTCCTTTCTGATAAAGAACCATTGAAGTAGGCAAATAACTCGCGGTTCATACTCACGTAACATTATTAATATGCACTCCATATCCGTACATGTCTAACAACCGAAGAACGCTTTTAATCTAATTGGAACACTTTTTTGAGAAACGTGGGTCATTCAAACCCGAAATCCTCGGATAATAAAAAAACATTCTACCAACTATGTAATGAAGTTTGTTAACTATTTAATAAACCCCTGTATAACGTGTCTACAATAAATATTTCTGCTTTTAAATTCTTGTTATCTGTTTATGCTTTACCATAAAATCTTCTCATTCAACTCCCCTTGCTATATCAGGTAAGGAAGTGTAACGTGAGCGTGGACCAGGTACCGGATGCCACACTCCACTGGGCGACGTCTCGCTCTGAAGTTCTTCAGTTTCTTGGGCACAGGAAGTCTCGGTTGAGGATAGCTCACGGTGATAGAATTTCACTTCAAAATTACTTACGGCTTTAGCATATTCCTATAAAGTCTTCCTAAGTAATAACTAATAACAAATTTAAGAATGAAATGTAAAATTACAGCTTATTCATTTTTATTTCTTTGAATTCTTCGTTGTAAATCATTTGGACGTATGTTATATATTAAAGACGAGCCCAACCCCACATATCGCTAGTTTTGAAACTAAATTATTTTTAATATTTTTTTATTTTTATATTTCATCAACGGTACTATGTATCTTACAAAATTATTTAAAAGAAAGTTGTATGTGCTTCATTTACAATATTTACAGAATACTCTTAAAATTAAAAAAAGAAATAAAAACTATAATATTTATAACCGTTCAACAAAACCAAAATAAAAGACAACAAAACAATTAAAATAATACATAAGTAAGAACACGAGTCAAAATGATTATAAACATATAAAAAATTAACAATATATACAGTTGATCATACAATAAAGCCCCGTCCCTAGTCAGATGCCCGCATCTCACCACATCAATTTGACATTAATGTGAAAATAATAGTACATTACAAATTCTGAGTAAATCCATACATCGCACACACTTTTAACCACACCGCTTTCTATAACCATAACTTTTGGTTTCGCTACATTCGAGGCTCACTTGTCATATCGCTTAAATTGCCTTTATTTTCAAAATGGACTGAGGTATAACTTATTTTGGGTACCATCGTGAATCAAACTTGAAACCTCTGGGTCGGAAGACATGCGTAGGACATGGAGATCGTCCTTTGGTGTTCTATAGAAAACATATTGAAAAGTAAATTTTAGATTATTATGGCATATCACCCTGGTAAAAATAAAGAGAAAACTTTGAAAATTCACCTTGGTGAGAATAAGTTTGTGAGAAAATTAAGATTAAACAAAATTTTACTTAAATAAATTATATTTTCTAAACCGAATACATATTTATGAACTCAAGACTGACGGCCTTTATAAAAAAGCCACTTAAAATAGCCTAATGAAAGGTTCCTGCAGGTTAAATCCACCGATTGTCTTGGAATTTTGCTCTTCTTGCCATCAGAACTTAGGGTTTGATCTGCCAAGATTTTGTGCTTGCTAAAGTGCGACAGCTTGCACGTAATAAACAAGTACACGTATATGAGTCGTTTATCTGCAGGATGGCTGACAGTCATTCTCGATCACGAGGGATTGCCTACCTAATAATAATAAAATGACAATTTATATAGCGCCGTTTAGATAACAAACTCTCAAGGGCGCTCTAACTCAGGATTCGAACCCACTCATAAATTTTGAAAAGACTCCCAAAAAGAATCTTCTTTAAGTGGTTTCTAAAACTACACACGCCACCCAAATCTCTGACACTAGAATGCAGAACATTCCACGCCACAGAACCAGCAACAGTAAAAGCTCTATCATAATACCCTGCCTTATTGGATTGATTTGGTACAACCAATTTATTAGATGAAGAAATTGACCTCAAAATTCTACTTCTCTCCTAAGGAACATCCCTCAGACACATGAATACAAAGAGACAACGTTTGAAATCAAGCCATTCGCGACACTTAAGTGTAGATTTTTTAGAAGCTTACCAATATGATAGTATTTATGACTACCATAGATATCAGTCTAGCAGCTGCATTAAAAACAGACTAGTCTAGAAACTTGTGACTACCATATATCAGCCTAACCGCTGCATTAAAAACAGACTGCAGTCTAGAAACTTGTGACTACCATATATCAGCCTAGCAGCTGCATTAAAAACAGACTAGAGTCTAGAAACTTGTGACTACCATATATCAGCCTAGCAGCTGCATTAAAAACAGACTGGAGTCTAGAAACTTGTGACTACCATATATCAGCCTTGCAGCTGCATTAAAAACAGACTGGAGTCTAGAAACTTGTAAATCAAGCAAACCAGAATAAATAGAGTTACAACAACAATCCAGACGCGACGCAACAAATGAATTTATAAGAGTTTTTATAAATGTCTATCTAAAATTTCAAAATAACGAAACTAATAAAATAATAAGAACACGATAGGTTGTAATTAGATTCTTCGTAATGCTTTCAGAATTCCCAAAATGCGGTTTGTTAAAAGCGAGCTAATTTCAGTCAGGTCTTAGCCAAGAGACAGCGAATCGGACAAGGAAAGGGGATCGTATTCAGGGCACGCTTTGTATACGGTACGGGCGGGGAATATTAATCGAGGCGGAGGTGAAGTCTCCTTAGACGTCGGCTGAACTTTGCGCTTGTTTGTCAAATTAATCTGGCTGTCGCATGTTAATCATAATCAAGTTCAGAGATTCTATTCCTTGTGACCAGTTTCACAGGTCTAATGGTTTTAGTGTGCTGGCAAACTATCTAACGTCCCGGGCTGATATTGCGATGTAATTAATGTGATTTTGGCTGTCGTATGTTAATCATAATCAAGTTCAGATATTCTATTCCTTGTGACCAGTTTCACAGGTCTAAAGGTTTTAGTGTGCTGGCAAACTATCTAACGTCCCGGGCTGATATTGCGATGTAATTAATGTGATTTTGGCTGTCGTATGTTAATCATAATCAAGTTCAGAGATTCTATTCCTAGTGACCAGTTTCACAGGTCTAATTGTTTTAGTGTGCTGGCAAACTATCTAACGTCCCGGGCTGATAGGGCGATGTAATTAATGTGATTTTGGCTGTCGTATGTTAATCATAATCAAGTTCAGAGATTCTATTCCTTGTGACCAGTTTCACAGGTCTAATGGTTTTAGTGTGTTGGCAAACCATCTACCGTCCCGGGCTGATAGGGCGATGTAATTAATGTGATTTTGGCTGTCGTATGTTAATCATAATCAAGTTCAGAGATTCTATTCCTTGTGACCAGTTTCACAGGTCTAATGGTTTTAGTGTGTTGGCAAACCATCTACCGTCCCGGGCTGATAGGGCGATGTAATTAATGTGATTTTGGCTGTCGTATGTTAATCATAATCAAGTTAAGAGATTCTATTCCTTGTGACCAGTTTCACAGGTCTAAAGGTTTTAGTGTGCTGGCAAACTATCTAACGTCCCGGGCTGATAGGGCGATGTAATTAATGTGATTTTGGCTGTCGTATGTTAATCATAATCAAGTTCAGAGATTCTATTCCTTGTGACCAGTTTCACAGGTATAATGGTTTTAGTGTGCTGGCAAACTATCTAACGTCCCGGGCTGATAGGGCGATGTATTTAATGTGATTTTGGCTGTCGTATGTTAATCATAATCAAGTTCAGAGATTCTATTCCTTGTGACCAGTTTCACAGGTATAATGGTTTTAGTGTGCTGGCAAACTATCTACCGTCCCGGGCTGATAGGGCGATGTAATTAATGTGCTTTTGATACGTATAACGAATGGATAAATTAAGTGGTTGTTCTTCCATCTGGAGATATCAGGTTCAATTCGCAAAGGTGACAAAAACACTTTTTCAGTCCGATTTATTTACATACAGGTAATTTTTAAATATTTTTCATTTGTTGTTTATAGTTAGGGCATTAACGTTGTGGAGGTTTAAAGACATTGTAATTTATTTTTATCAAACACTGTTTATTCCACTTTTTTGTAACGGTATAACCCCCACCGGTTTCAAGGCTTTCACCTAGAAGTCTTGTTTGTGCTCCCCTGAAGATGTGGTTAAAGCCTTGAAACCGGTAGGGTTATACCGTTACAAAAAAGTGGAATAAACAGTGTTTGATAAAAAAAATTACAATATTTTTCATTTGTTGAAAGAAATAATTATATTGCAATACTGTATAGTATACGACAAAAGAGAAATATATTACAATGTATATCACAATATGCAAATAGAGAAAGATCTCAGAATGAAAGTTAGAAAATCCAAAGTTATCGTAATACAAAAGTGTATAAATAAAAGTAAATGGGGTGAGCAATGAAATGGTAGTACTTTCTCAGATGATGGAAAAGTTAAGGGATATATCGAACCGTGTGTAGCGAGAGGAAACCGTGTTAATAGGGCCCTTACATATACTCGTATATTCGAACCCAATAGTATCAAAATCTATTAAAATAATAGTCCGCAACAATATTGTACAACTAACTTTGATGTATAGGAGTGAAACGTGGACGTAGAAAAATACTAAAAGGAGCCGAACAAATCCCGTAGAAATGCGTTCACTGAAAATAATACATGGGGTGACAATGTATGACAGAGTACGGAATGAAGTGATTAGGGATGAATGTGAACTTAAGGCTAATGTGTTGAGTAAGATGAAGAAGAACACTCTGAGATAGTTTGAGCGTATAGAATGAATGAATAAAAAAGCTGAAGAAAACAAATATATAGTGCAAATGTGAGGAGAAGGCGTGGTAGAGAAAGTTGTTGAATCAAGAGAATATTTTTTAAAGAAGGAAAGGGAAAAAATCAGATATCGTAAGAAATGTATGAAAAAATGTACGGATGTAGAAGAGACGAATGATGTGTTTCGAGATAGGAAATTCTGGCGTTCTGTCATTTTTGCCTACCACGACATAAATACAGCGTGAGGGTAAGTAAATATGTATGTAAACAAGTAAATTTATAAGGAAGTAATATTCATTTTACAGTAACAAAACTGTAAACATATTTTTCTTTGTTAAATAAACAATGATGCACAATTAAAGGGGTTTCATTAAAGGCGGCGTTTGCAGCGCCGATATTTTACGGACCCCAAGTTTCTTTTACATAAAATAAAAAGAGTTTTTAAACATAAAATTTTCAAGCCTTTATTTTTTTTCAAACAAACATTGGATTCGTGGATAAAGAGAAGAAGAAAACTGAGACAAATATTATAGTTTTAGAAAGAATTTTGAGAACAGTTCTAAGTCTAAGATCTGAAATTGATGTAAACACCTGAAGACATAAGGTATGTAATGATCTCCGTGACCTAGTTGGTATGACACCTGTCATCCAACTCGGGGATATCAGATTCGATTTCCATTGGAAACCAGATAATTTTTCAAAAGATTCTTGTTTTCACTTATGGTATATATAACATATTTCTGGTTGGTTAGAAGAGATTGCAGCCCCGTCAGGTTGTACTGTATACGATATAATATAATGTGAACATTAAATCCTTGTTCATCAACCTTCCTTAACTATCATGAATTGATCTTGCCTGTCTGGTTGACAGTGCTCGACCCATCAGAATCGTTCATGAGGTAACACCAAGTGGAACCAAGTGGAACAAGGTTCTTCGGTAGACCCAGACAGCGTTACAGGAGGGGACTTAAGTAAATCTTCGATAAACAAAAAACGATGAAGATATTATTATAATTTATTATACTATTGTAATATACAGTACAACCTCGTGTGTGTTGCTATGTGGCAATCTTACCCAACAAACTAAGAAGATATTAACCTGTACACCGCGTTAAAAATCAAATTCCACGAATCCTGTGCGCGGCACAATTTCGGCGTTTTTTAATTTCTAAGTTTAAACGCGTATTTTGTTTAGAACCGCTGATATTTGATTACACCACCAAGTAAACATGACATTCAAGTAATTTTCTGATAATAAATAATAGTCATTACTCTTAAGGAGACTCATTAAATAAAGGAGATAAACTAAACATTACGTAAAATACACAAAGGAATGCTACAGATCAGATTACAGGCGTTTGTGCTTCCCGCGAAGAACACGTTAAAGAGGACTTAAAATGAAAATTTTATAGGAATTATTTAAAAAATATTTGGTACCAAAGGAATTCGTAATCCTGAAGTAGAACTTAGGCATGTTATCAATTAGGTCACGAAGGTTACATTTAGAACAGTGAATCCCTGTAGGCTTTTTACACTTTTTGTCGTCATAAATAGTCCTCTTTTACACTGGGAAATTCCCCATCGCTGCAGCCCGCAATTCAAGAAACAACTTTAATTTATTTATTGAAAAAAAATTATTCTTGTTTCTTTTACAAATCACGGTAGCATTTATAAAACAAAATATCAACATCTTAAAATAATATATAATGAGGATACATACATCTTTCAAAATATGGTACATGAAAATATCAATTTATAGTATAATAAAACGAAGAGTAAAAACTATTCAAACCTTGATATAAGGTGGAGGTAATCAATCAAAGGAAAAGGAAGGAATGGTGGAGAGGAAAGGAAAAAAATAATGAATGAAACACGTTATATTAAGAAATTACGTTATATTAATGAAACGTTATATTAATGAAACACTTTATATTACTAGAAATTAAGAGTTTTTTCAGTCGCTTCTTAAAGCATGCCAAGACTTCAGTAGGAAAAAGCAAAATCTCTCCCAAAGACAAGAATATAAAATTTTAAGGCAAATAAAAAAAATTACTTAAGATAAAATGTAAATGGAATAACCAGTCTCCCAGTCAAGATTTGAGATTGCGGAAATGTCGGAGAAGGGCCCTCTTAAATTTTCTGAATCTAAATTAAAAATATAATTTTGATTATTTTTTGAGATATAAAAATATAAAAAATGTCCGAACACCTTTTCGATTATCCAAAAATAAAGTACTAAAATTACTTACTATATTTATTGTGCGAGTACATATTTGGAATTCAAATTCACTCCTTTAAAAAAATAATAGAGTAAGACATACTTTTCCAGGAAATGGAAGCGAGGAAATAAAATCCACGCCACTATCTGAAAAGGGGGTTTAATCGAACTTTTGGGTTATCCCGTGAGAATTTATGAATCTGGGACAGACCCTTTGCGTACCTTTTGTTAGATGGCAAACCGAATCTTTGTGTGGGCTCTTCGGCGAACCTTTAAATAATATATTAAGCAAATCGGTTTCTAAAATTGTACTTCAACATGCAAAATCCAGATCCTCTCAGGTTTAACAGATTTGGAAAAAGTTCTGTAGAAATTGATTCTTGATGGTCTTGAGGAAAAAAAACTTTTATCCCGGTCCTGTGAATATTTTTTTTACATTTGGTTATTTTTTTCAGATACGAGTATCAATCAAACGTTGAGTTTATACACTTCGATTTTATTTTTAATAAACTACTCATATAAAGGGTCTTTCAATTTAAGCTTTTTTTTTTAATTCTTGGATAAACCACAGATGGCGTCGCGAACTTGCCTGGGTCTTGTGACATTTGAGAAGTGTAATGTATGAAATTTAAAAAAATGGAGTCGTATACAATACAACAACGCGTTCAAATTGAGAATATTTTATGTATGTTATTGTAATCTCCGGAAACGGTGATGTTAATTGGCCACCAAAATCATGCGTTCTGACACCGTTGGACTATTTTCTCTAGGCCGACAAAAGAGTGGACACCTGTGGAGCCGCAAGAGGTGAACATTTGGCGGATATTGTTTTTTTGTGTTTAAATGTCATATATTATACTTCAGTGACCAATAAAAAGTTTTTTGAAATCAAAACATGCCTGTTTCATTCAAGAATTAAAAGAATATAATTAAAAAAAGCGCTCAATATAAAAGACCCTTTATAACATACAGATAAACTGGAGCAGGTTGATGAGTTCTGTTATCTGGATAGTATATTTACGTGCGATGGTCGAGTTGAAAGGACATTGAAAGAAGGGTAGGGACAGCGAGCAAGGTAAATGGAGCACTTAATGTTATGTACAACAACCGCGCAATATCAACTGTAGCAAAAATGATAATACATACTAGTGTGTTCGTGACCACCTTAATGTATGGAAGTGAAACTTGGACTTAGCAGAAGAAGGATAAAAGTAGGATTAATGCTGTGTATGTACGTGCACAAAGGAAAATTTGTGGTGTCAATGTTTGAAAGAAAGCGGAACGAAGACATCAGAAATGAATGTATGGATAATGGATGTTTTAAGTAAGATGAAAAAAGGAGATATAAAAAGGTTTTGACATGTGGAGAGAATGAATGACGAAAGAATGACTAAGCGAGTATAAAAGTGAGAAGTGTAAGGTATGCGTGGAAGAGGTAAATCGAGAAAAACCTTACCAAATGGACCAGATTTTGAAAGAAGGTAAAGTGAGAAGTCTTAATAATAGAATATTGTGGATGGTCAGATGTGTGAGTGGGGAGGAGGCAAAGGTTGTGTACTTGGATAGAAAATTTAGAAGATCTGTTCTCTCTGTTTACCCCGCAGGGGACACGGTGTGATATGTATGTATGTACGTGTATCACGGAGACAATGATTTCTCTGTATTGGTAAAAAAAAAAATTATTGTTAATGACATGGAACCTTAAAAAAAGGGTCGAAATTTAGTTAAGAGCTAGTAGATATATGTTACCATCACGACATTTCCCTGTCGGGGTAGAAAGCATCTACTAACAAACTGTTATCCTGTATCCGATCATTTCTTACTTTGTAAAATATAATATTACAATATAATACCAGATCTTGCAACAAATTCTGTAAACAATGTATTTTTTGTCATTGTGAGACCAATAAAATATATATTATTTTTTATTGAGCTTAAGAATAAGAGGCATTTAATTTTTGAGAGTCATCCCTATACTTTGAGCTTACCCTGTGCTTTTTGTCTTCACGTCGATTTAAATAATTGTGCTTAACTCAAAACAAAATAATGATTATTTCCCTACTGCTATTGAAAGCATCATGAATGGTTAACACTATTCATATACTTCAGATTAGACCAGGTGCTGACTTCTGCGTAAAGCTCTGCCGGAATTACGGTGAATGCGTTTCGTGATGCCCAAAGCACTCATTGTGTTTGAGCCAAATACGAGAACTAAATTATAATATCTTATTATTTTTTTCGTATTCGAATGCGCAGCGACATCCCCCTGGCAGTATACTGCGTCAAATCGACACAAAGTCGAGAAGACCTAGAAACAAGACACGTAGCACAACCAGGTGAATAAAAAGATTAAAGAATGTAAAATCTTATAAGTTGTGCCGACATGGCAGAAGCGATATACGCTAAAAATCTATTATCTCTGCCTATCTCAATGGGGAGTTGTGATGGTGATGCTGAAATATTTATATATCTCTAAGTTCGATAGCGTTCGTATCAAAAAAATACACCGTGCAAATGTCACAAAGCACTTAACGTTTGATTTTCACCGGGGGTTACGGGTTTAATTGCTGACGGTACGCGAAAAAATAAATAAATAAGGCTCCCAGTCTGGTAAAAAAGTTTGTTTGGTAACAAAACTAGTGCACGTGAGCAAGTGTGTTAGTCTTTACACGTGCGATAGTATTGCCAATATGTATGATAACGAACTGTAAGTTTCGTGATCAATCCAGTGGTTCTTAATTTAAAAGCCCGATAAATGGGTCGAAGACGATGTTGTCTGAAGTCCACGGCAATTTGGTTGTGTTGAAGGATGTTATACGAATAAATAAATGAATTTAATAAATATAACAAATGAGATATCTTGAATCTTAAAAACAATATTTTGTTTACTTTGTAGTACCTTACACGCATAGATACATACCATCACGCCATTCCCTGTCGCAGTAGGCGGAGAAGACATAGCGCTTGACTTATGTTGACACACACTTTTCACCTCTTCTACATCTCTCAGCCATTTACGTTTCCTTCTTTAAAAATATCATTCACTTGATCCAACCATACTTTTCTTGATCTTCTTCTACCATGTCTTCCACTCACAATTTACCCTATATATTTGTGTTGTAAGTCTTTCTCCATTCATTCGTTTTATGTGGCTAAACCGCATTCTGACGAAGTTCATTACACACAAGCTCTGAATATGAAAGCTGCTACGCTTTTGAAACGTTGACATCATAAGTCAAACCACGCGGTAAAACACTCTTTAAGACCTTATGCAACTGATACGAAGGACCGCGAAAAACTCAAAACATATTTGAATTTATTATCAAAAATCTCTGTCTTCCTCTGCTGTTCATGATAAACTCGTCAATTTCGTCAGGCGAAGAATCTCTCGTCATTCGACGAAGAAGATAGATGTAGAAACTGGTAGTGAATTTCAATTAATATAACAGTGGTGAATACAAATAGAAATAGTGTTTAATTTATCAACTACTATAATGACTTCAATGACCTCCGTAGCCTAATTATAGAATTCTTGACTTCCGCCCGGAGGTTTCGGGTTCCATTTCCGATGGTACCCAAAAAAAGGGTGCCAGCCTGGTAAAAAGAGTTCGTCTGGTAACAATACTCGCACGCGCCTAGCGGTATTGTTACCAACACGTTCAATGACGTCGTTCAATGCGCCTACTCCAGAGGCTCTAAACTCGAAGGCTAGTTTACTGGAGCCGAAGACAATATTGTCTCCCGGTCACATTTAAATTTGCTCGAAACACTAATTCAGATATATTGAAGAGCACCATATTTATGAAAAAAATTAGTGCAACCTGTTATACAATATGCTTTTATTGATTTCTTTTTAGAACTATTATTCGAATTCTCCCGTACCCAGATAACATCGATTGGGTGATGATTATACTGCAGTCTCGGACATATTTGATGACAGTTTTAATGCTTTTAACATAAATCCGACGCCACTCTCTTTGATTTTTTTCTCTATTTCTTTTCGTTGACTTTGTTTCTCTCAAACTTTTCAAGATATCTGAAGATACGATATGTTGAAGATTCGATGTGCGTTTGTATTTTTTTAATTATTTTTTTGTATATTAGGGGCTTTGATTATCTGAGTCTGTACTTGTCTCAAATTTACATTTTATGTGTGGTAGGTGGTATGCATGTACGTACAGTACCTGGCGGCAATTAATACACATCGGGCTTAAGAAAGAGACTGTCGGGCATAATCGGCTAACTTCGGCTTTGTAGAGCGTCGTCTTTGTCATTCATACACGTGTTCCATCGCGATTTGTCAATCGTTGTCAAGCGTTCTAGGGACAGAGAAGACGTTCTACAAAACCGAAGTTAGCCGATTATGGCCGACCGTCTCTTTCTTAAGGCCGATATGTATTACTTACTTGTACCGCTTTTGATATATTTTAGTATATGATTCATGTAAATGTTTATATTTTTTGTGATAAGTTGTATTTATATTCATGCGCACTCAAAATTCAAATTTGAGTTAATTCTCTTGTAACATTTTTTATTGTTTAATAAAATACCGTTAATTGTAATAACATAAAATAAACAGTATTATTTCATATGTGTACCTGTGTAGTAAATACTTAATAAATGAATAAATTAAAAAAGAACTGATCGAATCGAAGAGTTAAATCTTGAGTCAAGATGCAGATAAGATACAGTGCAACAACGAATACGGGTGGAGTCGTATGCAGCGCACAGTTTCGGGACGGCGACAGGGCAACAGGTTGGACAGGTTTTAGTTCTTTTTTACGAGCCCGGTAGGGCAATCCACAGGTGTAACTACTTCACCAACATAGGACGTAAACAAGTGAAGAACGACTGTAGCAAGAGTTAAAAAAATGAGTATTTGCACACGTTGAAAATTAATTAAAATTAAACTTTTTGAAATTTATACATGACAAGAAATACGCAATTCGCGAAAAAACAACAGGTAATTTAATTTAGACACGTAGTTTTAATGAATCTGGGTTTGTTGCCTTTCATTTGTCGTGTCATTACAAGGACTTACACATATGTGCAATTCAACTTGCATAACTTTAGGATTTGTGATGATCTCTAAGTCGTTTGAAAGCCAAACGAAATGCTCTTTAAGTCATTGGTTCATAGCAAACTAGAAAGCAACGCTTGCATTTGAAGCCAGTGAGGACTAGTAATTTTTGAATAATTGTTATTTTTAAATATGTTAACTATTTTTTTAACTGAAAAATTCCAATGTATTTGGGTTAAGCTTGTATTGTGAATGAAAACAAATAAATCAATTATCCTTTCGTTATATAAAACATAACTTGAAGCGTTTATTACCATATGGAAACATCTACCAATCAACCAGAATGCTCTTAAATTAGACTTAAGTGAATACTAGACTAGAATTTTTTTTAAGAATCGGGTACCAACGAAAATCAAACCCGCAACCTCCAGGCTGGACAAGACGTGTTTTACCAACCATGCCAAGGAGGTGTGTTAGTAGACTAAGGATCTGCGAGAATAAAACGGTATGCCCTAATAATATTTCATATATAGTAGTCCCCCCTTATCCACGACGTTACGTTTCAAGACCACAATTGGATATCTGAAACCGCGGATAGTACCGAATTCTATATATAATATGTGTATATTTTATCCTACTAATACATACTTATGGTAAAATTTCATTTATAAATTAGACAAAGTAAGAGATTAATAATTATAAATAATAAAACATAGAACAATTATAACAATATACAGTGATAACAATTATATAAATGTGGCTTCTCAATGTCAAAATATCTTATCAAAATATCGTTCTCACCCTTAATGTCAAAATATCGTTCTCACCCTTCTAATAGTGATGATATGATAGATTGAGTGAAGTGAATAACGTAGATAATGTGACGTAGCGTTAAGCTAATATAGACCTTTTGACAATACGTTGGAATTTTCAAATCGTTGTTGACCGCGGGTAACTGAAACCGCGATAAGCGGGGTGGGACTACTGTGATTGTAAACTTACAAGCCTGAAGGGTTTAAACCAATATTAAGCATAATAGTTCAATATTAGGTCCTTTCTGCAATCCTTTCCACTACGTCCCACACTTTGATTTGAATATATTGAGAAAAAGAACCAAAAATACTGAACAAAACGGGCAGAAAAATCCAAAGGCTAACTTATGGAGTTTCGTTATATTTTATAATACAGTTAGAGAAAGAGAAATTTTGAAATACTCGTACTATTAAACTGGACGTTTCTTTTTCTTAACGTTGGAAGTTGGCAATCATCATGGCTCTTTTAACTTTGCAGTTGCTCTTAGCAATGTCTCTAGTTGTAATGGAACATGTCTCTTAGGTTCTTCAGTCAGGAGTTTCTTCTTCTTCCTACACTTCGTTTTCCTCGTATCTTCCCCTACAATATAACTTGAATAGTTGTTTCCTCTCATAAAATACCCAAAATATTCCAATATTCTCCTTTTAATACAAATGAGTACTTCTTTGCATCATTTCATGCGTCTTAGGACCTCTTCGTTGCGTACTTCATCTACTCAGGAAATCTTTAATATTCTCCTATAGAACCAATATTTTAAATGAAATAAACTAAATATCAAAAACTTCTTCTTCTTCTTCTTCCTGGCACTGTCCCAACTAGGTGCCTAGGCAGGCTGTTAGGGTCGGCTCTCCTCGTTCTCAGGCTGTATATTCTTCGGTTATGGGTGTCGCTTTCATCTAGGCCGTTTCTCTGCAGGATTTTGGAGCATTGAGTCATCCAGGAGTTCTTTGGCCTTCCTCTGGACGACTGTCGAGGAAGATCCACAGACATTGCCTGATTTACCGTATGGTCTAGTGGTCTCCGTCTTATGTGCCCGTACCATATCTGCTGTCGCTCTTTCCACTTATTATTTATGTCAGTGAATATTAAATATTTTAAATTGAATATCAAAAACAAATTTTTTAATTTATATTTTAATAAATAAAAGAAAATAAAGCTTACATACGAGTACATCATAATCAAACAACATAAAATCGGTTGTATTTACGTCCCTATGTAACGATAAATATTGTCATAATTACGATTTAATAGTTATTATTTATTTATTAATGTCATAGTTAGAACATTTTTATTTTCCAAATATTATTTGACAACTATCACTTCTTGATATGATTATAAGACATAAAATAATAATATCAATTAATATGTTTATTAATAAAAGACGATCATTTTTGCCTTTCCCGTTAAATAAGAGTTTCCGGAGATTAAAATTAGCGTAAAAAGCTTGCTGAAGTTGTATCTTGCCTCCCTCCACCCACAATCCCCAACCTGAATTTTACCGTTAGAAACATGTAGGTCGGTACCAGTTCGAACAAAATTATGTCTTGTTCGTGCTCCCTTGATGATGAGGTGAAAACCTTGAAACCGGTAGGGTTATACGGTTACATAAAGTCGAATAAATAGTATTTGATAAAAACAAATTACAATGTCTCTAAACCTCCAGTGTTATGCCTTAACTATAAATAATATATAAAAAATAATGTTACTGTAAAAAAATGTGATTTAATCGACCATTGAATAAAAACACTTTTCATGTGAAAAAATAATTATATTCCTCGGTTTTCATCGTTTTTGTAAAAAAAATAAAGCTAAATTCATCTGGATTAGAGCGCTGGGCATAAATTATTCATAAATTTCGGAATAAACAAATAAAACAAAAGAGTCGCTTCCATAACAAAAAAAATACCACAACCGATATCAATTGCGATTTGGTTATAAATGGAGCAAATTATAAATATTTATACATTTTTTCCACAGTACATTTTGGAATATGCACAAAAAAATATCGACATCATAATTTATTATTCAATCAACATTTTTTTAAGTAAAAACTATCGACTGATCATGTGTACGGACATATTAAACATAAAAAAAGGCGTTTCTAACTTATTTCAGATATTTGAGTATACAAACGCATTGTACGAGTATTGAACGAAATTACACCACGTCATAAACACTTTGATGACATGTTTTTTTTGAAGACAATTAATATGGTGAGACTTGAGATGTGGATAAGAAATTAATTTAGTGACAAAGTCATTCGAAATGCATTTTTACTGCACCCAAAAAACAAAATTTAAATTTAAAACACGTGTAAATTTAAGATCAACACACCTTGTACACATATGGTCGACGACCTCCTTGGTCTAGTTGATAAGACACTTGACTCCCAGCCCTGAGGTTGTGGGTACGATTCCCGTTGAAACCCAGATTTAAAAAAAAGGATTACAGTCTGGTTTTCACTTAAGGTATCTTTAACCTTTCCCTTCCGGTGCTAAAAAAATCGTGCATTCCGGTGCTGTGTATTCAGCACACATGTAAAAATGAGCTATTTAAAATCGGAAAGAATATTCTGTTGAAAGTCCAAGCGGTCTAACAATTAGACGTATTTTGTGCAAAAAGACCCAACCGAAAATATTTTTTGCATAATTGAAATGTAGAAAAAGCATACATCAGTCTTGTATCTACAAATTACCAAGCCCGTTAAATGGGTATTTTGTGATTAAATGACGTCGTAACGTGTTTTTGTTCAATACAAGCCCATACAAAACGTCGAATTATTTCCTCAATTATCGCAGAAGAAGTAAAATGTGATATGGATATTTTTTCATATTAAAGTCAAACTATGCCACGAAAGACATCCCTGGGTGTATTATAGAGGAAAAATTATAGAAACTACAATGACTGGAAAATCATAATATAAATAGGCCAAAGCCCGTACGACGGTTGTCGCCAAAGAAAGAATACGATAATTGAATTTTGAATACAAGAGAGCGAGAGAGGAATACTTGGATTCTCTTCGAAAGTAATTCGAAATTTGAATCTCGGTAGGTCCGTGATACTGAACGAATTTTAAATACCTAGCTAACAATTTTTGAACCGGTGTAAAAGGGGACGATGTATAAATGATGTATATAAACAAATTTTACATTTATGAATATATATTTTCATAAATGTAGAATTTGTTTTACTTCCGTGAATATTTCACGGGTTGCAACTAGTAAATATTAATTTTGATAACTGCTATTCATCCCGGTGAAAGTGCTTTGTAAAAATTTAGATATTTAACAAAGTTTTATTTTTTAAATTATATTTTAAAATTCCAATAAATATTAATGAAGTGTGATTGGCAGCCTTTCCCAGAATTGAGAGACAGCATATATAGATTTAGTGGGCTCAACTATTATATGACCCTCTTGCAAAACAGTTGAGCCACTATATATGTGCCTGACTAGTCCACCTACAGTATTAGCTGGGACGACCAAGGTCTGAGTGAATGTGATGGAATACAAGTAGCCTGAACGAGTGGATTTGTTCTTGCTAAATAATTAGTTGTAAGAATTGTTATCTAGTTATAAGTAGTATGTAGGTGTTAATTAATTCTAAGAATTCATATATTAAGATTGTAAAA
Organism: Odontocerum albicorne; assembly: GCA_949825065.1. NCBI lineage: Eukaryota > Metazoa > Arthropoda > Insecta > Trichoptera > Odontoceridae > Odontocerum > Odontocerum albicorne. Next base: position 11,316,012 of record OX463840.1, on the reverse strand, counting down.
AATAAAAATAAAATGATGTGTAGGAAAATAAGATTAAGTAAGTTCATAAATTATAACATATAAATAAGATTAGTAAGTAATAAATTTGTATATACTCTTAGGTATAGCCTTGACAAATATTTGTACATTATATTACTTTGTTTAGTAAAAAAATAAAAAGTTGAGCCACTGGTGATGAAATATGTAACTCTTTAAGTATCTGGTAAGTTGCTCACGTAACGAGATCAATTGGAGTATTGAGCTACATTCTGTGACAAAGAATCGGCAAAAAAAATGTTCATGTCAGAAAGACAACCACAGTTGTGTCTCAGTCTTTTGTTGTATTATTGGTTAACTGTCTAGTGACTGAAATCGCAAAAGGAATTATAGATTAAACTGGGGTAGTGACGATCAAATGATTGAGACTTGAGATCAATGTTACTTTGCTGACACACTTAGGGCACTTTCAACAAGAAACCTATGAACATGAAATCGGCATATAAGTGTCGACTCAGTAATAATAATAATAAAATACCATTTTATATACATACCACCGTTTAGAGAGCACGCTCATCAAGGGCGCTCAAATTTAACCTATAAATATCAATTCAACCTATGAATATGAACTCAGCCTATAATTATTAACTCAGTAATAATAATAAAATGACAATTTATATAACATCGTTTATAGAGCGCTCTCATCAAGGGCGCTCAAACTTAACCTTTGAATATCAACTGAACATATGAATATCAGATTATTACAAAACTTAAAATTTCAACTAAATAAACATAAATTTAGACTAGAGTGGCGAGTGGCCTATCGTTGGGATAGGATAACGTTTTCACTGAAGCTTTAAAGATCCTTTTTTTCATGTTGGGTGGTTGATTTTTGTTTTTGCAGAGGCACCGTCTGTGTCTTCCCACTGAATGTTTTTATTGTTGAAGCAGGAGAAAGTTATCTGGTACGATGGGCAAAAATTATTTTAAGTTGCGTCGATTAGTTGTTTTTCCCACGGAGAGGATTCGCCGCCATTCGGTTATTCGACAGAAATAAATAAACTCTCCATAACGGGAGAAACATGTGAACCTGGCAATAAGGATTATATTTTCATGCCATATGTTGTTAATTAATCTAAAAAAATTACCCTTGGAATAGTTACCCATAGGTATACCATATATTGGTGTAGGTAGATAGATATACACTAACTTTATTCAAAGTCTGTTCTTGGGACTTGTTAATTTTAATTATTATTTTATAAATAATAATTTATGACAAGGAAATATACAATCCTTATTGCCTGGTTCGTATTTTTCTCCCATTACAAATATCTTATAATTATACTAATATCAAAAATCCTTGCCCATCGCAACAAATAACTTCTTCCTGTTTTAACAATAACACGAGTAACAGACAGTAAGGAGACACAGACGGTGCGTTTTTAACCTTTCCCTTCCTGTGCTAAAAAATCCGAGCGTTCCGGCGCTGTCTATTCAATACACATGTAAAAATGAGCGATTTAAAATCGGAAAAATAAGAATATTCATAGCCTATCCCTTAAATTAATTAAATTTAAAGTCAAAAGTGATAATAATTGAAATTTAATTGCTGAAAACATGAAAAAAAAACATCGGCCGACGTTCACAAAACGGGCGAAGCGACCACCTCAAACGAAAGCCCGCAAGCTACTGAAGCGAGCGAACTGAGATTTTATTTCTTGCGTTCCCATATACCGAAGTAGAGTGAGACGTGAATAGCGTCGCTTCCTCACCCATAGCGGTTTTTTTAGAATGAATATACCTACGTCACACACTGGAACACGTTTGATTGTATTGGTGAATTTATTCCCGATTTTCACAAAATATATCTGATGTGGCCGATAAGTGCACTAGTTAACAAATTACACTAGTTAACAAATTTTTACTTTTTGTCTGCAACAGAGATTAAATTAGCTGATTATTACTAAATTGACCCTGCTGATTACGAAAATCGCAGCGAAAAGTCTGTAACAGAAGGGGGTTACACAAAAACTAACTCAATCTATGAATATCAACTCGTTTTAATAGAAATAGTAAGAAAAACGACTGATAAGAAAGTGCAGTGTTCAGTGTTACTGAGTTATTTAAGAATAATATTGAAAATAAACTTTTTCTTTAACATATACGAGTATAAACCATATATCTACCTAACATACACCACTGAACGCTCAAAAGCAGAAAACTAAAGAAGATTAACAGTAGTTTTTTTCATGCTTAGAGTACACACGCATCCAAAAACGAGAAGAATGAATGAATGGAAGTTTCAAGATAGCCGATAAGTTATTTATGACTTCTTACGCTGGCGGCAGCCGCGACCGGCAGCCACAATGGCCGCGAGCACCAGCAGCTAACGGGAGATGGCGGCTTTTAAAAGTTATTGTCCGCGCTGAGAACGGTGGATGCTGCGGGCGCCGAAACGCATGTCCATATTAAGTACTATAATGGAATCGGGAAGCAATTATACTCGTTACTTTTAAAATCCTGATTTCTTTTGTTTATTTTAGTCGGCATTTTACGTTGCGCGTCTTTGATAGTAAGATGGTGTGCGCGGTCTAGATTTCAATAACAACTTATTTTAATTTTTGGACCTTTTTTCTGACTTAAATTAATGATAAAAATAGCGCTTAATAAAATTTGCTTGTCGACATATTTTTTTAATACTGTTCATTTGATTAGTCCCTAAAAATGTACATATCTTATAAAACATTAGTACTGTCAAATAATAATAAAATAACACTTTATATGGCGCCGTTTTGATATCAAACTGTCTAATATTAGGTCCTTACATATGAAATTGGCGTTTTGTTTGGGAGGAACATAAAGTTGATTTTTTTTTAATATAATATATTTATTTAATCAAAGTATGTACCATTGCTATCTATGCACTTTTGCCATCTCATAGGTAGTTCATCGATCCCTTTACTAAAAAAACCATTCGGACGGGAATCAATAAAATCTTTGAAGTCGGTTTGGACTGCCCCATCGGAGTTGAATTTTTTCCCTTGCAAGAAGTTATCCAAATTTCGAAAAAAATAGTAATCTGTTGGGGCAAGGTCCGGAGAGTACGGTGGATGTCTTAGACATTCCAATTGAAGCTCTTCTAATTTGGTAGCCGTCTGTTGTGCAGTGTGTGGTCTAGCGTTATCATGAAGCAGCAGTGGCCTAGAGCGATTAACCAGCCTCGGTTGTTTAGCAGCTAGCTTTTCCATCATGGTTTGCAGTTGCTGACAATAGACATCTGCCGTAATCGTCTGGCCAGATTTAAGAAAGCTGTAGTGAACGACACCAGCACTAGTCCACCAAACGCTCACAAGTAACTTTTTTGGAGTCAATTTTCGCTTGGGGCATGGTTTGGCTGGTTCGGCAGGGTTCAGCCATTGCGATGAGCGCTTCCGATTATCATACAGGATCCACTTTTCATCACAGGTAATGATTCGATTCAAAATCCCTTCATTATTGTGCCGGTTGAGTAATGCAACGCAGCAGTCAACGCGCGTTTGTTGATTTGCTTCACTCAATTCGTGAGGTACCCACCTTTCAAGCTTTTTCACCTTCCCAATTTGCTTCAAGTGGATTAAAACAGTTTTATCACTAACACCGCAGCCTGCAGCTAACTCGGACGTGGTTTGCGATGGATCCGCTTCCACAATAGCCTTCAATTCTTCATTATCAACTTTGGTCTCCGGCCGTCCACGGGGCTTGTTCTGCAGGTCGAAATTTCCAGAACGAAAACGTTGGAACCAAAAACGCACTGTGTTTTCTTTTGCGGCACCGTCGCCATACACATCATTAATCCTTCGAGCCGTTTCTGCAGCACTGGTGCCACGGTGGAACTCGTACTCGTAAATAACGCGATATTTCAAGTTTTCCATTTTGTAAACTGAGTGACGCAAAGAAAAAAAACAATTGAGGAAAAAACAAATGAATTATAATTTTCGAAACACAAATACTTGAGTAAATAGCTGTATAAATTTGAATTTGGAATTCGTAACCAAAGAGAAGATATTTGAGATCAAAGTTGCCAGTACGGCAAAACGCCAATTTCATATGTAAGGACCTAATATAAGGGCTGTCCGATATATTCTGTGTCGTCACTTTTATTTTCAATTTACTAAATACACTGAAGGTTGTATATACTCGTATAATCACTAGCAATGACTGAGTCGCTGTCAGGGTAGTTAAGATAGATGATTTATAAATCGTAGCTTTGCTTTTTATAATTGAAACATGGAGAGTTATGTAAATAAAAAAAAAGTTATGGGTAGGAATGTAAACACAGCTGAAAAACGTTTGTTTTTAAGTGAATACATAACAGAATGAATTAAGATGAACTAGTTTTATAGTTTTATAAGTATTTCGGGATGTCATTTAAGACCCCACCACTACCTTTAATTTTTTACTTATCGTTGCATTACTATTAAACCGATGTACGATATAATGAATAAATCCCAATTCACCAGGATGTATACTTTCATCAAGCCAAATTTTAGTAAATATACGGAAGAACTATAAAATAATTCAAATGTAGACATATACAACAACAAATGTAGACATATACAACAAAAAATGTAGACATATACACCAACAAATGTAAACATATACACCAACAAATGTAAACATATACAACAACAAATGTAGACATATACAACAACAAATAAAACTTCTTCGATGATGATGTCATTTCAGCCATAATAATTTGATTTCGTTTTAACAATGTGTTATGTACCTTGAATGCCGGTAAATTTGGATGAGAAAATAAAGGAAATTCGTCTGAGATGGTCTGGCGATGTGATGGGAAGGGATGATATTTTTTTTTAAATGAATAGGAGTAAAAGGGAAAGTGGGAAGCCACTTTTCACATGGCTGTCAACAGTAAATAGTGATATGAGGGATCTGAATGTGGAACATATTGTAATAATGATAATAATCAAAGATTTTTTTTTATAGCACCATTTAGAGAGCAAACCCTCCTCAAGGGTGATCTACGGGTAGTTCCGGACTCGAACCCACTATTATTGACAGATTCAAAATATTACAAAATAAATTAATATAAGTTAGGTGTAAAAATAAGAAGGTAGTGGCTGAGGCTATTAGATTAGGTACTTCATATTGGTAAGAAAACCATAGTTGTTGTACAGTGTTCATGTATTATAAAAAAAATGTTTCAAAAGACATCCCAAAAAGGGTTGTCTTCAAGTGCCATTAATTATTAGATTAAAAGCCATAGCGTAATCTAAGACTTTATAGGTGATATCCAATTCACCCTTTGCCAGGGAAAACACCTCGCGTGATTCTTAAAGCCTACCTAAAGACCTAGTTGACTACTTGACAACAACGATGATTGTCATCCGCCGTGGGAAGACATTTTAATTGTTTTCCTTTAATGTACTATCAAATTGTTCTCTGACCAAGGGAATTTTAATGACAAACATTCAATCTTGCCCCTTAGCTTATTTATAATTTTTGAGACCATCTGGATCTGTAGAGCACATTTTGTGGTTCTGCGATGATAATCGAGAGAATAATTTCCGAAGGGATCTCCACTCATTCTTATATTGGTGCATCTTCGGACCGATTGACTACTCGGTCCGAAGATGCACCAATATAAGGATGAGCGGAGATCCCTGGCTGTACTGGCAACTTGCTGGGCTGTTTGAACTATATATTTACTATACTGCGAGTAATTTTTTTTCCCGTGACATCAGATATTGAGTCCATCGTCGCTACGATTATTTTCACACTCAGTTATATGTGACTGACGAAGAATGAATTACATAAAGGAGCCTCTTTAGGTAGTTCCTTTTTCGTCAGTAAGTGATGTCACGTTTATAAGAAGAATATTTCGATTTTCTAGTGTAAATCGAGCTAAATGAAGACCTATTTTGTCCCCCATAACAACGTAGGCGTTGATGGTATCGAACGAAGTGTAGTCTCAGGACCAAAAAAGCCGACCTCAAGTAGATGGGATAAGGTCAAATATAAAAGAGAGTATACTGTGCAACTTGGATGTAAACGCCATTTGCATCCCCCAAAACGAATAAAAATCAGAATAAAAAAGTATTATTGTTTAAAAATGTTGTCGCATACATTACACAATTTATTTCTATCTACAAATAAATATGTTAAAAGGCCTTTCATGAAAACAACAGATAGGGATACTTTTTTTAAGTACATACAGTTCAGAACCGACCTGACAGCATCAGGTGGAAACAAGTATTCCACCCAGTAGGCTACGAAGGTCGAATCGTGGAAAAATAATCGAACGATATAATAGGTAGAACTTTCCGTTACAATAACACAATAGGAGTATATTGACCCTGAGGAGACAACGTGACTTTGTATCTACCATATTCGGCAGATTAACTGATGCACATTATGAGGGCTTATCGATGCTGAGACCACCAACTGGAAAAGTTATTGTTGCAATGTTCAAGAGTTCCTGAGAGACAGCGATTCCCATACTTTTTATATCTTCGCCCCTTGGTGTGCCCCTTCAAACACGTAAATATTTGTTTGGTGCTTTTTAAAACACTTGTTACTTCAAAAGTTCTTAAAGACAAGAATGCTGAGTAACTACTAAGGTCCAAGAGAATCAATTCATATGAAAAAACCTAAAAATAAATTCACTACGGAAATCCACACGTTAATTATACTGTAAAATGTCATTTGTCATTGAATTTAAATAAAACTAAATTGATTTTCAACTCACAATTAACAACTGTCTTTAATTACGAACATTGAGTTATTTTTTTTAGTTATTTTCTCGAAAATATCGTAATTGAAGTATTGATTTAACTCATTTATGGCAAATTATTTTTACCTAACTGTAATTTTATTAATAAAAACTGACAGTGAACTATTATTCTTTGTTTTGAAACAAGTTGATACTTGACGACCTCCATGGATTAATTGACAAGAAGTTTGTCTTTCAAATCGAAGGTTGTGGGTTCGATTCACATTGCTGTTTAACCTTTTAACTGCCGGCAGGTACATGTATGGCGGTACCCAGCACGCCGCGAATTTTACGACAAAAATAAAACCTTCTAAACATATCGTTATTGAAAGTGTAATAAAGTTTATTTATAAAACTTACCAAATAAATGAAGAGCGCGCCAGTCGCGCAGTCATTTATCCATAATCATAAAATTAATTGTTCATGGTGCAGGATTGTCACAAAATTTGTCATAGAAAATATGAAAACTAAATTATATGTCAAAAATAATTGTTTATGTTAGTTTAATATTAAAAGTATACACACACACACTATGATTTTAAAAAATTAAAAGTCTTCTATCGTATGATAAGTCTCAAAACAAGTATCCACGCAGAGAGCCACTTTGCACTGTTTGCATTGATATCTCGATTCTTTCCGTATTTTTTTGGACAAACACACTACACATCTCTTCATTGATTTAACTTTATCCTCTTTTGTAGGTAATTTACCCATAAAATGCCTTTCTGTTAGACGTGATGGTAATTCCAATTGGCTCTTCCTTGGCGCGGATTTGGAGGTCACATCACGTTTGTGCTCATGTATAAGTTGCCGAAATACTTCTAACTGAAATTGTGCTAGCGGCACCCGTTTTCCCGTTTTTTGACAGTGTACTATATGGGCATTTAATAAAGAAAGGTCCAAAAAGTGGAAAAACATTTTTTTATACCATCTCATCGTTTTTCGCGATGAGTGTGTATTTGACAGTGCCATGTCAGATTTATCGACCGCACCCATATTTTTGTTGTAGTCCTGAACGCATTTAGGTTTGAATATTGATTCATGTCGGTAGGTGGTTTTTCCTGTATCGGTAAGGTTAGCAGGATGCAGAGTTGTAAGCATCGATACCTCCCTTTTATCCTTCCAAATTTGTGCCGAAACGGTAACTGTGTGAAAAGCTTTCATTTCGTCTTTTTTTAATTTTTCAGTTAGTTTTGGCATTCCTTTTCGGTTCATCCTAACAGTACCGCAAGCATTTGTTTTTCGGGCGTGTAGTTTTTGAAACAAAGTTGGGCTGGTGTACCAATTATCCACATACAACGTGTGTCCACGATCTAAATATGGCTCCATTAGTGACATAACTACACTGCCCGAAATACCGATGTGTGGGTGTGTCACATATATTGTCGATTTTCCAGTATAAACAATAAAATTTAATACATAACCCGTAGCACAATCACATATGACAAAAAAATTTATGCCGAAACGGCTGGCTTTAGACGGAATATATTGACGAAACCACAACCTGCCTTTGAAAAGCAACAAACTTTCATCGATACATATATTCATGTAAGGATACATGTATTATCCAAAAATGCTTTTGAAATGGTCAACGAGGAATCGTAATTTGAACATCTTGTCTCCACTTGCTTGTTGCGTGTTGTCGCAGAAATGAAGCATTCTAAGAATTATCTGGAATCGGTTGCGGGACATGGTATCGGAATATATTGGTGAAAACAACAATATATCAGTAGACCAGTGATCTTCTATCTTATTCCTTGAGTTGCAGGCCATCAAAATAGATATCGCAAGAAAGAGGTATAATTCTTCGACTGTTACGTCTACCCACTGTTTTAGCCTCCAACTTAATTCGTTGCAGTTGTTTTTGACGTATTGGTACTGCTTATTGGATTGATCGGCGATAAAATTCATAAGCGTGCTGTTCATAAACAGTTTGAAAAAGTCTACTTCTCTGGTACCAACACTCTCTACATCCGCTCCTGATCTTGAGCTAGAGAACGAGTTGACAATGGGAATAAAGTCATCCGTTTTCCATTCAAAAACTGGTGCCGATTCATCAAACCCGGGAACGTTCGACACATCTGGTTCCTCATCATCAGAATCGACACTAAAATCACTGTCATCAGAGTCGGCAGTGACGGCAACTCTGTCCATTAATTCTCCGCACGGTTGAGTGTTTTGAGACGTACTAGGCTCTTCTTCCATTTTGAGTGGATCGAATATCAAAAACTTTATAACGCATACAAAAAATGTACATAAAAATTTGACAACGTGCGATTAGGTTCCGACACTCGTAAGCTTATAAAATAAACTAACAGATTCACAACACAACAGGCACAATAGTAAAATTTAGCACGAAAATACACTGACAAAATGCGAAATAACTATGTCAAAACACTTTTTTTTATCTCATAAAGTAATTATGATAAAACTTATTCAACAGAAATAAAAATCAGAAAATTCTACCGCGAAATAAGTTTCAAATATAATATGAACCGCTATACATGGAACACGAAATAAAACTGTACTCTGTAGACGAAAAATTATATACGCAAAACATCGATAGAAATTCGGGGATTCCTAAAAATCCCGGCAAATAAACGGCTATTACACAGCCCTGAGCGCCATCAGTTGTTCCGATGACAAAGCTCTCTTTAATTTACGTTTAAAGTGGTAAAAACAAATTCTGTTTCAATTCTAAGTATGCAAAGATATTCACAATAGATGCCACTATGTGTTCAATATATTTGTACATTTTAAATAATTTATTTTCTTTAGTAAAATCCCATTTAAAACGGCGCGTCTTAAGACGTAATTTGTGTATGAGCGGCGCTCCGTTCACAGAAAATTATGCGTCTTAAGACGCTTTTGGCAGTTAAAGGGTTAAGTTTTAATGATTTTCTTACATAGGTAACATGTGTGTGAGAGATCAGGCTCATAGGGAGATTTCATACAACTCTAAATAGGGTTATCGAGCCTACTCTTGTTGGGAGACTTGCGTATTTTGAGAGGGATTTCTGTATTGCTGGCGCCTTGGAGGCCAACAAGCTCTCCTTTGCTCTGAGAGTTTTGAAAACGGAGCTGCTTGTAATTTTTTTTAAATTTCATGATCATGTTAGCGCTTTTGAGGTGGCTTTTGGCTCCAAAATGACACGATATAAACTCCCTAGTTTTAGTTATTATTCCAGTCATGGCCTCTTTAATATATCTTTGCTTGGTTGAAATAAATTATAAGATTACAACATCCGTCACGTTATTCTGTAATGAGCGAAATAGTAATTTTATATGAAATAAATAAGAAATAAAATAATATGTGAAATAAAATTATAAAATGAAATAAAACTATATATGAAAAACAAAGTACGTGGATAGCATCAACTATAGTAATTACAGCTAATCGCTTTATCAACTAGGCTACGACCTCTGTGATCTACTTGATAAGATGTCTGTCTTCCAGCCCGAGGATTGCGGGTTCGGTTTCCATATTTTTTGTAAACATATTTTTCTAAAAAATATTCCAATCTGGTATAATATTTTTATTTGGTTGGAAGATATTGCCAGATGACGAAAACCCTGCTAGGTTTTACCGTGCACGACGAAAGTGCAATAATGCAACATTAATAATACAACGATGTCAATAATAATACTATAACGATCCAATAACATGTGACTGCTATACTATAATTGACTGAAACATTATGGCAAAATTTGTAACTGAGCTGTCAAATGTTTTTTCTTGATTTTTTTAAGTGCTATGTTTTCAAAAAATCAATTAAGATTTTTCCTCTAAATCAAGAGTTCCTATTTTCGGCCGCAGACCCCTTTACCAAAAACTTTTAAAACCGTCGACCCCCTAGTCATTCACTTTACTTACTCAAATTAATAAGTTTGTACATTACTCGATATTAAATATTTCACTAGATATCAAACTTTTCATTTTAATAACTTGTAATTAAAGATTGAAAAAGATAAAAGGACCACGGATTATGGCATTATCTTGTGTAACATTTAATATTGAAATCTGCGCTGACAAAAATTAAAGCAAAAAAATAGACTTTTTTAACGACACGTTTTTTCTTTTCGTTCAAAAGTTTGGTATGTAATGTGTTTTTATCAAAAAAGTGTTTTTTTTTAATTAGTTTACTTCTTAATTAGGTACCTGTTGGAATCATGGATATTTTGAAAGAACAAACAAATAGCAGTAGTAAGGTTAAATCTTAGAAAATACAGTTGTTTCACTTTGTGGTGTAATGTTTATAAATGTTTAATAAAATAAACAAACACTTTTTTTCACCACTTTTTTATTTAAATTCACTACCGTTAGATGAAGATGAACGAAATTATATCAAAAATACATTTTTTCTATTTGTAATAGGTACAGGAGAGGGCGAAGAAAGTAGCCGTTAATAAGGGCAGGGGAGTAAGTAGGCATACGTCAAAAGGACGCCTTTTGAACAGGAAACATATTTAGTAGAAGACTATTATTGGAATTACCTTGGTTGTTTATAATGTTGAGACAATATGATAACGCTTATTCTAAGACAAAATAATAGTTTTTAATGAAATAAATATATAAAATTCATATTCTTATTTCATAAACCAGGTATTATTTCAAATTTTGATAGCAACAGCTTACTGTGATTGTGCTTTTAGTAGATATTCTGTATACTCAATGAACGCAAACAACTCATTGTTGGGAAAACTAAATTTTGGGTGAATTACCTTTTAAAAAATAATTATAGGAACTGGAAGTAGAATCAAGTTCCAATATATAGTACTCGTGCTTTCTAACTGTTTTGTAATTATCATAAATTTATTATGTTGTTCTATATATAAATAATTATAATGTATGTTACTATAGTGAAAATGATTCTAGTATCAATGGTTGGTTTGCAATTCATATGACATCATGAATATGAAGAGAACATTACATATTGTATATTATATAAATAATAATAAAGTACTATAGTTAAAATGATTCTAGTATCAACGGTTGGTTTGCAACTCATAGGACATTATGAATATGAAGGGAACATTCCATATATAAATAATGATAAAGTACTATAGTGAAAATCATTTTAGTATCAATGGTTGGTTTGCAACTCATATGACATTATGAATATGAAGGGAATATTACATACATTCCATATATAAATAATGATAACGTCCTATGTTATAGTGAAAATGATTCAAGTATTTGATTGGCTAGTTTGCAACTCATATGACATCTATATAAATAAAAATGTAAATGTTCGTTAATTATTGCTAGCTAATCTCCGGAAGTTCTCTACCGATCGCTTTGAAATTTTGAGTAAAGTTAATATTCGTCAACGGAAATGTTTTTTTATTTTTATTTATATATATATATATATATATATATATATATATATATATATATATATATATATATATATATATATATATATATATATATATATATATATATATATATATATATATATATATATATATATATATATATATATATATATATATATATATCAGTGTATATAATTTTTTTTTTAAATCAAAAACAAATATCTATGCGAACCTGTCGGGGACAATGACTAACTAGATTTGTGACACATGTCAAATTTCATTTTCGACGTTTCGGAGTTTATATCAAATATTTAATTATTAGTCTATATAAATAAAATATTTAATAATTTAATGTTTAAAAATAAATAATAAATTTTATATATAATAAATGTTTTATTTTTGAGTCGAGACACGAACTGATAATAAATTCATTACAGGCGAAAAATAGGTTAGAATCCAAGATACGTCAAACTAACATTTGTGTTAATAAGGATAAGTTCCATTGTGTCATAGCAGCTTGAGAAAATCTTAATATGGCTGAATCAGGACTTTATAGCGCAAGCGCAGGAAATATATTTGACAGAACTAATACTAAATTTGTAAAAAATATCCAACTAATATTTTATCTGTTTTCAAATCTTTCGAGTATCGTTAAAATAAATATAATCGCTAAAACAAATATAGCTTATATTTATAAAAAGATCTAAAATAAAAATAACTTATATGTATAAAAAGATCGAGGATCGCTAAAATAAATATAACTTATATAGTATGTATAAAAAAACAGATGCGTGATACTCTCACGTGGTAGAAGTGAAACTTCTTAGCTCTTAGGAAAAGTTGATTTTACGCATTGCTTTTTTTCCATTTGTTAACGATTTTTTTAGGATTAGGAAATGATTCTGTGGAATTTAATTCAAGAAAGTCTCTTTTAATTTAATAAAAAATTATTTTTTTTATTTTTAATAATAAATAATAATAAATAATAATATAATACACTTAATAAAATGAAATTTAATATTAAATATATTAATATTTTTATATTTATATTAAATTTATTATTTTTAAATAATTATTTAATTATTTATAGCTTAACTATTTTAATTATATAAAATATTATTTTATTATATAATTTTTTTTGTATAGCGCCATCTGCGTTAATTTATCCGCCATTTTCATTTCGTAATGTGCGTTGTTGACATATCTACCTCTAAGAATATCTTTTTCACTTAGTATTTTTAACTTATTTTTTTATTTTTCTGTTCAATTAGCGGTAAAATTTAATTTTATTGATTGATTTTCGTTTGAATTCAAATCATATCGTGAATTGATCTCTTGGAGTGACGCGATCATTTGCTTCACAGAGACAACATGATGCTGGTATGTACATTTTTGACAAACGTCATATTTATTTTAAACGAACTGACAAATTTTTGCTAATTTGTAAAAAGATGTATTAATGTGTCATTATTGTTTGTTTTTTGTAATATATTTACCTAAATAACTTGCTATTTATTAGAATCGATATTTATTGTTCATTAATGACGCGATCAAACATGTCACATCCAAATTAAATTCGTGCGTAGTTTGCAATGTTTGCAATGTCTTTCCTTAACATTTAATTAATTCCAATAACCTCTTTTTTTGCTTAACATTTAATTCGTTCCAATTATCTCCGGATTTACTTAACAATACTCCTATTGGACAAATATTTGACAAATGCGTGTCCAGCTGCAAAACGATTGATCAGCTGAGATATTCTCACATCAATTGCTGGAAATTGGGAACGGAAATTTCATTGTCTCATAACTTAATGTTTCACTCATATTTTTAAAGGTTTACAATTTTATATGTTTTTGCTATAACTTTCTTTCTTCTTTTTCAGTGCAATCTATCTGCTTTAGTTCATCAAAATGTCGAGGAAGCAGCAGAACAACGTGTAGCCAGACTTGAGGATGCACGGTTGCGAGCACGGCGATCGCGTTCTGCAGTTTCAGAACTGGTTCGTTCTCAACAGAATGTACGCGACAGGCTGATAGTGACTGAAATAGGTCATTAGGAATATCAAATGTTTCTTTTTTTATATAGAGTTTAATTTTATCTCTATGTTTATATTTCAAATCTATCAAATCGTATGTAGAAATGGAGATTTTTTAAATTAGTTTGATATTCATCCGTTTTAATCAAACCAAGCTTCGCTCTGAAGAATACGTTCATCTGCGAGATGCAGTTGTAAATGACGGTAATACAACTAACGTTGGAAGACTAACGATTTGGCCATCTTCATATACAGGCAGTCTACGTCATATGCACGAGTACGCTCAATATGCAATTGCGTATGTTCATTACTACGGGTGTCCAGACCTATTCACTACATTCACATGCAATCTAGCTTGGGACGATATACAACAGCTCATGGTAAAACATGAAGTGTTTGGGTCTGTGCGCTGCTGGATATACTCAGTGGAATGGCAAAAGAGAGGATGGCCTCATGCGAATATATAGTACCAATCTGGATCTATAACAAAATCACTTCAAACGAAATCGACAATGTAATGTGCGCTGAAATACCCGATGCCGACGTCGATAAGGATTTGCATGAAGTTGTGACGAAAAATATGATACATGGACCTTGCGGTACACTGAATCCAAATTCACCATGCATGATAGACGGAAAATGATCTAAACGATATCCTCGAGCATTAGTATCCAACACAGTTACAGGAAACGATGGATATCCTTTATACAGAAGAAGATCAACAGAAGATGGCGGGAAATTAGCAACCATACAAATGTGAAACGGTGACATCGAAGTAGAAAACCATTGGGTTGTTCCATATTCGCCTTTGCTATTCAAAAACATACAAAGCGCACATAAACGTGGAATACTGTAACCCCGTTGAATCGATCAAATACATTTGTAAGTACGTGAATAAAGGCAGCTACATGGCAGTTTTTGGCGTGCAACCAGAATGTGGGATGGGAATGCGGTTATACATATCGATGAAATCGCACAGTATCAGGCTGGAAGATACATAAGCAGCAATGAAGCTGTATAGCGAATTCTTTCATTTCCCATACATGAACGCCAGCTGTTGTTCATTTAGCAGTACATCTAGAAAATGGACAACGCGTTTATTTCACAGCTGCAAATGTGCAACAAATAGCCCTGAATCCACCGGCTACAACGTTAAATGCTTTCTTCACGTTATGTAAAAATGACGCGTTGGCGAAAACACTACTGTATCACTGATTGTGACGTCAAAAGAAGAATTGGTGAAAAAGTATTTCCCTACATTTAAATCAATTATAAGAATCACGATTGGCATAGTGAACGAGCTATTGCTGCCGCCAAGAACAAAGACGTCTACGAACTTAACAATATTATTCAGTTCCCTTTTTTAATGTTTCTCAATTTTATATTTTTTTGTTATAACTTTCTTTCTTCTTTTTCAGTGCAATCGATCTTTCATTTGAATTCAAATCATATCGTGAATTGACCTCTTGGAGGGATACGATCATTTGCGAGCACGGCGATAAACGCGACAAACTAAGAGTGGCTGAAAGACATCAAAAATATTTTATACCCACAAGCATTATGAAATTAAACATATTAAAAACGTATGCTTTTTCTTTTCTTTCTTTTCCATTTAACCAGACTGAGCCACAGCAACGCGTGGCCGGGTACAGCTAGTTATAAATATAAAGGGAACATTCCATACATTCCATATATAAATAATGATTAAGTCCAATAGTGAAAATGATTCAAGTATCAATGGTTGGTTTGCAACTCATATGACATTATGAATATGAAGGGAATATTACATACATTCCATATATAAATAATGATAACGTCCTATGTTATAGTGAAAATGATTCAAGTATTTGATTGGCTGGTTTGAAACTCATTTGACATTATAAATATAAAGGGAACATTCCATACATTCCATATATAAATAATGATAAAGTCCAATAGTGAAAATGATTCAAGTATCAATGGTTGGTTTGCAAGTCATATGACATTATGAATATGAAGGGAATATTACATACATTCCATATATAAATAATGATAACGTCATATGTTATAGTGAAAATGATTCAAGTATTTGATTGGCTGGTTTGCAACTCATATGACATTATAAATATAAAGGGAACATTCCATATATAAATAATGATAAAGTTCAATAGTGAAAATGATTCATTGGTTTGCAACTCATATGACATTATGAATATGAAGGGAACAAGACAACTACGCAATATAATTAAAGTTCTCTATGTCACAATTGATGGAACGTCCGTTCTGTGGGTCACCAGTCACCGTCGAGGTGAACGTCAATCATCATGATCGGTTCCCACAACTGGTTGCACGTACAGTCACATAGGAGTCATTATTGCCAATATTGGAGTAGGTACTTTAGTCACTAATGGGTGGGATGTGTTTTTATGGAGAACGTAAGTAGTACCGAAGATCCAATTACTCTACCTGGACGACCTCCGTGGCTTAGTTGGTAAGATGCCTGTCTCCCAGCCCGGAGGTTGCGAGTTCAAATTCTTAAAGAAGCCTTAAGTGAAAACCAGATTGGAATCCCTTTTTTTTATAAAGTTTGGGTTCCAGCGGGATTTGAACCCGCAACCTCCGGATCGGCGTCTTCCCTATTAAGACACGGATGTCGTCTAGCAAAGAAATATTCGGATTAGATTTATTTTTTTCTTCCTCTTCTTTTAGGCATGTTGGTCTGTTATGGTCCTGCATCATCGTTTCCCTCTTGTGACGTCGACTGCCAGCTGTCTTTCCATCTTTTAGGAGGTCGTCTTGCTTGGAGGATACTGTCCCTGGCCATTCTTACGGCTCTTGGTTCAGCCATTCTGGATACATGTTCGTTCCAGAACCTTCTTCTATGTCGTCCCCATCTGACAATATCTTCAACTTCGCACATCCTTCAGATTTCTGTGTTTCGTACTCTATCACGAAGAGTTTTGCCAGCGATACTACTGAGTACCTCCATTTCGCTGGTTTGAAGTAGATTTTTGGGGATTAGATATTGTTAAAATAAACTATATTCAATTTGGTTATTGCCCAAAGAAACGCTTGGGTATTGTTCATATAGAAAAATAATTGAAATGTTAAGGCAGCATGCCCACAATCAGATATAACAAAAGAAAAACAATTCAAACCGTAAAATTTACACTTCAAGACATGGAAACCATCGAGCCACACGCATTTCAACAATTCCATTTAACCACAAAACGGGTTCGTCATTTATCACTACATTAGATACATGCACTAGAATGAGTTAATGACTTTAATTACTGTTAATGTGCTGGTGTAAGAACAAAAAAGATTAAGACGATCAATAGAGACAAGCAAAGCCAACTTTCTAACTGAAGATACGGACAAGAAATCAGGACAAGAGATTTAACAGTCATTTTTTAAAGAAACGCGATCAAACGACTCAAATGGAACATCTCCAGATTTATGTGTTGATACTGACTCGTTAATGAAAGATT
This sequence comes from Odontocerum albicorne, assembly GCA_949825065.1. Lineage (NCBI taxonomy): Eukaryota > Metazoa > Arthropoda > Insecta > Trichoptera > Odontoceridae > Odontocerum > Odontocerum albicorne. Next base: position 11,298,437 of record OX463840.1, on the reverse strand, counting down.
GGAACAAGTTGAGGAATTCTGTTATTAAGAGTTAAGAGGGATATCGAACGGCGTGTAGCGATAGGAAATAAAGTCAATATAGCACAAAAAAACATATATGCAGATTTTGTTACTGTCCGAATCGGACAGTAACAAAATCTGCTAAGATAATAGCACACAATAGTAATTTGGTGTCAACTTAGATGTATGACAGTGAAACGTGGACATGTAAAACAGTGTTGTGCACATTATCTTAGCATATTTTGATAGTGTCTGGTAGGAGTTTCAACGTTTTAGTGATCCAATTGACTTTTTTAAACATTTTTAATTAATAATTGATCATGGAAAAATAATTATCATTGTCAGTATCCTAATATTCCTCATTAAAGAGGGTATATAGTACATCTTTTTTGAAATAGCGGCGCGCTCTCTCGGTTGGAAATCATCTCCAAAGTTGATTATCGTCTTGCTAATCCTAACACCATCCATCTAACACCATCCAGTGAGAAACACCATCCAGTGAGAAAAAAGGCTTTATAAAAAATAAAACAGTCACTTTACACGGCAAAAAGGATATGCAAGGCTCCAACGGAAAAGTCGATCCATCTCAGCTATGGGCACTCCACTACTCGAAATAAATATTTTTAAGAAAGTATTGCTATTTTCTAAAAGCTCTCTTTAATTAAAATGTATCAACTTGTCAAGTACCTACTCGGTTGCTCTTTTATTTAATTTTTTTAAATGTAAATAATTTGTCTCACGCTCGGTAAAAGTTGGTAATTTGTATGACTGGCACATCTTCTGAAATCACTAATGGTGTATGCGGACTAACTGTTCATCTTCAGCCTCTTTGTTTAACATCTCATCAGCAACCAAATATTCGTCTGCTGGCAGAGCAAACAGTCAATATTGGCTCTATACGGAGTTGTTCGCCCAATTTGGTAGAATGTAGGGAACAGCGCCGTGGTACAGCAAAATGGTATTCAAATAGAACTGTTATCAACTTGAATTTCATCACACAACATGATTTTCAGATAAGGCAATTGAATGAGAAAAAACGTAGTCATTTAACGGACATTGTATTTCCAGGTTAGGAGCGAGAGCTGTACTGATTTTTTTTTCTAAGTATTCTTCTGCCTGTAATAACTGCTAAGTCAATATGAATAACCGAATTTCAAATACCCATCGAAACACTTAATTGCGTGCGTTTTAGCTTATGACGTAACAACTCCCGTTGAAATTAGTTTTTTTTGTAATTTATTTTTATCAAACACTGTTTACTAAATTACAATGTCTTTAAACCTCCACAACGTTAATGCCTTAATTATAAACAACATATTAGTTTTTTTTTGTTTAACAACCGCATACGATTTTTTAAATGCTCATGTTGTAAGTAATAAAATAGTTTTTACGTTTTTGGTCATTTTTAATTGTTTTACTGAAAGGAATGTATTATAAGTACTGTGCAGTGCCCAAATGCATTAATACAATCTTTAATACGCCAAAAAAATACTTATTAGCGTATCAGATTACAGTATTATAAGTGTTATGTAATACGAAATGTAGTAAAAAATAGTTAGGATTGCAAAAAAAGCACAATCATTCGTAATGGATCGTTTTATTAATCAATAGATGTGGGATTTTATTAATAATTTTCAACAAATTCTCACAGCGAACACTACTGTTTGCAGCCAAGTTAGTGAAGAAGTGCATTATAAGTAATGTATAGTACTCAAATGCATTAATACAATATTTACTACGCCAAAAAAATGACTTATTTAGCGTACCAGATGACAGTATTATGTAATGAAAAAATGTAGCGAAAAACAGTTGGGTTTGCAAAAAATAACACTATCATTCATAATTGATCGATTTATTAATCAATAGATGTGTGGTTTTATTTAATAATTTACAACAAATTCTCATAGCGAAAACTGTACTGTTTGCGTCGACGCAAGACGTCACAACGCCGTCAGCCAATCACGATGCGTTTTAAACACTTGATGATTTTAAGCACCGTTGAAAACGATCTATTTAATAGAAAAAGTATTTAAAATTTATTTGGATATTTGAGACAATTCCGAAGCATTTTATAATTGCTATGTATTAAAAAATGTTAACCTGTTGCTAAACTAAGGCTGCTACTACCCTATTGATTTGTTTCCTTTTTATATGAACCCTGAAGAATCATCCAATAAACAGGTTTTAAAGCTGATACACTTGTTATCATCATAGTATAAATAGGCCAAAACCCATACGGCTGTCGCCAAAGAAAGAATACGAGAATTGAATTTTTAATACAAGAGAGCGAGAGAGGAATACTTGGATTCTCTCCGAAAGTAATTCAAAATTTGAATCTCGGTGGGGATACTGAACGAATTTTAAATACCTAGCTAATAATTTTTGAACCGGTGTAAAAGGGGACGATGTATAAATGATATATATAAACAAATTTTACATTTATGAATATATATTTTCATAAATGTAGAATTTGTTTTACTTCCGTGAATATTTCACGGGTTGCAACTAGTAAATAAATAATGGTGAAAAACAGTGCTTGTTATTCATAAAATATGTTGTTGGACTTTAATTTTTCAAGAAAAAAACGTAGGCATGAAATGATTAATAAACTGCTGACGGATTCTAGATTGCCACTTTGAAATATTATTTATTGGAATTAATTCGTATACTATAATACATTTCCTTAGAAATTTGAAGAAATAAACAAAAATATGTTTAAATAAAAAAAACTCTATTTTAATGTTAAAAATGTAATTAATGAAAATTAAAGATATGTACGATACCCAATTCGACGAAAACACGGATGTATTAAAAATTTACTCACCTGAAACAAGAAAAAATAACAATTAAATTTCAGCTCAATATATATAATAAAAATAAAATAATAAATTAAAAAAAAAACTGAAAAGTTGAATTCCAATTTAATTTGTTGATAGCAAAAAAACGGATGATGATAATTTTGATATCATGAGAAAAAGCCCCTTTGTTGAAAATGTTGAACAAAATGCTCGGATAGAAACCGAAAGAAATTGTAAAATTTAACTTCTCATAAAACTGGAATCAGTTCCAAAAATATTTAATTTCCCAAAATTAATATTAAAGGATAAAGCATAAGTACTCCCAAATAAGGCTCAGAAATTTCACTGAACCAGAATGTATTCATTTACATCGTAAATACGGGAAGATAATTGAAAATCTTCCGAGAAATTTAAACATTCATGAAAACCTTATCAGTAAAAAAAAACGAATAATTGAAAATTCCAGGAAATTTCAATTACAAGAATCAAGATTGAAAATCACAATGAAAATAAAATCACTATAAAAATAAAATCACAAAATAAATAAAATCATAATAAAAAAGAACGTTCTTCTCAGTTTCAATTTGCGGATAAATTGTCTGAGTAAGTAAAGTTCCAAGTTTATAAAACAGACGTGTAAGTTTCTACAGTCGAAAGAATCGTAATACAGATTGTATGAAAACTGTTGATGACTCAACGTATTAAAGTTTTATTTAAAAAAAGCACTTCTTAGAATGAAAACTTTCGCAAAAAAAAAGATCAAATCTAAAATTATGAAATTATACTATTGAATGATCTCATACGATTCATACTTAACCTGTACACCGCGTTAAAAATCAAATTCACCGAATTCTGTGCGCGGCACAATTTCGGCGTTTTTTAATTTCTAAGTTTAAACGCGCATTTTGTTTAGAACCACTGATATTTGATTACAACACCAAGTTCACATGACATTCAAGTAATTTTCTGATAATAAATAATAGTCATTACTCTTAAGGAGACTCATTAAATAAAGGAGATAAACTAAACATTACGTAAAATACACAAAGGAATGCTACAGATCAGATCACAGGCGTTTGTGCTTCCCGCGAGGAACACTTTAAAAATTGATTATTCTATAAAAGAAACCATAACAGGAGTATATTATCAGAAACATATCGGAACCTGTACGTATAATTGGTAAGGACGACTTTCGTGGCCTAGTTGGTGAGACGCTTGCCACCCTACCCGGAGGTTGTGGGTTCGATTCCCGTTGGAAACCAAATTTTTTTAAAAAGGAATTTAGTCTGGTTTCACTTAATGCCTTTTAAACATCTTTCTGTTTTTTGGAAGATATTGCCATACGGCAATAAGCCCGCCCGGCAGGTTATACTGTATACAATAAAAGTGTAATACAATAAAAATGTTCTAGGGCGAAAAAAACAAGAACAATATATGATGAAGGTTGAGGTTAAATGCTGAATATAAGAAAAACTTAATAATGATGATAAAATTATAGACAAATGACAAAACGTAACACATGTATTCGTAAATCGCGTGACGTTTAACATTTTGCACTTCAGCAAGCACGCAATCTTGACAGGTCGAACCTAAAGTTCCCCTGTTAAGAAGACCATATATTTCCAGCGTACTACAACTTTTTGTCGGGCAGATTTATACAGCGCTATCTCTCGGCATTCTCAGAATCACGTTTGTTTTAATACTTGATGTGTTTGTTATTTTTCTTTACTGGTTCCATGAATACTAAATTTCCTATTCTTGAAAAGTTGAATATGTGAGTGGATATGTTATTTTTATGCGACGACTCCCCCATACGAAAGAAGCTCCATTATAAATTCTTCAGTTCATTTTTTTACCCACAACTAGTCGATGTATCGCAGTGGAACGTGGGCGTGGAAAGAAAGAAAGGATCCGAATAATTGCTGTAGCAAGGCATACCCTGAAAAGAATACACGGAGTGATAATTTATGACAATACGTAATGAAGGGATTAGAGATGAATGTGAACTTAAGTCTGATGTGTTGAGGAAGATGAAGAAGAACACTCGGATATTAATTGATCATGTAGAATGAATGAATAAAGAAAGACTAACAAAATTAATACATAGTGCAAATATGAGTGGAAGGTGTGTTAGAACAACACCAAGGAAAGTGTTGTTGGATCAAGTGAATAACATTTTGAAAGAAGGAAACGTCAGAGAAATCGCAGTTGTACAAGGTGTGTGTAGAAGAGAAAAATGATGATATATTATATCTACCTACCCCTACAGGGAAATTGTGTGATGGAATGTATGTATGTAACTAGTCGATAGTTGAATGTGCATACTTCAGCAACTCACCCAGATGGACCTCACATTCCATTTTGGAACAGATGCAGAGGATTCTGAATATATGTTAGAATGATTTTTATTATATGCCAGATACAGTACACATTGAAGAGCAGTTCCATAATTCTCGTACAAGTCCACTTGTACCAGTTTCCCATTCCCTAACAACTAATCGACAGTTTAATGTGCATATTTCTGCAGCTATTTTAGATGAAGAGGCGCATAAATATATACTGCCTATCCCATTCTGAATACCTGCAGAGATCGTGAGTGGATTTTTTTCTTGTTTTTATACTAGTTCAAAAGCAACCCCTTATCTCTCAGTTCCTTATTTGTCAATAACTAGTCGATATTTAGTTAAGTATGCGTATTTCAACCTCTTGGCCATATGGCTTAGATATGTATACTACATACTCCATTCATCATTACTATGTTACATAGACCATGTAGTTATGATTACCTTATTATGTGTAATGGGCGAGTTGAAAGTGACAATGAAAGAAGGGCAGTGACAGAGAACAAGTGAACCGCGCTATATCAAAAGCAGTAACTAAGCGAGCATAAGAAGTAGACAAAAGAAAACATACCTAGATCAAATAGACATTAAAACAAGGACAAGTGGGAAATATGAATAATAGAAGATTATGCATAACGAGCTGTATGAATTTAGAAAGCAAAAACTGTGAACTTGGATAGAAAAGTTTAAAGATTTGTTATTTCTGCCTATCCCGCAAAGAACACGGCGCGATGTATGTACAAACATATTGAAAACTAGCCCCGTAAGATATGCATGTCGCGGTTCCCTATTCACCGATAACTGATCGATATTTTAGTGTGCATATTTCAGCAATTCGCTCAGGTGGAGAGAGCCACTGCACCCAGTGTGTGTCAATGTGTTTGCTGCATTTATTATGCACCGCTATAAGCTTAACCGGTCGATATAAATATTCAATCAACTCAGCTAGAAGCGTGTTATTACGTACGAGTACACTGCCATTTTTGTATTGTCACCACATACGTTACACAGAGGAAATATATTAAAAAATAAACAGTCTGACATAAATATTTTCATTACCAATGCAAATTGATTGATAATATCCGGGTCGACCATATAACATATATGTGTAACTTTACGCTAAAGCTAATAATATGAGGTTTCAACAAATTGTTTAATTTAAAAATCAGCTTAATTTTTATCTCATTAATCCTTATCATAGTATTGTAACATAGGTGTTACACTAATTTAGGATTCTTTTTTTAAATACAGAAACTCTAACGTAATTTCAAATATGGCAACACATTCAAATACTATACATGCACTATTGTGTGCAGATTTTTGGGAAATAACTGTTCAACAGATGTTCGGATCGGTGTACTGACTTAGAAATCTGTTGAACAGTTATTTCCCAAACATATCTCCGCTCTTGGGCGAAATTGTCCCATGCCTCATTCATCCCTCAGCCCCCAACCGTTGAAGCGTTTATATTGGCACCAGTTCGAACAGCATTTAGTCTTGTTTGCGCTCCCCTGAAGATGAGGTGAAAGCCTTGAAACCGGTAGGGTTATACCGTCACAAAAAAGTGGAATAAACAGTGTTTGACAAAAATAAGTTACAATGCCTTTAAACCTCCACAACGTTAATGCCTTAACTATAAACAACATATCTAGTCATAGTTTAATTTGACCTCATGCCGACCTACAGAGAATAATATAATTAAGAAAATAAAGTAAAAACGTCTATAACATCTGCATATCGTAGTGCAAAGTGCAAACTAGACCATCTCAGTTTCTGAAATCACCGTAAGCAATTCATATTACCACAAAAGGACATTGTACCTGGAGTTATTTAAATTTACCAAAAAAACTCTCCTCTAAGTTCACTTAAACTTAGATAGTCTAGTTCGCACTTTGGACGACGATGTCTTATGAAAGAATTTATTTTTATGTGATAACAAACATTAGTCCCATTTTACTGTTTTTCTTTAAATTAATTTAATTGACTGAAATTCTTTTTGTCTCATTGTATCAGAACATTTCTCAAGTAATATTACACAATGTAGACGTTTTGTTGCTTGCGCAACAATAAGAGACAAAAATGGCGCACAGTAATACGAGATTTCGTAACGAAAGTGTAATTAGAAAATTTAAACTGTGAAAACTCCAATAAAATTTGCATGTGAACGCAAGGGACTCCTCGGGAGGCTGTTAAATTAATGAAATGCCATCGTTATAGCAAATTAACTTATTTGCGTCTAGCATCGAGAACACATTCACTCAAAAAAAATATTGAATTTCTTCTAAATTCATTTGACCCTTCATTAGTCATTAGAATTGTTATTAAGTTTTTCAATCACACGTAGAAAAAGTGCTGAGAAATCCAATAAATTGGATCCATCTTTTCCTTGGTTGTCCTCAACGACGACACTCATATTTGCACTGTATACTTGTTTTGTTAGTATTTCTTCATCCATTCTTCCTAAGTGCCAAAACCATCTCAAAGTGTTCTTCTTCATCTAGTATTGTTGATACAGAATTTCTAACCAAACATATTTGGTAAGAAATTCGTAGAAAACTTAGCGATGAAAGACGAACTACGAAACCTATGTAGACCTTTCGATACCAATTACGGACTAAAGACGAACTACGAAATCTATACATGTCTTCCGATACGAACTACGGACTAAAGTCGAACTACGAAACCTATATAGGTCTTCCGATACGAACTACGTACTAAAGACGAACTACGAAATCTCTTAGATCTTCCAGTATAGGTAAATTTGTGGACATTAATTTTGTGATCGTAATCTCATTAATGTCAAATTAAATACTCGTTTTTGTTGTAAAATTGATCAATTGAAACATGTGCACGCGTTAAGTGTGTCAGGGGAAGAATCTTATCTCGAATTTATCCTCATTCCACTCGACAATGTTTGAATAGCTTTGGATTGATATCACAAAAGATATTACGTAACTACTCGTATATCAATAAAACCAAAGATATTTTTCTCGAGATTTTTTACAATGAACAATCATGGCAATCTATCTATGCTTTTTAATATTTTTAAACAAATTGTTTTAACATTACATGTAAATGGAAAAAAATGATAAATTTTCAAGATTGTTTATAATTATTTTTAAAATGAAATAAATAAACCAACGAATAAGCAGCTCATTATTTAAAAGGTGAATTGTCTTACGATAAATATTGTCTATTTTAGAGTCCCCGTTTACACTTAAGTATTTATGTTTCCATTTATTTTATGATGAAGCTGTTTAAGTATTCTTATTCATCTTCGGGTTTGTACTTTTAGTTTATATTTAATTCCGGCCAACTTGGATAGATAACTTTACTACAATATTAAAGGTGGATAACTAGTTGAAATGTTCTAAAATAGTCAAGTTGTAACTTTACGTTTGACCAATAACTAAATGGTAGAACTCTGTAGGGCGTGTACTTTGAGACCCGTAGTACGATGAGACTGTCTGGATCTCAGGTTCATCCGTATGGTTAAATCATCAATTTATCCACCGAGATGTGGAAGATATCGATATCAGAAAATTCATTAAAAAAGTTCATTCCGTGTGCAAGTAGTGATGCTCTTAAGAGTTCAGTTTGTTAAATACGGCACCGAAAACAATCTTAAATAATTGTCGTAAATAATTGTCCATTACATTAAACAATTTTTTTGGATTTGCTATTTTTTCCCTTTAATAGTTTGTATATGTATAAACATGTACGTAGATCTCTACTAACGCTTAATGCGTAATATTCAAGCATACCCATTTAAAAAAATCTAGGATTCAGCTATGGAGAAAATACTCTTAGCGCAAAGTTAAATAATTCATGCAAAAGGATTATTATGAACTGTATAATCGTGAACTCAATATTGAGTTGAACTCAATATTTATATATATAAATGTTAAAACGATGAAGAGGGAAGCATAACATATCGGATAGATGGCAACGAGTACGAGAAGTAGCAAAAACACTTGTCAGTGGGTCCAGTTAGGTGTCACAGTTAGAGGAGGAAAGTGTTACGACCGCAGCCGGTCGTGTTCTATTGGACCATGCGCTCATTCTTACTTGTTTGGTGACGGAGCAAAGCTAAATGTGTTAGGAAAGGCAATATTTATAAAACAAATACATACCAACATGCTGTTTCCCTGTCGGGGTAGACAGAGCGGAGAGAGAGCGTTATACTTTTTTATCGCGACATACATCTGTCGCTTCTTTTACATCAATACACCTCATACAATTCCTACGTCTTTTATATTTTACATTTTCTTCTATCAAAATATTATTCACTTGATTCAACCAAACTTTCCTTGCTATTATTTTACTACGTATTTTACTCACATATGCACTGTTAATTTGTTTTGTTAGTCTTTCTTCATTCATTCGTTCTACATACCCAAATCATAAATACTACAAAATATCTATTAAATTAACCAGTTTGATGACATCCAAACATCAACAAATTATTTTAATTCCATATTATCCAAAGCTTATATACACCGATCCAGGAAATAAGCATTCGGTGTTCTTCCTTTTTAGAAAGGCATGTTAAGCATTGGAATGGTTGAAATCAAGGTCTTGGTTGAGATGCAATGACGTATTGCCTCTCCTTTTATTCATACTCACCATTGCGCGAATCTGCTGGATAGCAGACGACTCAATATACTATATAGTGAACAGATGCTTTCTGTATACCTTCCAAGAAGTCAGTCAGCAGACGATGTACAGGTTGACTGATAATGTTCTGTACATAAGCCCCTTTTTTCATATGCCACAATTGTTGATCGCTTGCCTTTTGCATACAGTCAGAGTGAATAATGCCGTCTCTCCAATCATCGATTATTTCTAACACTGTAGTCCCATCAATCATCTTTTGTTCGGTTCTGGTAATATTGGCCGTTTATTGCTACTTGTTTTTTAGTGATTAATTTGATGTATAGGAGTGAAACGTGGACGTTAGAAAAATAATGAAAAAAGTTAAATAAACAACACTCAGAAAAATAATTAGGGTGATAATGTATGGCAGAATACAGAATGAAATGTTTAGGGATGAATGTGAATTTAAGGCTGATACGCTGAGTAAGATAAAAATACGAAATATGTGTGTCGAGATTGTAAAATCTGGCGCTTTGGCCTATCTGACAACCCAAACAGGGAAACGATGTGATGGTATGTATGTAAGCACTACTTTGATGAATAAATAATAAATAAATGTTGAGCATTCTAAGTAATAAGGCAATATACCAATTTTTTTAGTAAAATGTGAGTGTATTGTATAACACTTTCGTTGTATACAATACAATCTGACGGATTTATTGCCATTTGAAAATATCTTCTAACCAAACAGGAAGATTTTTGAATATGCCTGAAGTGAAAACCAGAATAAAACTTTTTTTTAAATCATCATACCATCGAGTATCGAACCCTTAACTGCCCCGTTGGAAGACAGGCGTCATCAACTAAGCCATGAAGGTAGTTTATTTTGGTATTAGTCAAATATCAAACAAAGATAAAAAATAAAATAAACCATAAAGATAAATTATGAACTGCCAACGTTTTTAATTATTCAAGGACGTGGAATGAAAGAGTGACTATCAGCCCATTCGTCACTGATAAGGTCAGTCATGTTTTGACGAAACTAGTCAAAATCAAAATATTCGATCTACAAGCGCTTAAAACTATAAAAACGCGGATGGACCCCAAGAGGCCTTCGTGATGCACGCACCGGCCGTTAATTTGATATTTCCTAAATTTAACAAGTTTTTGACACAATGTGCGACACACTAATTGGAGATCAGTGGTGGACAGTATAAATTTAAAAGTGAAAATAATTGATTCTATTTTATTATACTTTCATTGTACAGTACAACCTGGCAGGTTTTTGCCATATGTATATATCTTCTAATTAACTTAAGGGGTATTAAATAAGCCTTAAGTGATTACCAGACTGAAACCCTTGATTGAAAAAATCTGGGTACTAAAGAAAATCAAACCCGTAACCTCTGGTTTGAAAGACAGACGTCTTATCAATTATTATTAATATGAATCATAAAAAAATGAACAAGTATAAGCTAAACTTAAAGATTTTATACGTAAATAGAAAGAAAGTTTAATGACGTGTGCAAGTCTTGACAAACCCAATGTGAATTTATGATACCATGAAATTTCTATAAGTATTACACTAGTTTAATTTATTAATATATTTAGTTTTTCATTTAAGGGTGGACCCGTGTTAAAATGGGCATTCACGTACAAATAATGAATAAAACGATTTAGTTTACGAGTATGTCACATTAACCTATTTCAAATTGACACGCGCATTTACACACATATCTACACATCACCGCACATGCTCACACAAGCTCTCACCAATGCCTTAGTATGGTGAGGTATGTACTGCAGCAATTGTCCGTTATTTGGTAGATAAAATAAGGCTTGAAAGTTAAACCGAATGCAAGACGAAACGCGGGTGAAATTTATTTTCCACCAGAAGATTTTATTTACTTAAATCGAGTTATAATATTATATATTTTTACTAATTTCTTTTTTTCGCCCCTTTACCTGACCTTTTGGCCTGAAAAGCCATCTCTTTCGATCGTGTGTTGTTATTTTTCACTGTTGGCGGCTATCATATGGGAGGTCATCGCCCCCATTTATCAATGTCGAAAATAAAAATAAAACATATTTGTTTTTTTTATAATTTTATTTTCATTCGGTTTATCAATGAATCGTTAACTCTTTTTGAAGCTAAGAAATATTTTTCAATACGAAAACAGCGTATTTATTTCAAGATCGACAACTATCAAAGGACAACCTCTGTGGCGTAGTTAGTAAGAAGTCTGTCTTCAAATTCAAAGGTTGCGGGTTCGATTCTCATTGGCAGCTATTTTTTGTAAAGAGATTTTCATTTTAAACATCTTGACGATCAATTGGAAGATATTGCCACGTGGAAATAAATTCACAAGGGTGAACTGTATACAATGAAAGAGTAATATTAGGTCCTTACATATGAAATTGGCGTTTTGCCGTACTGGCAACTTTGATCTCAAATATCTTCTCTTTGGTTAGGAATTCCAAATTCAAATTTATACAGCTATTTACTCAAGTATTTGTGTTTCGAAAATTATAATTCATTTGTTTTTTCCTCAATTGTTTTTTTTCTTTGCGTCACTCAGTTTACAAAATGGAAAACTTGAAATATCGCGTTATTTACGAGTACGAGTTCCATCGTGGCACCAGTGCTGCAGAAACGGCTCGAAGGATTAATGATGTGTATGGCGACGGTGCCGCAAAAGAAAACACAGTGCGTTTTTGGTTCCAACGTTTTCGTTCTGGAAATTTCGACCTGCAGAACAAGCCCGGTGGACGGCCGGAGACCAAAGTTGATAATGAAGAATTGAAGGCTATTGTGGAAGCGGATCCATCGCAAACCACGTCCGAGTTAGCTGCAGGCTGCGGTGTTAGTGATAAAACTGTTTTAATCCACTTGAAGCAAATTGGGAAGGTGAAAAAGCTTGAAAGGTGGGTACCTCACGAATTGAGTGAAGCAAATCAACAAACGCGCGTTGACTGCTGCGTTGCATTACACAACCGGCACAATAATGAAGGGATTTTGAATCGAATCATTACCTGTGATGAAAAGTGGAACCTGTATGATAATCGGAAGCGCTCATCGCAATGGCTGAACCCTGCCGAACCAGCCAAACCATGCCCCAAGCGAAAATTGACTCCAAAAAAGTTACTTGTGAGCGTTTGGTGGACTAGTGCTGGTGTCGTTCACTACAGCTTTCTTAAATCTGGCCAGACGATTACGGCAGATGTCTATTGTCAGCAACTGCAAACCATGATGGAAAAGCTAGCTGCTAAACAACCGAGGCTGGTTAATCGCTCTAGGCCACTGCTGCTTCATGATAACGCTAGACCACACACTGCACAACAGACGGCTACCAAATTAGAAGAGCTTCAATTGGAATGTCTAAGACATCCACCGTACTCTCCGGACCTTGCCCCAACAGATTACTATTTTTTTCGAAATTTGGATAACTTCTTGCAAGGGAAAAAATTCAACTCCGATGGGGCAGTCCAAACCGACTTCAAAGATTTTATTGATTCCCGTCCGAATGGTTTTTTTAGTAAAGGGATCGATGAACTACCTATGAGATGGCAAAAGTGCATAGATAGCAATGGTACATACTTTGATTAAATAAATATATTATATTAAAAAAAAATCAACTTTATGTTCCTCCCAAACAAAACGCCAATTTCATATGTAAGGACCTAATATAATGCAACAAGCATAGGTTTGATTTTTTAAATAAATATGAATTAGTGCCCGGTATATATTTTTTTTTTAAATATTCCGGCCACTAATTGGAAAAATATTTTATTCTCGTCAAGGGAAGAATGTTAAGTGTGAGTTTCGAAGCAGCGACTTTCTGCACAGAAGTCCAACGCGTTTATCGCATGGCCAAGAACTTTCATTTTATGTCGATTTATAATATTGGTGCTTTCAATATTTCAAAGATTCTTATCAATTATGAAATATCACAAGATAACTTTTAAAATTGATTAATTGCAATAATTAAATAAGAAGTATAGACACAAATGTTAATTAATTATGGGAATTGAGATGCGAATATACGCCACTGTTACATACTCTTGTATATAATGCCCAGAAGGTCAAAAGCAGCATGCAGCAGATAAATAGAATTAATTAAAACAAATGAAAATAGGAAACGAGTGAACAACAGTGACGTCACAAATGTCCAGCTTGCAACATCGTGGAAGTTCATGCCCTCATTATCATGTGGGACAGAAGTTACATAAAATGTCAACTATTCACAGCACAAAAAAGAGAAATCTATCTATAACATTGGATTTATATCTAACACAAGATAACTAATTGAAGTCAAGAAAGTATTGTCATTTTATTTGCTATCGATATCAACGCGATTTGTAAGGGTGTAAGGAAGTAAAATAGTATGGTTGGTCCAAGCAAAAACCGAGGTTAACAATAAGAGATATGAACAAAAGTATGGGCTCAGTAAAAAGTGATGGACATTCAAGAACTTTAGGAGAATTTAACAGGTTTGACTTTTTTATGTAATGCATGATACGTGGTAGCTTTAGGAGTCGCGAATTCAGTGATTTAAGAGAAAAGAACAAGATCGACTAAAACGAAACGGTATCGAAATAAATGTTTTCGAAATATATGTAGTAATTTTCGTCACCAAATTACCAAGAATCTAATAATGATTACCAAGATCTATCCGGAAGAATCGGAAGTTTGTCCGAAGTAAACAAATAAATTTAAAGTCTAAAAACAGATGTCGCAATATTTTCACTATTACAAATAAAGTTATGCGAGCTGTGTGATAATTCAAATATAAAATTGAAATAATTCATTTCTATTCACGTCCTAGTGTTGAATAAATAATAGTCGCAAGTGAATATTTTATACTTTTGACATTCAGCTGTCAGTTGATGAGCCGGGGCGGTATTGTTGTGTTTAAGGCGTTATTTTATTTGTTTAATTGATATAAAATATGTTTATATAATAAGTAAGTAGTATATAACATATTCAAGACGTTAACTGTGAACTAAATGATGTTTTAATTTTTTTTTAAATTGCAATAGGTACAGGAGAGGTGGAGGACAGTAGTGGGTAATAAGGGCAGAAGAGAAGGTAAGCGTCAAAAGGATGCCTTTTGAACGGGAAACATATCAAGTAGAATTATTGAAATTAACTTTTGAAACTAAATTTAACGTTAAACTCAAATAAAACAGTGGTGAATACAACATGAAAAATAATTGTTTTATTTATTTTATTAAAAAATTACAAACATGACACCCCAAACGTCTTTTCTAAGATTCAAGAAACGCATTTAAATATTTATTCATGGTGAATCGAGGACGAGAAAATATACACCATATGACATAAAGCTTCTAATCTCGCAAGAAATTTTCAGCGCTTTTCCAATCATGGATTAACGCTATGCTCAAACAGAGATTGTTTATTGGCCTTTCCGGTTCACCGCTCTTCTTTTTTTACGTCGTCCTTTACTGTCCATGCAGTGAGACTCTGGAATCAGTTACAAACCAATTTAAGATTCACTCCGTCCTTGGCATGCTTTAAGAAGCGACTGAAAAATTCTTAATTTCTAGTCAGTAATATAACATGTTTCATTCTTGATTTTTTTTCCATTACTCCACCATCCCTTCTTTTTCCTTTGATTGATGATATCTCACTTTATATGAAAAGGAATGTTCGGGTAATTGCCCGTCTTTGTGGGGCATATACTCACGTATGTGTTCATGGGTTTCATGGGGATGGATAATCATATGAGTGTTTTTTTAACTTGCTTAGCCAAGCCCACCAGATTGTATTTGCACTAAAAGTGTTAAATAAATAAATAAAGCTATACCTATATACCTTTTCAGGTTTATCTGTCTTTTTTGGGTATTCGTTGTATAAAACGTGTAAAAGAGACTCAAAAAGGGTTGGAAAATACGAGAGTTCATTATGATTAGTAAAAGAAATGAATAATTCGAACATTTTATGTGAGAATAACCACGAAAAACGTTGGGTTGGAAGTTGAATGTTTTCATCTAAAACTCTGTGAATAATACATTTTCATTGGTGCAAAAGTTCCATTTGTTATTTTTGTTCATCGACTCAAATGGATGAAGCGTGAAATGTTTCGTGGTCTATTTCACATTACATCGTACTTGAAATGTTTCATTTTATCGATTCTACATATATACACATACCATCACGTCATTTCCCTGTCGAGGTAGGGAGAGGGCAGAGAGCCAGACTTTTCAATCACGACACAATCCTTAGCCTCTTCTACATCCGTACAATTGCTACAATTATTCTGACTTTTTACGTTTCCTTCTTTTAGTAAATCATTCACCTGATCTAACCATACTTTCCTGGGTCTTCCTCTCACATGCCAGCACTATATATCTGTGTTGTTAGTGTTTCTTCATGCATTCGTTATACACGCCCAAACCATCTCAGCGAGCTTTTCTCAACACATCAGCTTTAAGATTACATTCATCCCTAATAACTTAATTTCATATTCTTTCATATATTTTCACTCCATGCATTATTCTCAATAGTAGTATTTATTCGGTTTCTCTTCATTTCTATAGTATTTATTCGGTTTCTCTCAGTGTTTTTTCACGTCCATGTTTCACTCCCATATATCAAAGTTGGCACCAAAATACTATTGTGGACTATGATCTTAGCAGATTTTGATACTGTCCGTATCGAGTTTATTGATCCATTAACTTTGTTTCCAATCGCTACACGTCGTTCGATATCCCTCTCAACTATTCCCACATCTAAGAAAATACTACCCAAATAACAATTATTGATTCTAAATGCAACAAAAGCTACCTCATAAACAGTTTCTGAAAATTATAGCTAGATATCAACAAATTACACATCTTCCTTTGAATGAAGAGCAAATGAAGATGTGTAAATGTGGTGTGATGTGTTGGTATGCAAAAGAGTCTCTCACCGAGGACAACGTCCATATTCTGACAGACAGTATGACAAACTCGTGGCAAATACTAGTATTTCTCTAATATTTTATTTGACAACACTTAATCAATTTTGTCATTTTCTTATTATATGCCTATTTTCGTCTTTGAAATGTGTGTACATATTTTCGTTGCACTTATTTTTTAATTGACAATGCATAATGTATATTTTAAATGTATTTATATGGGAAAAATATATTTCGATACACGGAGTATAGATTATAAAGACAATTTTAAAAAAATGTATTTACGTTTCTATAAATTGAGATGCTGGTGTATCTCAATACAGCCAGTATTTATGTACTATACTCGTATATCTACACTGAACACTGTTACCGGCAGAACACATTGAGGCTTGTTTAACATACTCCTACATACGTTTGTACATTTAAATGCATGTTGGAGTGTAATGCAAGAACATTGATATTCAACCATTTCGTGTAGGGTAAAACTATTTTTACTTAACTCTATTTAATGATCAATGACAGAATAAGGAATGAAGTCATTAGGGATGGATTTGACAGAATAAGGAATGAAGTGATTAGGGATGGATTTGACAGAATAACGAATTAAGTGATTAGGGATGGATTTGATAGAATAACGAATGAAGTGATTAGGGATGGATTTGACAGAATAAGGAATGAAGTGATTAGGAATGGATTTGAAAGAATAAGGAATGAAGTGATTAGGGATGGATTTGACAGAATAAGGAATGAAGTGATTAGGGATGGATTTGACAGAATAAGGAATGAAGTGATTAGGGATGGATTTGACAGAATAACGAATGAAGTGATTAGGGATGAATTTGACAGAATAAGGAATGAAGTGATTTGGGATGGATTTGAACTTAAGGCTGGTGTGTCGAGTAAGATGTAGAAGAGCACTCTGAGATGGTTTGGGCATGTAGAAGAAATGAATGAAGAAAGACTAGCAAAGCAAATGTGAATGGAAGACGTAATATAAGAATACCAAGAAAAGCATGGTTGGATCAAATGAATGATATTTTGAAAGAAGTAAACGTAAAAAAATAAAATAAATCGTAAAAAGAGTTGAATGAGTGTGTGGATTTAGAAAAGGCGAAGTACTCGTATGTGTGTGTTTGAGTGTACTCGTACCATATGTATGTGTGTGTTAAGATATGATCTAGCATTGTGCTCTTTGCCTACTCCGATAAGAAAATGGCATTATGGCAGGTATGTATGGTATAATAATATGTATCAATATTTTTTTTAAATAATGGCCATGACCGTAATAGGTTACTTACACCCCCGAATACTAAAGTGACATAAAATGCCAGTGTTATGTTAGGGGTGTGGCACAGCGCGGGGTACGAATCTATTATTACATTTTTTGGTATGTTTTTTTAAATCTCTTTAGTCCTGAAGAAGTGGCACAAAGATTCTTAAACGAGTTGATTCATTATAAAATAGATAGGCAATCCCTCGTTATCGAGTATGATTGTCAGCCATCCTGAGGATGGAAGACGCCTGTGCGACATGCACACAGTCATGACAGATCAAACCCAAAGTTTCGATGGCAAGGATATTAGTTCTAAGACGATCGACAGGTTTAATATGCTGCAGCCTATTGCTAGGCAGAGTTTTGTTACAAAGCACTTTTTTTAATTGCAAAGCAGCACTAAGAGTTTATGATACGTAACATATAACTGACAGAAAAACATTACATGAAAACAGACTAAGATTCAAACCAATCCGGAAATGAATCCCTCAAAAATCGACCCTTGGACATCCACTTTCTTGCCGTGACTGCTAACCGTTTGTTCACGGCCGTCGATATATTATAAAACCTATATTAATTGAAGTGTTATGTTATA
Organism: Odontocerum albicorne; assembly: GCA_949825065.1. Lineage (NCBI taxonomy): Eukaryota > Metazoa > Arthropoda > Insecta > Trichoptera > Odontoceridae > Odontocerum > Odontocerum albicorne. The sequence goes on along the minus strand of OX463840.1, from coordinate 11,279,913 downwards.
GTGCCAATAAAATATACAGCAGTACAACAAAATGAAGTTGTTATTTTCGAAAAAATATATTTTGTTTTTTTTTAAACACTACCTCATTTTCTTAAAACACTTAACCCATCCAAACACTCTCACAGAAATGGTTAAATAAATAAGTATGTAAGAGTCTCAACAGACTGCAAAGTAGCGTTTGATTTGACGTTTCCAATATAGTTAGATTGAGACTGCTACAACGACCACCTGAGGGCAAGAATTGTGAGTTTGTTAAGAGGCAAAGTATGGTAGATTTTGTCGTATTCTCGATTCCCATCTGCATACTCCTCACAGAACCTGGATGAGACCACATCAAATAGCGTCGGGTTGTCTATATTACTTACAACAATATGGAATGAGCTACCCTGGGTTTGTTAATATTACTTATAACTTTATGAAATGATATACCGAATGCCCGTTAAAAACTAAATACTCATAAGCGGCAAATGAATAATATAATAAAATCAGATATCTTTAGAAAAAGAGCATACTTCTAATGAAAATGGTTGTCTCCCACTGCATCAGAACAATGGCAGACGGCACGTGTTTTGTGAGCACAATGCGAACAAGTGACATAAAAGCGACAATTTTACGGCTCATTTTACATTCCTGGCTTGAGTGGCTTGACTCCAATGGATGCCAACATAGACTATACGGTTCACTACATCGCTACACAAAATATATAACATAGTTGCAATACAAGTTAATATCTCAAACGCGGAATACTAAAATACTCAGAAATGCAATATTAATAATATAAAATATAGGAGTTAATAGACCATTCGTAGTTAGAGAAACAAGTATAAAAGCAGCTCTTGAAGTGGTTCTCGAAGGAAAAAGACCGTTAGGATGCTCTCGACTACGATGACTCGAAATATATGTGATGGTATTGGTATCTCGACGAAAGCCACTCAGGACCGTGCTAGTTGAAGAGCATAATTGTCAAGTTGGTATTAAGTTCCAAAAATAATGCCACGAAGAGTATAAACTATTATAGTTTTACTACGCTATATGAGAGACTTGTAGAAAATTAATGTATTTGATCACGCTATTAAAAACAACTTTGAAAATAAATGTTTCTTTAAGAAGCTAAAATACTATCGGCATTAAAATCGTCGATATCAAGTGCGCCTATTAATGGAGAGTAGAATGGGATAGTTCGAACATATTTAAAGAAGACCCGAAGTCCTTGTCGAAACCTGTATGGGATGGAAGTTGAAAGAAATAAAAAGTGTCCACAGAAAACATGGAAGGACACGATCTTCGGACACTGGGGATTCAGTTAACTCGAAGAGCCAACTCCACATAGGGGAAAAGAGCTATAAAGAAGAATAAAATGAAATTCGTAGATGTAGGATATATGTACAAATATCGAAATATGTACATATGTGTTAAAAATTTATGTCCGATATGAGTGCTCATCGATTATTCTACAAAGCGTGTTCAAGGATTTGATCTCCCCAAAAAACTCTAGTTGAGACTGTACCAAATAATGAATGCTCATACAACTTACAAAGAATATTCTAACTTATACAACATTTAACACTTGAAAGATGACAATGTTCTATTGAGACACGAAATATCAATTTGACATACATTGACTTATCATTTTGAAAACACATGACATCTCAAAAAAGAAATTTCAGAAGTTTATTTATTAAATAGTAATAAACCTAAAGCAACCTTTTTATACAGGTGTTGCAAAAATACATATACACTTTGAATTATTATAAATTCCGTGTTCATTAAGGTATATCTAAGAAAAAAAATATAATTAAAGAAGTAGATTTTTTTTGCTATCGCAAGTGTTCACTTGATGACCGTTTAGGTCCATGCACTGCTGATAACGTGGAATTGCAAACATCCCAAATAATTTGTTTTGATATTGGGGCGCATTATATTTCAAAGTCAATTCATTAACTGTTGCCGGTTTTTGGCAAAAACTTTATCTTTGATGAGCCCCCATAAAAGTCCATTGGCGCGAGGTTTGGGGAGCATAGGGGGTAAGTCAATGTTACATCTACGTTCAATCCATCATGCATTCATTTTATTGGGACACCCTATATAATCATAAACCTGAAGCAACATGTTTATACATTTTACGTCACTTTGAAAGCGGAACAACGAGTGAAATTGTCCTGTGATTCCTTTGTACCGTTGTAATTATTCAAGAGGTGCATGGCCACGCGGTAACGCACTGGACTTACGTACCGAAGGTCGTTGGTTCTAATCCCGCACTGTGCTACTCTCCTTGAATGATACAGGCATTCTTCCGCCTAGTATTCGGGGGGTATAAGAATACCTATGACTTCGGTCATATTTATTCTTAAAAAAAACATAAAAAACCACAACATGCCGGTATGCTCCGATCGTCTCACCTCTGGTGTGCCATCGGATCCAGTACAGCGATGTGGTCGCTTAGTTTGCTGGTGTGCAACGGGTCACTCAATAAGAAACAAAAAAACTTCACGGCACAGCTTCGCCTTCCAATTGAATTGCCATTGGAATGGTGAGGGGATCCTCGATTACGAGGTCCAGCAACGACAATTATTGCTAGTTGTGTGCCAGAAACTTGATCATAGATGATTCCCCATAAAAGTCTATTGGCCTGAAGAAGGGGCATTCAATGCTACCTATACATCTAATCCATCTCTTCGACAAATTTTCATCAAGATCACGACGGTAGTGGGGAGGTGCAACATCTTGCTGGAAATTAAAGTCCTCATCCCTAAACTCCTCACAATTGCATAATATGACAAACTCCTGCAGCAAATTAGTGGGGAGGTGCAACATCTTGCTGGAAATTAAAGTCATCATCCCTAAACTCCTCACAATTGCATAATATGACAAACTCCTGCAGCAAATTAGTGGGGAGGTGCAACATCTTGCTGGAAATTAAAGTCATCATCCCTAAACTCCTCACAATTGCATAATATGACAAACTCCTGCAGCAAATTAGTGGGGAGGTGCAACATCTTGCTGGAAATTAAAGTCCTCATCCCTAAGCTCCTCACAATTGCATAATATGACAAACTCCTGCAGCAAATTCAAGTACGGTTAAATATTGTGCATACATTTTTTTAGGTAACTCTATATAATCATAAACGTGGAGCAACCTGTTTATACATTTAACGTTACTTTAAAAGCGGAACGAGTGAAATTCTCCTGTGATTCCTTTGTAACTCGGTAAAGTGGATTCATGTCAATTTCACAGCAATAGAATAACGGGTTCTAAAATGTAAATGGATATAACAGGGCTTAAATATTCATGGAAACGAATACGGAATACATTTAAGATAAAAAAAACAAGAAAGACGGTATCCCTTCATAACAGACAGAGTTGAATTTATAATGAGAGAAGAAGTAGAGTCCACGAAAACTTGTATTCTATTGTATTACACTTTCGCTGCATATACTACAGCCTGGCGGGATTGTTGCCATGTTGCAATCTCTTCCAACCAATCAGAAAGATGTTAAAGAGGATTTAATGGAAAACTAGACTGGAATCCATTTAAAACATCTGAGTTCCAGAGAGATATGAGCCCGTAACCTCTGGGTTGTTACCCAGGTGTCTTACATACTAGGTCACGAATATCGTTAACTTCCACTCTCGAAAAGAAAATCGAAAGAGTTCAAGGGAATATTGTCATTATTGTTTCTGGTGCTGCCATAAGTGGGCTTATGAGACTTTCTTTGATATACCTATACACATAACATTACAATATACTTATGCACATAACAATACAATAGACCTTTGCACATAACAATACAATAACTTTAGACTTACGATCATTCACTAGTCTAAAATATTTTTTTTAATGCATCTTGTTCGTGTTAAAGAAAGCTCTTTAGAAAGCCAAAACTACAATAGATTTATTGATTTATTTATTTAACACATCATTGTAAGTACAATCTGGCGGGCAAATTGTCTGGCAGCAATCTCTCCCAAACAACCAGACAAATGTAAATAAAGGAATTTACATGATTATTCATCTTGATGAAATCTATGAACATATACATAATAAAAGTAAAAATTAGATAACACCAATCAAAGAAAAAGAAAAGAATGGTGAATAGGAAAGAAAAATCAAGGATGAAACTTGTTTTATAACTGACTAGAAGTAAAGAGTTTTTCGATCGCTTCTTAAAGCATGCCAATGACGGAGCGAGTCTTACATTGGTTTGTATTTGGTTCCAGAGTCTCACTGTATGGACAGTAAAGGGCGACGTAAAAAAGGAAGAGCGGTGAATTGGGAAGGCCAATAAACAATCTCTGTTTGAGCGTAGCGCTAATCCATTATCGGAAATACTCAGATCAGAAAGATATAAATGCATCGTGTGTAGGAAAAACCCTGCAGTAAGCCTACACTAACAATGGATTTGATTGGCAGGTAAATATAAATATATTTTTAACAAAAAATCATTTTGTTATTCCACCAATGACATTAACTCCCGCTACACGCGTTTCTAGCTTATATCCCGAGGATCTCTTTAGGCGAACATATTCAGGTCTCATTCTGCCTGAAGAGAGTTTCAGGATAAGATGTATAAATACGTTCAGCAGTGATCAACGTAATTAGTGGAATAAGATAGTAATTTAATGTTAATTATTCTAAAAAGAAGTTTCATAAAGTTAAAGTGAAATCTTTGATAAAATAAATGCATTTATTTAAATATTCAAATGGAAGGATGGTGTCAACTACTCGTACTCGTTGCTCATCTGCAACCGTTGGACATAATTAATTTCGATCAGTTACTGTTTACTTTAATTTGTGCTGAGTACAATCAAATCCACACCCCGGGTTGGAAAACCGGAGTCTTACCACCAGGCCACGGCGGTCATCCTTTAGTTTTCATTGTCATCGTACTTGTTTTCATTGTCATATACTTTTGATTTAAGCTAATGCGTCAAAGTTTATATAATTGTTTTGTATTTATGTTCCTTTGAATTTAGGACTACAAATTTTTCGATTACTATTTTTCGATATCTGATTAATTTAAAACTGCCCTTGTTGTTACAGAGCAGATTTTTTTTCAAAAATATTTCAGATACTCACTGACAGGTAAAAATCAAGAAATGTGAAAGAATTTATTATTGAAGAGTGTTATATGCATTGATTAATATTAATATATTCGCCGAATATGTAATGTTGAAGTCATAAATAAATCATGTGTGCTGAAATTAGAGAAATGGTGTTCGTGAGATAACAACCAGATAATCTGAGCCTCTGATCTGAGAATTGTGGTGTAGGAGAGCGGGCACAGTGCCATTATCAGCGGTAGTAATATGTAATTTCCAATTCTGCTCCTAACATCCTTGTTTTTCTTCCTTGTTACACATGTTACATAATAACACATCACACTTCGTGTGTGATGTGTTATTATGTAACATGTGTTTTTATTCATCATCATTATCATTCAGACAGTATAAATGTACAACAGGACATAGGACTCCTCTCTTATTCTCCATTTCTCCCGGTGATGACCTATGTAATCTAGTTGGTTAGATGTCTGTTTTCCAGCATGGGGGTTGCGGGTTCAATTTACAATCGTACCTGAATTTAAAAAAAAAGGTTCCGGTCTGGTTCTCTCTAGTTGGTTGGAAAAGCAATATCTTGGCAATAAGCCTGCCAGGTTGTACTGTTTATACGAAAGTCTAATACAATACACTGATATCTATATTATTTAAATGATTTAATTATTATTTATTTATTTTTTCGTACTTGAAAAGGAAATATGTAAATCGTTCATCGATAATCCAAACTTTGTTAAACTATTGTATGGTTGGTTGGAAAGGATTGTCACTTGGCAATACATCCGCCATATTATACAATGTAAATTTAAGTATCAAATAAAAATGAATAAATGGAGAAATCAGTAAAGCATTAAGAAAAAAAAATTGGATGGATAAACGTAGTTAAATATATTAATAAGGCCGTCGTTGTGCTAAAAAAATTGACATTGTAACTAATTAAGATAGTGAAAAATATATACGAGTATATAAAGTGCAAATGTGAGAGAAAATCGTGGAAGAGGAGACCCAAGAAAGTCTAATATTTTAAAAGGTAGAAAGTTAAAGAAATCGTAAGAGCTGTATGCTAATGTGTATGGATGTAGGAAGGGCGAAGCATGAGTGTCAAGATAAGAAAGTATGGTGCTCTGCATATCCCAATAGGGAAATAGCGTTATGACATGTACTCGTATGTACTCGTATCTAGATAATTGTAAAGATAGGTGGTACGTATGACATGTATGTATCTAGATAATTGTAAAGATAGGTGGTACGTATGACATGTATGTATCTAGATAATTGTAAAGATAGGTGGTACGTATGACATGTATATATCTAGATTATTGTAAAGATAGGTGGTACGTATTTAAGAAATCCCTTTCAGTTAACGTAGGTTTAACAAACGAAGATAATATACATATAAGTTAAAATAATAATTGGTTCTCAAGTTATCTTAATTGGGAAATATCAAAACTAAACTAATACGAGTACATATTAGAGATTATATAAACATTCAGAGATTAGTATACCAAATCAACTAAACTTTTGGAGTCCTAAACATCCGATAGTTAAAACACTAGTTTGAAATAATTAATAAAACAAAGGACGATACCCAGTACACAACCTCAACAAAGGATGCTGTAGACGGCTATAAAAGGAGCTGGCAGGTAATCTATTAAAACTTTAATAATACCTGTACTGAGGAGCATTGTTTATAGCCAGGGGGTAGTGTCGAAATCAGACTATAATGTAATGGCTTTGATTCTAGACTTGTATAATTTGTTCGGCTAAAGTTTAAAGGTGGAAAAAGGTTATATTGTTTAGTTATTCTCACGGACCAGCCGAGTCCGGCGGGCACGGCTGACCTCTCCTGAGTTGGCCACTTTCCCTCTACACTTGTTCGTTATCAGTTCAAGTTATGCGCTAAACTCTCAGATGCAATCTGCAAGTAAACGCACTCATATAACCATTGGAATTTATCTTTTGAGAAATATACAGTAAAGAGAGAAATTCGTATATAATTTTAGATTTAGAATGAAAAACAGCACGCTGAAGAGGTTTGAACATATTGAATGACTGATTTAACAAATTAAAAATGTGAGTCAGTAGGGGTAGATGACGTTTAAGAGAAGTGCAATTGGACCAATGAAGCAAAGATAAAGAGGAAGACAAATCGAGAGAAGAGTAGTCATTATGACGTTTTGCCTCACTATTTACCTCGACAGAATGGCGTGATGGTAAATATTTTTGGTTTTATTAAAATATTCCTTGTAAGCTGTATAATAATTCTGACACATAAAATATAAGAAAAACTACCATGTTATAATTATAAAAAGCATTTTTGTCTCTTTTGCGCTCAAGTGCCAAGATGTAGTATTTTTAGTAATTGGTGTTATAAGAACCAAGAAGTGGCATTTGTGCGCTTTAACTGCCAATAAGAGACACTTAAAAGTGCAAAAATTCAACTTCAGAGTGGCATTTTTGCTCTTTAAGGACCAAGAAGTAGCATTTTTGGCACCTTTACGTTTTAAGGGCCTATAATGAACATTTTGAGCAATTTAACACCGTTTTGTATTGTATACGATACAACGAACTGTTTTAGTTTAAGTTTCGTTATGTCCTGGTGAAATTATTGCCACGTGATAATCTCTTTAACCAACAAGATATTTAAAAAGACCTTGAGTGAGAACCAGGCAAGAATATTTTTTAAAACGATTTGGATGCCAGTAGGAATCGAACCTGTAGCCGTTAGAAGACATAAGTTGTACAAACTAGGCCACGGAGATGTATTATTTACAAAACAGTGTACTTGATTTGTTATCAATTAATAAAAATATTGTTATATCAATAAAGTGATGAAATATCTCCTTTTGATTTTTATCTAAGGAATAAAACACTTGTTATATCAATAAAGCGATGAAAAATCTCCTTCTAATTTTTATGTAAGGAATAAAACAATTATCATATTAATAAACTGATGAAATGTCTCCTCTTAACTTTAATGTAAGGAATAAAACACTTATGTTATCAATAAACCGATGAAATATCTTCTCTGAATTCTTAACTTAGGAATAAAATACCTATTCTATCAATCAACTGATGAAATCGGTGGAAATCGGATCACATCGGAATGTGTTTTTTCTTCTTTTTGAAATAATAGATGACGAAGTCATGGGTATCCTTAAAAATAATAATCAATGATAAGCAGCATATAAGCTACAGAAAAACAAAAAATCTGGTGAAAAATGGTCTAAGATTAAAACAAGTCCGGAATTGAATTCGCCAGAAATCAAACCTGGGGTGCCCGCTTGCTTAGCGTGAATGCTAACCGTTAGACCACGGCCACCGACCAATTTTTATGTAAGATTTTTCAAAGTTACAATACTCCTCTTCCATTTAGAATTAATCATCCAAGAAGTGTGAGCTTACCGGTCTTCAGATAAAATATCATCAGTCAACATATAATGTGGATTTAATACGAATGTTGAACTATCCTTTTCAATTATAGACGATAATGTTATTATATTTCAATTACGCAAGGCAATCCATCACCGTTTTTACAGACTTTGTGCTCTTGACAGCCAGTATCCCTCTTGTTTCAAAACAGATCTTGACGCAATTTAAGCTCATCTTAATATTTAACAAGATACATGTGTTTAATTAACCAAAATAACCTATTCATGTATTGAGGCAAGTACTTACAAGTTAATTAGAATGAATTGGGTATTTGACTGTAGAGAATTTAGCATCGTCTGTATTCAAAATACTTTATTTTATTGATAAAAATTAATAATGTTTGAATTATGTTTCAGACTCACACGAAACCAAGTCAATGGGACACTAAAACATGTTTACTTCAACATGACTTGATCAAGATTTGCTAAAATGATAGTCTATAACAATATTTTAGAACCAACTATGTCGACCTCTGTGGCCTAGTTGGTAAGACGCCTGTTTCCCAATCCAGAGGTTGCGGGTTTAAATCCCGCAGGAATACAGATTTTTTTAAAAAGGATTCATTTCTGGTTTCACTTGAGGTCTCTTTAAACATCTTGCTTGTTAGTTGGAAGAAATTGCCACATGGCAATAATCCCGCTAGGTTGTTCTGTTTACAACGAAAGTGTAATACAATACAATGTATGATAGTGAAACGTGAAGAGACTAAATGATTTAATGCGTGCATTGAGAATAATACATTGAGAGGCACTGTATGACAGTATATAAAATTAAATGATTCGAGATGAATGTGAAATTAAGGTTGATGTGTTAAGTAAGATGAAGAAGAGCACTTTAAGATGGTTTGGGCATATGGAACGAAGAAAAACTAACTGTATCGGACGTATGCGTCAACCAAAACATATGATGCATTTGTTTTCCTGTTTGTTTATATTTTGATGTTATTTGGTATTTTTATGTACGAGTATAATTTTATGTTTTTGAGATCCGTGATGTGTCACGACCGTAACTGAAATGTTCCTTATGCGCGGCCATCGCGCAAGACAGTATCAAAAGTCGGCCGGCCTATACATGCGAAAACTTGCGAGAATTGTGATATTTCGCAAGTCATGACGGCATGCACGGGCGAAAACAGGTGCTTACGATGAGCGATTGGTCGCACATAAAGAGCGCAAAAAGTAAAAAATACATTCTCAGTTCACTCCAGTTTACTGTCTTTTATTTGCGACCATCTACTACCTGCTAAAGAGGAATCTCTTCGCCCTACTACTTTTCACCGGAAAGCATCAAGTGAATCAAAATCTCCGAGCATTGAGCAGCAGACATCCACCTATTTCTACAGTCCTTTATACCGGTGCTGTACACAGTGGTCCTTCGAGCCGGATCTGCTGCATTACTGTGCCGAACACTAACAAAAGATATGTACGAGTATAGTGCTGAGGTTAGGCCATGTTAGGATGCCACTTGTTTGCTGGTCAAGAGCTGGTCTGTTTAATGCCCGCAAGATATTACATCGATTTTACGATAGAAAGATTCGCTGTCACGGCCAAACGTGGGAGTAGGTGAAGTACCAAACTGTGTACCGACATGGATAGAGGTAGTTGATGGCATACCTGTGTTTCTGATGGAATATATAGGATGCCGATGATGAGTTGAAATTTTACTTTAAAAAACATAAATTCTTTTTTTAGTGTTCTGAGTCTTCTTGTGTGTTGCGAATTAATGTCGAGGAACGTGACCCAAACTTGAATTGCAGTTTGTCTCCATTCATTAATTCTCCTCAATATTTACAGTATTCCACTGTCCACATAGTTTGTGGCAAAGGCAGCCATATATCTCTTCACCGGGTAGCTTCATGACCAGGACCTTTTCTATGTCACTGCGCGAATGGTGACCGGAGAATTGAAGGATGCGTCGAGTACATAATATAGAGTATATGTTAGATGCATTTATTCATGGTTCTATCCATGAAACACCCAGCGATTGTCTCCAAAATCACATATCGAATGAGTCTATCTTTGATCTTCATCTGGTCTTTATTGTCCAAGTTTCTGAGGCATACAGAAACATCGTGAAAATCAGAGTTTTAAAAAGACGTATTGTATTTTCTCTTTCCTGTATCTCCAGACCAGTCCTAGCATCGACATAGCACTATCTTCTATACATTTTCTTCTCCTGATTTTAATTTCATATTCACCGTTATCAGCAATTGTAGACCCAAGATAAATAAAATCATGAACAATCTTCAAACACCGTTTAGATTTTCGCTTTTACAGGAGAAAACATAGCGTGCCTGCATTTATTGAGAGGGGGTATTTCCTAGCGGAGTGGTCCATTAATTTCATTACCAGACAGATTATAATAACTACCGACAGGTATATTAACCCCAGGCAAATAATATACTTGATGCAATTGAAAGATAAGTTCCAACTAATTGCATTCAATTGGTTTCGCTCGTCTGAAAGAAAAGGAAACGTTCACTTGAAGGGCGTGGGTGCACCAATATTGGACTGCGGTCGTTATACGCTTTGACGACTACTTCTGGTTCAGACAGTTAACCCACGATTTCTTTTATGTACTTTAGAAAACACCTGAAATGTTTAACTGCTCAATAAAAAGGTTCAAAACATGTTAAGACATGAAGTAAATTTATTGCAATACTAGTATAAGACAATTTCCTGGCCAGGTTTGTAAGACATCTCTGAGGATTCCATTCCCGTTGATATCCATTTTTTTTTAAAAGAGGCCAACATGGTGTGTTTAAGGGATTTTTAACAGCGTTTTGGTGGGTTGAAAGATATTTTGTTTGTCGATGGCAATAAGCCCAGCAGGCTTTACAGTAAATGTTCGGTTTTCACTTACGAATTCTTAAAAACCTTTCTGATCAGTTGGATTAGATAGCCAGATGAGATTAAGTTTATATTAAATACAACGAAAACGTTAATGTTTGTTTTATTTAACTAATATAATTAATTAAATGTACAGAAGATGAAATGAAATTAGGGAAAGGTATAGACGAAGATTTAAATTTAGCTTGGATTCAATCGAGCGAGGAATTTTCTTACAATCAAGAAATGGCAATATTTTTTTTATGTACAAAATTCAGTTCCTTTACTCAAAACACTCTCTTTTTTTTATATTATACAATAAAATATTCTACTTCTCATACTTCTTACATTTCTTTCAGTTAAAATGTCTCGAACTATCTCCTTCCACCCTTTTCTTGGTCTACCTCTTTTTCACTATTCATTCATTTCAGATAAATATTTTTGTTTCGTAAATCCTTCGCAACTTGATTCTCTCAATGTCGCCAAACCATCTCAAGATTTCTTCCTTAACTATAATCATAACATCCGCCTCTAACAACTTGTCATCCTTTGTCTGCCCATTTCTTACTCTAACAAATACTATCATATAATACATTCTAAGAACCAATCTAATTAAATTATAAAAAAATTCCAAAACGGCGAGAAGTGTCCACAATCATCTCAGAACAGTTAAATGTTAGTTGATTTTTTTTTGTATAGTAACGTCCGAATGGTTTTTAAAAATGTTTCATCGTGCGTGATATCTTTGGAATTTCGCAAATAAACTAATCATTATAAATTTGAAAATAAGTAAAGTTTAAAAAATGAGCAAAAAAAGTTAACTGAATAAAACGTTTCGATAACAAATGATATAATGAGAAATTTAAAGAACAATTTACTCGAAGTTTAAGAACGCATAACATTACGTAATTATGCCTAAAACTTTAAGACGCTCACGACCGTAACTTGGTCGTCATTCGCCGTTAAAATCACACGTTTACTTCATAAAGCAATTTTACGCTGGCCAATAATTAACAATATGAAATAACCTTTCCAGGCGACTTCCGTTATGGCAAATTAAATTTTTACGGATTGCGTAAAAAATACAGATACCAATCGATTCATATCGAATCGGGTGAAGTTGGTTTGATACAAAATAAAAAAAAATGTTCATTTAAATTTTTCATTTAAAAATATATATAACTTCTTACGTCACAAGTCCTTTTAACTCGAGAAAAAAGCGAATATGACGAATGCTTAAATTCTTATGTAACACCATTTTCATTCTATCAGGATTTAAGTGATGTCATGGAACGCCTCCATTCAGGTCGTAAATCTTCTTTTTAAAACTTCAGTGGATAGTGACAAAGTTCATACAATAGTTTTAATCACTGGAGTTGTAGAGAAAGTAGAAAATAAAAAATGAAGGTTACGAGAGTGATTCCCGGTTAATTTTTAATATTTACAATGAAGTTATTTATTTATTTGATAAGTAATTATATGTATACAAAGTATATGGTAAATACAATAATAAAAAAAATTAGGTTAGTTGAAATGGACACTCAATTTATATGGATCTGGATTTATTGCCTTTCATTTGTCGTGTTCCAAGTAAACTAGACATTTGTCTGTATATAAAGACATACAAACATATACAAATAGGTTGATGTTTTTTTTTACCAATTGTTGATTAATTATTTAATAACTAGCATAAATTCTCATTAACTTGATAAGTTGTGAGCCCAAATTAGAAGTATGTACCACATGAGTTACCACCCCTGGTGTACTTCATAATGAAGAGAAATTAATAGCCAGTCTCACACTCTTCTCGACACACTTATCAAAATAAATTACATTTAAGAGTTTATAAAATTTTCCCTACAATTTATTCCACTTACAAGTTCAATTACTCAAACTTATGTCGCAACAACAATCGCGCTCCGATATTGAATTTTTCGCGCCTTTTTTATTTCATTGAATTCGGTATCCCTTTGTGTATCTCATGGGGCCAGATAGGTATATTGCCCTTGGTCAAACCTTTTCTAACTATAGGGATGGTAAATATTTGGTCAGTTGTTATGTGTCTTTTGAGTTTGTATTTTATATTTTTCTTGACGAGAACACGATACTACTGGGTCTGGATCTAGATAACAGAATGGAGACTCCTTATAATATTGTAATTAGAATAACTTTTTATTTCAACGGGTGTACAGGGAACACAAGCCTGCACATCAAGAAAGCATACAAATAGAAAGAAACAATAATCTATAGATACATGCATGGTAAAACTAAAGAAACGAAAGACATATTATACATGAAAAGAAAAATAGTAGTTCGAGTTTCTTCAAGATTGATACCAAAGTCGTAACGTGACCTAGAGAGAACTGCAACGCACTCGAAACGTCGCCAATTTAAGCAACAAAAAAACTCGGGCTTCTTTATTTATAGTGTCAAAGTCACTACTCAACTTTCACCCAGAATTCTACCATCTGGATAGAACTGGACCTTCTACGAATCAAGTCATCTTCGGTGCAAGACTCCAAATTCCTCGGCACAGCAGCAAGTCTTACATGGACAGCTCCTTACCATAGAAACAAAGAGTCGATCCATCACGTAACATCCTCCATTTTGACATGTCCTTGGTTCTCACAATTTCTGTAAGGAACCTGTTAAGATATTTCCAGGTTTTCCAGAGGAGTTCTGAGCCAGGTGGAAATTAAAACTCGGTAGAAACTTCGAAAAATATGTATAATCCATCATATTTTTTTGTGATTATGTAATTCGTTCTTCTAAAGGAACTTAAATACTATGATTATCAATTTAGTTTTTTCAGCATAGTCAAGTTGTTACTTTCGAATCAAATAAAGCGATGCAAAGGAATTATCTCGCACTTCTTATATTAAGATCCTAGCAATCAAAATTAGTTACAAAAGTTCACTATTATGATGGACATATTTAGCGTGAGATTCGTATCTCTTGCCAAACACGTCCGTCTAATTGATTTCACGCAAAATTGCTGTGTTTTACCGTGTTAGATACCTGAGAGCACTGAACAACTCAAGCAAGGAAGTACCAATTCGATAAATAAATAATTATTGAACAATTCTACAAAACAATTTGAATTAATTTTATATTCCGAATAGGTATAACAGGTTGGGTTCTAAAAAACTAGAGAAAAAATCTTCTGACAAATGTCAATAATTGTATTGTACGAGTATTACACTTTCGTTGTATACAGTACAACCTGCCGGGTTTATTGCCATGTTGCAATATCTTCCAACCAAACCAGATGTTAAAGAAGCTTTAAGTGAAAATCAGATTGTAATCTTTTTTTTAATCTGCGTTCCAGCGGAAATCGGACCCGCAACCTCCGGGTTGAAAGACAAGCGTCTTACCAATTAAGGCACGGAGGACGTGAATGCACATAAAAGAAAAAAGTATAATCAGAGCTAATGCAATGAAAACCCTCTGAGTTATTGCTGGCAAAACTCGTGGAGAAAAGAGATAGACACTCCCGTATCCGAGAAATATGTGAAAAAGAAGATATTGTAAGATGGGATAGAAATGATTGGATTTACATACATAACAGTTCCCTACGTGGCAATGTATGAAATACCCGCACAGAGTGGTCTCTTAGGAAGACCTCCAAAAAGATGGAAGAATAGTTGAAAGTTAATATTTCAAGAGAGGCAGCCCTGATGAATGCAGACCACATGTCTAACGTAAAAGAAAGAAGAAGTCCTCTGTGATAATAAAAACTAACCAAGAATATATAACCCAGCATGAGATGTATTAAGACATCTCGGGCTTGATTCCAAGACTTTTTTTGTGTTGTACTTGTGTTTATTAGCTGCCTGAAATTAATTCGATTATACATCATTACGAAACCATACTTTTTCTTCTCCATTGCGTGTTCTCCATCCCTCCCTGTCCTGGGTCATGTTGAATACAGTACTTAAAGAGGCTCCTGTTAACTCCTTCATTTGATCCGTCCATCTCACATAGGACACCTTCCTTTTGCTCACCTTCCTTCAACTGTCCCCGTGATTACCGGCTTCTCCACACTTTAATATTTTTTTCTAACAACATGCCCAAAGTACGTTAGGATTATTTGTCTGCACGTTGTCAAAAGTCTTTCAGTAATCAAAATCATGCAATGGAGAAATTTTCTTGCGCAGTTCAAGTTTTTTTTTTTTGTAGTGATTAGTGCCATTTTTATTAATACCATTGAGTGAAAGATCTTTTTGAAAAATAAATGTTTCTAATTTAAATAATAGATTCTAATTTTTAAGAAAAATAAATGTCTCTTTTTTGCATAATGAGATTGTGGTGGGATTTTTTATGACTGATTTTTTCTCTACTTAATTTTACACTACTAATTTTTTAATACTGCTCTATACATGTTTCTTTAATTTTTAATTTTGTTTTGTTTTAACTTAACTACCAACCTTAGGACGGGAATATGCTTAGTAAAGCAAGATAGTGCTTTATTTCACTGCAAAAAAAATTAGTAAAAAATCTCCAATTCTTAGACGAAAGAGACGTTGGCGCGCCTTGCGATCCATGGTATAAAAATATAAGAAACAATAAAGCTGATGATGATTTATAAGAGTTAGTAAATAAACAGCGTATAAGAAGAACAAACTATGCAGTCTGGAATAAAATATGGGAGCGGCGAAAGTTACAATCAGAAAACAAGGAAGGAAATAAATAAATTTAATATAATTCGGAAATTCTAGGATGAGTCCTGTGACAGCTCACAAATTTGCCCCAATACAACCTTGTAACGATGTTCAGTAATTTTAATTATTTTATCAACTTTAATATAAGCCTCAATTCTAATAAATAGCAAGTTATTTAGGTAAATAAAATTACATAAGGTTGTATTGGGGCAAATTTGTGAGCTGTCACAGGACTCATCCTAGAATTTCCGAACTATAGTATATCACTTAACAAATACACGATATTGAGAAATAATAGTAAGTGAGAGCTTGCACAAGAGAACTAAGTGCATGTGTGTGTCTCAATCAAAAGTTTAGGATGATATATCGATCATAATTGGGTTAAAGAGATTGGGTCAAGTGAGGTCAAATCTCATAAACTACTGTATATACAAGAAACAGCTGCAGGAAAATTAAAGTAGAGAAAGGTATAGGAGATGATTTAAATTTAGCTTGGATCCAATTGAGCAAGGGATCATCTTACAACCAAGAAATTGAATATTTTTTTTATTTTTAACTAGTTTATTAAAAAAATAATACATATGACCGAATTCGCGGAAATTGTTATACCCTCTTAAACTAGGCGAAAAAATAGTCATAATGTTCGAGGGGAGCAATACAACCCGAAGTTTGAAATGATAGCAATCTGCACCAAAATTTTGCGTCGTTTACAATATACACAAGTTAGGCTTGGCTGAGTTGCATAATCAATAGTTGTCCATTGTAAAATCTTGGCTGAGTTGCATAATCAATAGCTGTCCACTGTAAAATCTTGAACGGAATCAGCTGCGACTCTGCAACGTATTGGGTCCTTATCGCTCTTTTAGATGACCTCATTTGTTCAGCATAGCTACATTTAGAAATAACACAGGCTTCTATAACCCAGTAGTGATTTGCAGAATAAAATGCGGTAGCCGAGTCGGATGTAAACATATTTAGTTCGACGCTGTCCGAGTTTAGGAGAATGGTGGCTGAATTAATGTAATTCATCCATTAATTCAGCCACCAGCCTCCTAAACTCGAGTGTTTTTTTCTTCATCTACATAATTTATAGCATTTTAACTAACCTGCTGACATAATTGAACTGTGTACGAAATAAAAACCAGTAATCCGAATTTGAATCGTTGGTATTATTTATAAATTATCAGTTTTGTGTATATTTATTAATTTACTGGAACTGTTGGTTGAACATAGAAGGCTGAAACATAGAAGTTGCATCGCTTGACGTCCGAATCTGTAACCTAATTTAGAATGATCTATTTTATTAATAAAAGTGAAAAAAATAACAATAAATGGAGAACCTCATGAAAGCGAATAGTTTTTTTTTCTGTACAGAATATTCACTTCTGAGCAATCAAGCGGGTAACTATCAATTTAAGAGCATTAAATCAATAATAATTTATATTATTGTTTTCACTTTCTGTAACATCGCGATGTAACAGTAATATTAGTTATGCAAAATGAATCGACATTATAAATAATAAAAATAAAGATGGTGAAAATAAAAAATGTTATGTAAGGTTGAATGATTGACCCTGAAAATAAGCCATTTATTTATTTAAAAGTATACAAATGACGAGTTTATTGCAGCAAGTTTAATCAGATAAGAGACGCAGATTAGTGGCCATTGTTTGGTAAAACGTTTCAACGTTATTTAAACTTAAACATGATTAAACCATTATACGAGTACAAGCAATAAAACAATTTTTTTGTAAATGTCGCTAAGGAATACGAGAAAGAAATAAGCACGCCAGATTGTTTTACAATGAAGTGTTAAATAAATATTAAACAAAACAGATGCGTGAGACTCTCGCGTGGTAGAAGTGAACTTCTTAGCTCCTAGGAAAAGTTGATTTTATGCATCGCTTTTTTTACATTTGTTAACGATTTTTTAGGATTAGGAAATGGTTATGTGGAATTTAATTCAAGAAAATCTTTCTTAATTAAATAAAAAATGGTTATGTGAATGTTTTTAATAATAAATAATTTTAATAATAATATAACACTTATGTAATAATGTTAAATTTATATTTTTAAATATTAAATATATTAATATTTTTATGTTATTATTAATTATTTTTAAATAATTATTTATTTATTATTGTATTATTTTTATTATATTATTAATACAACGTTAATATTATTATCATATATTATATTATTAATTAATTATAATTAATTATAATATAATAATAATATAATATAATTATTAAAAATATAATAACACATATATATTATTATTTATTAAACAAAGATTAAATATTAAATAAATATTAAAATAAATATTAAATAAAATAAAATAATTTAATATAAAATTAAATTAAAAATTATTACATATATTACTATAAAAATAATAAACAACAACAAAAAATACTTTTTTTATTATTAATAATAAATAACTATTAATATTAAAATTATTAATAATAATTCATTCATAAATAAAATATTTAATATTAATAAATAATAATGGAATAATAATTAATTAATAATATAATACACCGTTTCACTTTTCGTGACGTTCAGGCCAATTAGCCCTACCGCGCCTATAAAAGTTTCACATAAAAAAAATATTATAGCAATAAAAGTTATTTAAATTGAGTCATTTGAATTAGAATACAACATGGTTTGAATTAAAACAAGAGTAACTAATATATTCAAAAGACAGACATTTTAAGAATAATTAAACGAAAAAAGAGAAACTGGATGACTACTAGTAAAATGAGTGTCTTCAAATCAATACTATATGGGCTAATCATTGCGTGTTAATATCGAAGTCGAGTCTAAAAAGAAAAAAAATATGAACAGATGTTCTAAAAAATACAGAGGACTGGCCAGCAGTAGGAAAATGTATAGAAAATGCGGGACATGGATAATTAAAGTTATTTCATGGAAATTCCTAAAATTCTGATGGATTGAAAGAAATATTCGGCACTAAAATTTAATAAATTTTATTTAGCTTATAAAGATGTTTCAAATTGAGCGATTTATTAATTCTATTTTTTTTAATTCTTGAATAAAACACACGATTTGCTTTTATTTCAAAATTTTTTTATTGGTCATTGAAGTATAATTTAAACACAAAAAACAATATCCGTCAAATGTCCACCTATTGCAGCTCCACAGATGTCCACTCTTTTGTCAAATATTTTCGATGACATTTTGGCATAATTGCGGTTCTAACTCACCAATAACACTAATAATTTCGTCCTTCAGCTCAGGAATTGATTGGGGGTAATTTTCATAGACCTGGTTTTTCACGTAATTTCAGAGAAAATAGTACAAAGGTGTCAGATCACATGATCTTGGTGGGCAATTAACATCACCGTTTCTGGAGATTACAATACATAAAATAATTCAACAATTTGAACGCGTTGTTATATTGTACACGACTCCATTTTTATAAATGTCATACATTAAACTTCTCAAATGTCAGAAGACCCAGGTAAGTTCGCGACGCCGTCTGTGTTTTATCCAAGAATTAAAAAATCGCTCAATTTGAAAAACCCTATATATAAAGGTTACACCCACTACATGCAAAACTTAAAGATAAATGTTTTTTTATTTAACACTTTCATGCAAATACTGTTTTTAAGTAATATCTTCCAATCAACCAGTTTTTGTTTCATAATAATAATTGGTATCTATGACTGTCTTTAACGTATTCTATGAAAACAATATTTGAACAAAAATTAAAATAAAAGTTAAGAAAGAGGAATATTTTGAGACGATTAATTTTTCTTTAGTGTATTCTTAAATATCAATAAGGATGTAGTACATATGATTGAATCAGGAAAATCATTTCAAAGTCGAGTCGAGTGAACCGCAAAAGTTAACGTGTGTTGCGTTATCGCCTTAAGGTTGAATGCAGTGCTTTCTAATTTCTCCGCTAACAGCGGAGTTATTTTGTCAAATTACCCAGCATAAAACAAGAAACGATGCATTAAAAACTATTTATTTCCGGAAAAAAACTATGAAAATAAAATAAAGCTGCCAGTTGAGCAATATACTCGGGCTATATCGACAGGGCGGCTCATTAAATGGACCAAAGTGATGTTAACAGGCCGTGAATTGATCTGAAAAATCCAATCAGACCAATTAGAGTCCAGTGACCAGCGAGTCAAGCGAACGTTTATGCGTTACATAGGCTTAAAAAACCGGCTAGGTTCAACTGTCATGTTGCTATTCATGAATAAAATTATCAGTTTTATCGGCTAATAGATTCTAATTAATAAACGTCAAATATAATTGAATATTGTGTATAGAAATGATTAAAAATCTATAAGAGATAGATAGTTCAGTACTCATAAGAAAGTAATGCAAAAAAACTAATTAGAAAATAAAACAAAAACCAGTATAGATATATATTTTACTCCAAAAACTATTGTCGAGAAAAATATAGCATTGAATTATACATTCGCTGTATAAATTACTACATAAGAGATTTAGTGCCATGAGAAAATTTGTTCCAACTAACCAGAAAGATTTTTTAAGAGGCCGTAAGTGTAAGGCATTATGACGAAAATGCGCCTGGTTGTCTTTCATCTTCGCAATATTTATGTACTGCGCGGAGACTTTGACTCTGAGAGCAAGCGAGAGACGTAGAATAGATGCATTTGAAATGTAATGCAGGAGAACGAACGACGAGAAGGCGAACTAATGCCTTCATTCTTGAAGAACTTAAAATCACCGACAGATTGTCGACAATATGCCTTCGATAAGTCCTTTGATTATTTGGGCACATTGCTCGTAGCCAAGGAGATAGTATCGAGAGGTTTGTTGTCAGTGACTAGAAGTATAGAAAGACAATGCACAAGACAAAAAGTCCCCAATGCGTTGGACTGACCAAGTGAGAGACACAACAGGACTACCCTTAACAACTGCTCTTGGTACATCGTAGTGCAGAGATTGATGGAGAAGTCGTCAAAAGCTATCATGGGAGTTTCGATGCTTTCATGAGCTATGCGACAGAATGACGAAGTGTAAACTAGACTGGAACAATTTTAAAAAAGCAAGTACTGACGAGGATCGAACCCGCAATACCCGAGCAGGAAGACAAGCGTCTTACTATTTAGACCAAGAAGACGTATTCAATTAAGTGGTCCGTTTACCTTGTTTCCTGCCGCTAACATTTTTTCAATACCCTTTTCAACTCGCCTATAAAACGTCAACATACTGTTCAGATAGCAGAAATCATCTACCCGTTTCAGTTTATCTGAGGTCAAATAGATGTTATCATTTCAACGGGAAAGAGTGCTTTATTTTGAAACAATTGAGAAATATATATCTTGATGGGTGAAATGTAAAAACCACTTACCACAAGCGTGTTTAATAAATTATTCATCAAAGGGCCTCGTAATAAAAATTACTTACCTGAAAAAAAAAAGAAAAAATATATATTAATTCCAGTTTTAAAACAGTATGAGTTACAAATAACGATAATAATGATTTACAAGGATTTAAAAGTAATAAATACAATATTTATTAAACGGATTCAGAGAAATAATAAAAAAAAAAAAAAAAATCTTAAGACATTTTTATTGCGAGTCGTGTCCTCATTATTTAACTCAAAACGAGCGTAAACTCAGATACAAACAGAAAACTATAAAATATCTACAGCAATCAATCAACTGACGATTAAATAAGAGATTCTAATTAATAAAAGATTACTCTGAAATATTGCAAATAAGCGATTTGAATACGAAGGGAAAAGAAAAATAAATTTCAAGGCCAATTATTTCTCACTACAAACAAAAGAGAGAACCGGTCTATGACCTTTTGGAAATAAAAATGCAGGTAGCTTCTAAATATGCTTTGGCGATTTGTTCTTGAGAGCTAAACACTTGTACCACGGTCACCATTGTTGTGCTCATTCGACACCTTTCTAAACTAAATATTTTATTTCATTTTCAATATTCAATTTTTCAGATAATACGGAATGAAGTGATTAGGGTGATAGAAGTGGTGTGAACATAAAGTTGTGTTGAATAAGATGAAGAAGAACGCGATGAGATTATTTGATCAAGTCAATAATATTTTGAAAGAAGCAAACGTGAAAAGTCAAAGAAATCATAGTCTTTGTATGAGAAGGTATATGGGAGGAGTTACCTATGGAGGAGGCTAAAGATGTGTGCCGAGATAGGAAAGTCAGGCGCCTTATCTTCTCTGTCTACCCCGACAGACAAATATATATATACGTAATTTTCCACACAATGAATGGTGCGTGGATACAAACGTATAACGAAAACTCTATACCCTGTATGACGAAGATAGCGGAGCAAAATTTATAGAAATTGATAGACTGCGCTGGCTTGGACACTTATTTCGCATACAGGATGTTGATACTGCAAGGAAAGCTTTTTTCATAGATCCCATCCGATGGGGCGTAGGTGAATGGGGACATCTAAGCTGTGATGACTGAATTATGTAATTCAAACTGTCGCAAACTGGGTATAATCATTTGGAAGAGGCATTATGACCGTGAATTCGAGAAGAAGAATCTTTCCTCCAATTGTTTATACCCAGAAATGCTACTAAGAGAACTCACCAAGAAGAAACCCTCATCCAATTGGTTATACTCCGGGATATTGCTGAGTATAATTATTCCCTTCTTCGCCATCATCGGACCGAGGAATTGCTAAAATAGATTTTTTATAAAGATAAACATACATACACAAATACTATCACGTTATTTCCTTGCCGGGGTAGGGAGAGAAGATAAAGCACCCGACTTTCCTATCTCGACAAACATCCTTCACATCGTCCAAATCCATACACCTTCTCATACAACTCCTATAATTTTTCTGACTTTCTACGTTTTATTTTTTCAAAATATCATTCTCTTGATCCAACAATATTTTCCTTAGTCTTCTTCTACTCACTTTGATAGTCTTCAATCATTAATTCCACGTGTCCAAACTATCTCATAGTGCGCTTTTTAATCTTACTCGACACATCAGCCATAAGTTAACATTCCTCCCCTAATCACTTTATTGCGTATTCTATCGTATGTCAATCAGAGGTATTATTTCAAGTGAATGGATTTCAACAGTATTTATTCGACTCTTTTCAGTTTTTTTTCATATCCACGTTTCACTTCCATACATCAAAGTTGGTACTAAAATACTATTGTGAACTATCATCTTAGTAGATTTTGATACTTTCCGGTTCAAGTATACATGTTTTAGTGCCAACTGATTTTGTTTCCTATGGCTATACGCCCTTCAGTATACCTCGTAACTCTTCTATTACCTGAGAAAAAACTACCCAAACAATAGAAATTTTCAACTTGCTCCAATCTCTGATTGTTCATCGATATGTCACATTTACTTTTACTTGCATACTTTTGACAAAAATAAAGAAAATAAAATTAATGAAATAACTTGGACATTAGTTAAATTTTAAAAATATATGTACATAAAAATAGGATTTATGTCTTCAGTACAGAAGACAGTGAAGTTCGTGGTTTCGAAATTTGCAGTTCAATCTCATATTCATCAAACAGATAAAAAAGTTGCCAATTAATTATAAAGTCTAGAAACAAATAATGTCTAACGTAAAGAAAAAATTAGACAACATGAAAGTTAATAAGTTTACGTGAAAGTATATATTCTAACATCAAATTATCGAAGGTAAATGTAATAGAGAAAATACGAATCATTTATAAAAATTTCACTTGCTTCATTGCAATGAACGCGTAATATTTTCAAGTTCAATGTATCTCTGTGATTAAATCTTCGATTTCCTAACCTGTATTTTCAATTTAATCATTCAATTGATAGTATTCACATTTTGCTTCATCACACATTTCACTTTCTCAAGTGTTGTCATACCAGACACTGGTAAATCTGCCTTCTCACCACTTATAATGCAAATCTGCTGCATAATTTGGATGTAATATAGTAGATCGATGTTATTTACCTTAAGTATAGACTAGCTACCTAAACTTGGCAAACTGAAAATGGATCTTATAACACAGTCTTACGAAACTAGTATTTTGTTATATTATATTGTTTTACATTTGTTTTATCAAGTAAAACAGCCAGTGTTAGTGCCAATACATAATGGTCGTGCCAGTACATAGTGGTCGTGCCAGTGACGGTAAAATAGTCGCAATAACTGATGAATTTTCTCGTAATTTGTTAATGAGTTCCAAATCATAAAAATACAAATATAAACTCTAGTTTGTAGCACCTTGAAGCGACAGAATTTCCTCCAACGGTGTTCCATTATACAGGTGTCTCAAAAAATAAACACACATTTCAAATGATTCAAAATTAAGTATTTATTAAGCTAACATATATTTAATATTCGAATTAAATAAGATAAACGTATTTATTTTTTCATTTGTCGCAAATGCTCTAATTATGGCTATTCTGGCATGCAATGCTGATAACGTGGAATCACAAACTTCACGAATCATTCTTTTTGTTATTTGGCTGCATTCCCTTTCAATGGTTGCGCTCAATTCATTAACTGTTGTAGATTTTTGCCATTTACTTAATTCTTGACGAGTCCACATTAAAAAGACGTGAGGTTTGTGGAGCGCGGTGTTTATTTAATGCTACATCTACACCCAATCCTTCTGTTTAGTAAATTTTCATCAAGATATCTCACATTACGACGGTAGTGAGGAGGTACATAATCTTCTGAAAATAAGAGTCCTCCTCATCCCATAACTCTTCACGAATACGCAGTATGACAAATTTCTGCATCAAGTTCAGATAAACGGCACGGCATGAAAGTGTACATACATTATTTTGAAAAACCCTCATTGTAGTATCTCTAAATAAATTAATATAACTACACTTCGTTGTATAAATTACAACCTGGCGGGCTTATTGCCCTGTAGCTACTTATTTCAGCTAACCAAAAAGTTATCAAACAAGCCGTAAATTACAATAAAACCAGAACCACTTTTTTAAATTGGATACCGACAGTAATCGAACCCGCAACCCCCGGATTGGAAGACAAGCGTCGTATGAACTTGACCGCTTGTTCAACATCTTGATAATATTACCGTAGCTTAAATTATTTTCATCAAAGTAGCGTCCCGATCTTAATTTAGTTAAAATACTTTTATATTAATGAAATTTTGAAATTCAGTAACCTTTGAAATCCGTTTTAGTATAGTCCTCTCTAACCTTGTATCTTTTCAGCCAGAGCCTTGAAAAGTGGGAATGATGATTTATTGCTCATAATAAGTCTGCAAAGAAGCCTCAATTAAAACAAAAGAGTTTGAAAAACAAAAAGCATTCAACAAATTATTTCCAAGGCTTTTATTTGTTAACGGTAGCCGATAAAATATGCTAAGTAATGTTTAAGAATTTTTGATTACATTGTATTATAACCTTACGACCATACATCTTTTGGGTCGGGGTTGAAACATTGTGAGGGTTCTCCTTCACACAACCCTGTCTGTCCGCCAATCCTTAATTGTTTACAGTTCAGGCATTAACGTTGTGGAGGTTTAAAGACATTGTAATTTATTTTTATCAAACACTGTTTATTCCACTTTTTTGTGACGGTATAACCCTACCGGTTTTAAGGCTTTCCCCTCATCTTCAGGGGAGCGCAAACAAGACTTATTTGCGCTCCCCTGAAGATGAGGTGAAAGCCTTGAAACCGGTAGGGTTATACCGTCACAAAAAAGTGGAATAAACAGTGTTTGATAAACATAAATTACAATGTTTACCCATATATCGTATTTATTTTTCTTTCACATGATTCTATCACCACAACTTTGATTATTGCAACATTCTTCCTTAGATCTTTCTATTCGCATTTATCATACAATTCACTTATCAAACTCTGCAATTCATTTTCATCCTCCGCTAACACCATCATGTCATCAACATAAAGAAATCCGCATACATTTCCATTCGACATTTGTATGCCATCCATAGACCACTGAACTCGTAGTTCCCTCATACATCAATCTAAGTAAATTTTAAACAACCAAGGTGAAATAAAATATCCTTGCTTTATTCCTTCTGAAATATTAAACCACTCAAAAAAAACAGCTCACTCTAATACATGCTCTAGTTTCGGCAGACAATGACGCAATACCAAGTGTTCATTTAAATTGAACACCATATCAAATCAATATTTTTCATAGCTTGATTCTTATCACATGGTCATATGTTTTTTTCCAATTCCACAAACGCACAATATACATTTTTTAAACATAAAATAACAAAATTAGCTACTTAATTAATTTATAATACTTTTAAAATATGTGTTGTTTTATTCGAATCAACAATTTTAGAAATTAAAAAAAAAAAAGAAAAAATGTATAAGCTGCCCAAAAAAATGGAAGAAAAGCTGTCTAGAGGATCCATAAAAAGTAAGGCATTCTTAGGAAACGATCAAGCCAGATTTTTGTGTTGCCGTTTTTTCAATGAACCTTTACTTAGGGTTCGACTTGTCCATTTTATTATTTCCCCATTTCCTACTTCGAATGAATGCGGTTTAAATTGTGCTATGAGACCGGTTTCAAACATTTCACAGCTCTTGACGACAAAGATTGCAAGGCAATCGATGTGGTTATAACAATTTTACATAATTTCGTTTCGATCGTGCATGTTAAAACTACTCAATACTACGATACGATAGGTAATTCCTCATAATTGACTATGATTGTCAGCCATCCTGTATATATAAGACGTTTGTTCTTGCATTAGTTTATTGTGTGAAAGCTGTTGCAATTCAGCAAGCACAGAGTCCTGATACATCGAATCCAAAATTTCGATGGCTATTTACTTAAAATGTAAGCTATAGAAACAATATTAATTCAGGTATAAACGATCTAAAAGCGCAACCAGTCAAGAAATAAATACGTTAGGAATCGAGCCTGGAGCGCCCGCATACTAAGTGTGAATGTTAGACCACGACCGTCGACTAAATACTAAAACGAGTAAGAATGTTTTTTTTTTACGTGTAGTCTTACACAGAATTGAAATATAATTCAATCTACCAATTAACATAAATATAACCTAGGATTGTAGCGTTGATGTAGGGACTTGGATGCCTTCAGGATCTGTCGTCACTTTTCTTTATCTGGGGAAACTCGGCTCAACATACTTATGTTTATTTTTTCCTTACTTCATTTTTGTTGAAGGATCAACAATTATCTTTCAATGCAAACATTGTGAAGCAGAAGTGTTGCCAACATGTTCAATGACGAACCGCGAGCTATGTGTCTACTCCGGAGGTTCTAAACCCGAAGGTAAGGTGGCTGGGACCGAATACAACATTGTCTCCCGGGCACACTCTTCTATATACCCGAAACACTAATTCGGATATATTTAACGGTACCATACGAAATAAAATACGAAAATAATGTGAAAGCACCACTTTGAACTCCCATTTGTATTTTATTGGATTACACTTTTACTATGTACAGTATGTTGCCATATATCAATCTCTTCCAACCGACCAGAAATATTTTAAAGAAGCCTTAAATGAAAAACAGGCTGCGCTCCCTTTTTAAAAATTCTAGGTACCAACGGAAATGGAACCCACAACCCAACGGGTTGGAAAACAGGTGTTTTATCAAGAAAGCCACAGAGGTCATACTATTTCAGTCATTTGAATGTTTGAACATACTCTTAACGTAAGGATTTGCACTTAGTAATTATTATCGACGATAAAGATAGAAACTTCATTAAGAATCTTTATTGGTTCCAGACTGCCGAAATTAAGGTCGGTAATGCCTGTTCAGAAGATATTAAAATCAGAAGAGGTGTACGTCAGGGTTGCACATTGTCACCGTTACTCTTCAATATGTACTCTAATTATATCTTTAAAAAGACTTTGGAAAACTCATCAAGGGGAGTGACGGTCAATGGCGAGTGTGTCAGCAATATAAGATATGCCGATGATACTGTCATCTTGGCTGATAACATCGCAGATCTTCAAGAACTTCTTGTTAACATTAACGATACAGGAGAAGAATTAGGCCTTAATATAAATATAAAAAAGACAAAATGGATGGCATTTGGCAGGGCAGATTACTCCGCTATGACATTGCGGCTTGGGAGTGAATTGTTGGAGAGGGTGGAGCAATTCAAGTACATGGGCAGTATGATCACTACATCTGACGACCCAGATATGGAGGTGAAGTGCAGGATTGAAGCAGCCCGTAGTTCATTCAACAATATGAGATCAATATTCTGCAATGATAAATAGAATTTGAAACTAAGGCAGATAATGTTGAAGTGCTACGTTTGGTCTGTTCTGCTGCATGGCTCGGAAACATGGACGCTGAACGTTCATACTATGAATCGGTTGGAAGCGTTCGAGATATATCCTAGCTGGGTCACATTTTACGTGGAGAGAATTACGAAATCCTCCAATTGATACTGAGGGGCAAGATCGAGGGGCAGCGTGGTCCTGGTAGAAGGCAAACATCTTGGCTGCACAATATAAGAGACTGGACGGGAATGAGGCGTGTGGAGGACATGTTCGGGGTTGCGCAAGATAGAGAAGCCTTTGCCAGAGTGATTGCCAACGTCGGGGGGACCTGATAGGGCACGACAAGAAGAAGAATTACTATCAGATTATAAAAATAATAGTGATTGCCACAATGTATGATCGAATAAAAGATAAATATTTGCAAGAGACGGATGTTATGAGTAGAATTAAGAGATTAATCTTGAGATAGCCAATTGAGAAAATATATGCAAAAGACTTACAAAACACAGAAAATTGAAATTAATGAACAGCGAGGAAGATATAGGCCGAGGAGAGAATAGACGGAGACTTGGAAAAAAAATTGTTGAGAGAAAAGTAAGATGTAAAGGGTCTTTCAAATTGAGCGTTTTTTTAATTCTTGGATAAAACACAGATGGCGTCGCGAACTTGCCTGGGTCTTGTGACATTTGAGATGTGTAATGTATGACATTTATAAAAATGGAGTCGTATACAATACAACAACGCGTTCAAATTGTTGAATTATTTTATGTATTGTAATCTCAGGAAACGGTGATGTTTATTGGCCACCAAGATCATGTGATCTGACACCGTTGGACTATTTTCTCTGGGATTACGTGAAAATTCAGATTTATAAGAATGACCCCCAATCAATTCCTGAGCTAAAGGACGAAATTATTCGCGTTATTGGTGAGTTGGAATCGCAATTATGCCAAAATGTCATCGAAAATTTTGACAAAAGAGTGGACATCTGTGGAGCTGCAAGAGGTGGACATTTGGCGGATATTGCATTTTGTGTTATTTATCATACATTATACTTCAATGACCAATAAAAAGTTTTTTGAAATCAAAGCAAATTGTGTTTAATTCAAAAATATAATAAAATAACCGCTCAATTTGAAATACCCTATAGAAGAAGCAAAAGCTGTGTGTCTGGATAAAAAATACGTTAATATCTATCATTTTAATATATTTCAGAAGGCACACGGCATGATGTTATTTACGTACGTAGTATCAGATATTTTTATTTTATCCCTTTTGTAATTTTGTTGAACCTGAGTTTTGATATGTTCATATTTTGATTTTCCTTCTACATGACATCTTAAGTCCGTATCGCCACCAGATGAGGATATCCTTTGGGCATTCCTTCTTTGTACCTACGTGACGTCGCACTCATAAAAAATAAAGATTACGATTTTCTTGCGTAGATCACGCAGGATGGGAACTTATTTTGGCCCCCATAACAGCGTGGGTGGTGTTGGGATCGAACTGAACTGAGCTCATATATCATAGAGGAAAACGTAGACTTCCTCATTTGAGAGCAATTTTCATGATAGTCTGAAGTGGATAATGGAGGCATGGATGGAAGTGGAAGGTAGGAGGCAAGCGTCTGCAGAACGGGCCACTGCCGCAGAATAGGTACAGATACAACAGGCAACAGGCGCGATAAACAACCGCTAGCAACACATCATATGCTTGATAACAGCGTGAAATATGACACGATTAAGAGGGTATAATTGTCGATTACTATGTGATAAGGAGACATTGAAATTGTCGTGCAACCAAGTTGAAGTATTGATCGCATGTAGTGTATTTCCATATAAAATAAATGCATTTTTCACTAGTTGAGGAAACTAACTAATTGCTCGGAACGTTTGCTCGCTAGTTATATATTATATTTTTAACATTTTTTTGGGTGTGGTTTGTATGAAAGGATGTGGTTTATATGAGTAAGGGAATTCCCCCTTGGGAAGAGTCTGATTATTTTTTATTTAATTATTGTATTATAAAACTACAATGTTTGTAATTTGTTTAATCAAGCACTGTTTATTCTACTTTATATAACGGTATAACCCTACTGGTTTCGAGGTTTTCCCCTTATCATCAGGGGAGCACAAACAAGACGCTGAAGTTGTCTCCTGCCTCCCTCCACCCACAATCCCCAACCTGGATGTTTACCGCTAGAAGTGTGTATGTCAATACCTCTTCGAACGGAATTAATAAGGGTTATACCGGTATGTAAAGGGAACAAACAGCGTTGGATTAAACAAATTACAATGTATTTAAGCCTCCACAGTGTTAATGGCTTAACTATAAATAATAACTACAATGTTTACTTTTAATTTACTCGCTTTTCTAAAGAAATAAAATAATGTATATTAAGTTGTTCTGAAAATAAAGGCAAATTTAAATATTACCCATGTATCATTTCGAATGTACTTTGCTAGGAAATAGTGCGCTGATGTTGCCCATGTGAATAGAACTGACGAGATCTTGTGATGTGGACATCACTTGACACTGGCGTATACTTCTTCATATATAGGATATAATACTTCATAAATAGTTTCACGGCCATTGTTCAAAAATAATATTTGTGCATCTGTTTTTGGTTTTAGTTAGGAATTAACTTTATTTATTTATAAAGTCAAGAATTTAACCATTATTTAATTTAATTTTCCCACCACTTCCGTGGCCTGGTGGTAAGACACTTGTCTCCCGATCCGGAGGTTGCGGGTTCGACCCCCGCTGGAACACAGATTTTTTTAAAATAGGATTCCAGTCTTGTTAACACTTAGGGTCTATAAAAACATATTTCTGGTTGGTTGGAAGAGATTGCCACATGGCAATAAACTCACCAGGTTAAAAAAATATTATTTATTAAGTTAATTTGCGTTAGTTTAATAATTCAGAAATGAGATTGAAAAAACAAAAATTATGTGTTATTTTGCATGAATTTAAACTTATAATGCATATAAAATATTTTTATTATACGTATTTATGATGTAAAATATTTTCATTCGAAAGAGTGTCATTTACGAGTTGCGAAATATTCACGAAACAAATATATATGTCAGAAATGAATGGAGTGCGAGGAATAGATAATCCAAGGAAAGAAGGAAGCAGATAGTTGGAAAAGTTTTAACTGAGGTAAGGAGTATGAGAAACAAGAGATAATTTATGACAAGATGTATTGATATGGACCGAGGCAAGAGCCGTATTCTTGGATAAAAAGGCGTGGGGATCTGTCCCGTCAGCCTACCCCAAAAAGGACATGACATGATGGTATGTATGTACGTAATTTTTCATACATTCATTATTACAGTTGTATTTAAAAGTATAGCCGAGAGAAAATATTATTGGGACTCGAACTCATAATCTCAGGGTTGGGAAAGAAGCGTCTAACCAACTAGGCTACGGAGGTCATCAAGTTGGTAAGAGGAGGAAAACTCAATTGATAAAACTTTTTTTTGTACAAATTGGTAAAAGTATTCGAGTATGAGCTTATTTCCAAGAATTTAGTCGTAAAAAACTACGAAGAAAATTCTCATTATTGGGGCCGTACCTTTATATTTTAACCATCACATATAATACTAAATAATAAAAATATGCACAAATACTATAATTATATGTTTACCACACTCACTTATAGATGCAATATTCCTTCAGGCTACGTTTTCGTTAGAAACAAAGTAATAATAAGTAATAACCGTTTTTTTCTTCTTATTAAAAACACTTGTTATATTGAATGATCATTGCTTGCATATTATTAAATGCAAACTCATTACCGTAACTATTAATCATATTATTTAAAATTATACATATGTACAAGTGATTTTTAACATTAACAAATTGTTTTAAATATATTTTACGGAAAAGTTTTGTAAGTATGACGAGGTCATTAATTTTTCAACTGGTGAATGGTGGATGACTCTTGAATTTTAAATAGATTAAACTAGGTCCCACAACTTATTAAGTACTAAAAAATTAAACACAATTATAATTTCTTGAATCTAAGAATCTAATTTTCACGTTGTGATGTCATGTTTATAAATTTTGAATAAAATAAATAAAACACATATGTTTTATTCACCACTTTTAATTGAGTTCACTACCGGTTTCGAAGACGTCCGTCTTTATCGTCAGGTGAAGATGTTATGTACTCGTAACGAGATTTCATAATGTATCAAGTACTAAAAAAACAAATATAATTCCTCAAAATAATATTTCGCAATTACGTCTTTTTTTCTTGTTCATATGAGGGTATGGAAGAAATTTTGAAAGTTTGTTAAATTGATTCAGTACGCCAAGGTGTTATATACTCGTAACGAGGTCTCACAACTTATCAAGTACTCAAGATTTAAACACAATAATAATTCATTAAATAAAATTTTACAATTATGACATACTACCTTGATCAAAAAGTTTTAGGACTTTTAAAATCGAAAATACAAGTTTATTCATCAAAATCGATATTGTCCCCTTCAAAGTACTCCACATCGACTGCAACGTATTTACGCCAGCGCTTGATCCAATCCTCGAAACACCGCTGGTACTCAATTTTCGGTATGTCCATCAGAGCCGTCTTCGATATTTTCATGACATCCTCTCGGGTGCTGTAACGCGTTCCGCGAAGCGGTTTTTTAAGTCGGTTGAACAGGAAAAAGTCGCAGGGAGCCAGATCAGGTGAATTCGAAGGCTGCTGGATAGTATTCGTGTTATTTTTGGTCAAAAGCTCGTGGAAATCATGTCTTTCGCGATTTAAACGCGGTCCTTTTTTTGCATGAAATTAAGGTGTTTTGGCACCAGTTTTGCAGCGACACATCTGAGGTCCAAATCACTAATCAAAATGTCTTGAGCGTATCCATAAGCGATGTTCAAGTCCTCTGCCAGCTCTCTAATGGTCAATTTGCGGTTTTCGGCCAACATTTCTTTGATTTTATCGATGTTTTCATCGGTTTTCGACTGCCACTGCGTTCGTCATCCTTGACCGACTCACGATCACTTCTGAAGCGTTCGTGCCACCGAAAAACACTTCAACATTTCCAAGGTCTGCGGACCGTTAAATCCGTTTTTCACACAAAATTTAATGCAAACTCGTTGATGGACAGTTGATGCAATTTTCAAACTTGTAAAAAATCGAAAACACGCACAGAGGTAGATGTACTCAGTACAGCGTAACTTTTACAAATGTCAAACTATGACGCTGAATTTTGAAGGGAAGTGTCAATAATAGATGTGGTAACCTAACAAAAAAAATCCAATCGGGTGACTGACAGCGCTACACGGTGGCCGGTCCTAAAACGTTTTGATCAAGGTAGTATTTACTTCTTCATATGAGTGTATGGAAAAAAATGTGAGAGGTTGTCAATTTCTTTAAATTGATTCAGTACGCTAGAAGTCAACCTACATGTTACATACTCATAACGAGGCCTCACAACTTATCAAGTACTCAAGAATTAAACACAATAATAACTCCTTAAATAAATTTTTTAAATTATGACATATTTACTTCTTCATATGAGTGTATGGAAGAAATTGTGAGAGGTTGTCAATTTCTTTCAATTGATTCAATACGCTAAAAGTCAACCTACGTGTTACATACTCGTAATGAGGTCTCACAACTTATTGACATAATGAAAATTAGTAAAATGTCAACTTATATTTACAAAAATATTTTCTACATATATAAAAAAACATAATCACACAAATTCGATTTAGAACCTTGAGTAAAAAAATATATGATTAAGGAATAATTTGATAAAATTAAAGAATAAAAGTATACACATATATACTTACACAGATTTACAACTTTAAATTAAAATTAAATCCATGCATAAATTTTCAATCCATGTTTCAAGTATAATGATTATTATATTAATTATACAGTTTTTCAATGCCACTACGAGGAACGATATATATCTAAGTCTCTAAATACTATCAATTGCATTGGCACAGTAGCAGGAAATTTGTTATTTAAAGCAAACACTAGGCGGGCAGGTACTTTTGTTTCCTCGGATCTCCGAAACACCTATTACAATAATACCGAGGCCATCCGCTGCCAATGTTCATTTGAAGAACAAGAAGAAGTCAATTATGTTTTATTTATGAATGGGTGTACGAGTATGTACTAAGAGAATATATAGGCAGGGGAATTGTATTCTGTTTAAAAGACCAAGGACAAAATTCGGAACGAATTGGAAATATAAGCGTTTTTTTACCATTACTCAAAACTAGTATTAAATTTACTAATAAATTACAGATATGCCGATAGACTGCTATGCATTTTGCAAACATTGAAATAAATGTATATGTCAAAAATGGATACTATAAAGAAAAAAGTTAAAAACTTTCAAAATCATATACCATATAACAATCAAGCTATGTTAAAATGACACGGAATACTCAGAAATGTGTTGGTGTCCACATCGACGTATTGCAGTTTAACATCGAATTACAGGAAAAAAAAAAGAAATATAAATACTGTCGAGTTTCGTAGAGTAAGGATAATTTGTATTGTATCAATGAATGGAAGGAGATGACATCAGAAACAATATAACATACAATGAATGCATAGCGGAAGCGAATGTCGTAAGTAAGGAACGAGAAGAGTTGGCGCATTTGGAAAGAAGAAAACGTAGAAAAAATAATTAAACTAATATACAAGTCTGACAAACAGAGAGGTTAACAGTCGCATCCACCAAGCAAAACTCGCCTTTAATAAGAAATCAAAGATTTTCGAATCCAACGACATGGACCTAAAGCTCCGCAAGCGATTGGTCAAAATATATGTGTGAAAGATTTTAATGTATAGTAGCGAAACATGGTGCATAGGCGAAAGAGATCGAAAAAGATTGGAGGCTTTCGAGATGTGGACCTATAGACGAATCCTAAGGATTTCCTGGAGACCACATTACAAATGACAAGGTTCTCAGCAAGATCGAAGAAACCAGGCACCTGTCGAACACCATATCG
Source organism: Odontocerum albicorne (assembly GCA_949825065.1). Classification (NCBI taxonomy): domain Eukaryota; kingdom Metazoa; phylum Arthropoda; class Insecta; order Trichoptera; family Odontoceridae; genus Odontocerum; species Odontocerum albicorne. The sequence continues at coordinate 11,244,715 of OX463840.1, read as the reverse complement.
GAAAGGCGTGCAGAATGGATGGGTCATATGCTGCGACATGAAAATCTCCTGCACAATATACTGGAGGGAATGATTGAAGGATCGATTGGCAGAGGGCGTCCTCGCCGAGAGTATCTGGAGCAAATATGCCCCGATATGGACTGCACCTCCTATACAGAGCTCAAGAGGATCGCTGAAGACCGAACAGAGGAGGAGATGCAGAGCTTTGCTGCTAATCAATCCTCAGGATTGAAACTGACGAAGAAGACAAGTCTGAAGTGATTTGCCGAAACATCAATTAGAAGTATAAATAATAGAATATGATATATAATATAACGAAATGTATGAATACAAACGAAGCGAAAGTAATGTTTCTGGATAGAAAAATGAAGACATATGTCTACCATACTCATCATAGCAGGCTTATTTTTTTATGTTTGCTTGTTTAAGTATTTTGATACAAAGAAAACCGTTAAACAACCTTCTTCAGTACATTTATTTCTTCTTCCGCAGTCTTGAATATTGTTTACTATCCTTGATTTAAGTTTTATAAAATAATCTAACAGCTTAAATATGAAATACTGATAAAATATTTGTTCTTGACATTTGGAAGAGATGGTTATCTCCTCAACATTATCTAACTGATATATGGTCCATTACATGTCTAATTGTTTTATAATTTATCCATTTTTAATAAAAAAAAACTTGAACAAGTTTAAAAAATATCAATTTATTGGCATACTATAATTTCTGGACAAAGCAACAATACGATCTCAATAATTTTTAACAGCAAAAAAACTCTAAAATGAAGATTTTTTCGAAAGTATATAAAAGTACGCTTTTGAAAAGAAGTTTAAAAGCTTTGCACAATGAAGAATTGTGAGGGTTGAAATATTTTTCATTTCGAAAAATCTGGATAATAATTTTTAACCCGATCAATTAGAAGCGTTGATAGCCACAGTTTTATTATGCAAACAAGCTAAAACCATAACTTTAAAATTTTGAAAAACCTGTGAATTAAACATTGACGAAAAACATTTTCAAGAGAGCTTTTGTATAACACATCGAGGTAGTGTCGCATTTGCAAGAAGTAATAAAAAGCACCTTGAAGTTTTGATGTTGATATAACATCATCAGTACCGTCATGCTAGGTAAAAAACTGGACTTCCGTCTGGAAGGTCGCCGGTTCGAACCCCGCACTGTCCTACTCCCATCGAATGACAGAGACATTTTTTCCATCTAGTACTGGGAAGTATATGAATACCTACATAGCTTCGCTCATATCTATTTTTATAAAAAAAAATTAAAAAAAAATCGCTGTGTTCTGATTGTCTCACCTGTACAGCGGTATAGCCGGTGAATTTGTTGATGTGCAACGGTTCATTTAAAGAAGAGAAAGAGAAAACGAACGATACCAAACTCTTTGGCACAGCTTCGCTTTTCAACTGAATTGATGTTGAAATCCTCAACTACGAGGGCCAGCAACTCCACTTAATTGTAGCCTGGCAAACATCTGGCAAACAAACACCTGGCAAACATCAGACCAAAGCTTAGGTGGATGGATGGGGTGCAGAATGATGCAAACGTGATTGGCATCAGGGGCTGGAGGAATGCATCCCAGGATAGGGGGGAATGGCAGCGACTGCTGGAGGAGGCCGGGGCCCACAATGGGCTGTAGTGCCATTGATGATGATGATGATGATGAAACATCTTATGATTCTGCCAAGTACATACACCTTGTCATACAAATTCTCCTATAATGAAGGGTTTTCACTCTTTCAGAAATGGATTATTTTGGTTGTGCGACATATTCCTAGGTCTTCTTAAATATCTCGTACTTTCGAAACTTGTTTCATAAATTCATCATTCATTCTTTTTACGTGGTCGAAGAATCTCAATGCTACTTTCTTCATCTCATTTGCACTGCATATTTTTTCGATGCGCATTATTTACTAATATCCTCATTTCTTATTATGTTATAAATTATTTTTGCACACAATCTACGCACCTCTTTTCATTTATCTTCCTTTCATCGTGTTTTTGCTGCGTTCATGTTTCGCTTGCATATCTTAATGTTGGGTTCGAGCTTCTATTATGAGCAGCCCGCTTTATTTCTCTTGAAATGTTCCGGGTGATAAACACATTCACTATATTACCTGCTGCTATTCTTGTTTCAATAAAGCGCTTTCCGTGACCAGATGACGTGAACATGCTTTCGAGGTATAAAACGTCCTCAATTTGATGTATATTTCGTTTCTCATTTTTATTATTATATTTATTTCACACTTCCTCTTTCAATACCCGTAATTTTAGACTTTCCAATATTTATAATCAGTATATTATTTGATAGAAACCTTCCATAATTTCCTTACAAGATTATGTAATTTTATGCAACACCGGTTAATAAATCACTTTGCCTTTTAAAGGGATTAACTTTGCCTTAATATCGCGAAATAGTGAAATCAAATATGCAACAATGATTATTACTGGAGACAGATGGCATGTTTGTTAAAATCATAATTTAAATGTCTTGACTTATTGATAGTTGATGTTGCATCAATTTGCATAAAAACAATAAAGCTATTAAAATGATAAAGCAACACACCAAGGACAGTAGCATTAACTGATGATATCAAATCTAATGACAGTCATCAGTGTTGCCCATAGCGGCAAGTGGCATGATTAATAGGAGTTTAGCATGGACATCAACTGAACTGATCAGGTGGTTAAAAATATACAAGTGTCACCAGTGGTGTATGAATTGTTTTATGAATAAATAATATTGCTTTATCCTTTTATATATCGAATTTAATTTAAGTATTAGCTAAAATATGTTTATCGGCATAATGGTTCCCAATTCCGTGACGGTATGGTACGCCTTCGCGAGAGATAGGTTCCAAGTCACTCCACAGATGGCAAAGTCGGTGCCAATAGCCGAACCCTTTCTTAATTATTAAGCTTTTTTACGCACCATTTGTGCCACTTTTACAGTTTGAGATGCAACAGCAAAACTAGCACGAATCTTTTTTTCTTTTGTGAGTAATTTATAAATAAAAAAATCGTTCTTTCTAGCAACGTTAGCGATTGTTTTAATTAATTTTCGTATTAAATCAATATTTTTTTGCTTTTCACTTATTACAAACACTTTAAAAGTATCTTGAGTCACCAGCATCACTAGTCTTACATACAATAAGGTTTTTTTTAACATAAATACTGAGATAATGGGAACGATGCTTATTGTCATGTGGAAATCTCTCTCGACCAACCAGAAAGATGTTGCAGAGACCGGAGGTAAATAAGACTGGTACCAACTAGAATCGAACCTCCGAGTCGGTAGATAGATGTCTTAGCAACTATGTGACGGGAAAAATACTGATTGATAAAACGACAAAAATATTTGATTATCGAGTGCGTTACGAACTTAGAAAAGCTTGTATAAGTAAAAGCACCGTAAATTTTCTTCAAACTATAAGGAAATCAAAATATTCAACAGCTTATTAAAAACCAATTTGTCGCGGTTTTCAAGCTTTTATTTATAGCAAATAACAAGCTTCACCTAGCTGTCGACACAGTCTTAACGAAGTCATTCGTGTTCAATGTCAACATGCCAGTAGACAAAGTGTTTGCATAGGTCATCGGTGAAAATCAATACGTATGAAAAAATCCTCGTTAGTGGAACTATCCGAGAAAAATCCCAAAAACTTAGAACGAAGAAATAGAATTTTGATATGCCTAGATTCCTTTCCCATATATATATTGAAAATTATGCAAATTACTTATCAGTTTCTATTTAATTAATTCTAAAAAGATGAAAATTTTCATAAACTCGTAGTTAGACAAAGATAATATCATTATATCATTTTGTACTACGTGAGTTTGCCAAGATTCATAATAATCCTTTCTAAATGTCTGTCTGATTAAATCACTTGGAAGAATTTAAAGTTTACTTTACAAGTTCTTCTTCAGTGATCGCAGTTTAATTGACTGCTAAAATTTGTCATAAATCTACAGTAATGTATTTATTCTGACGATTAAATAAAAGAAATCCTAAAAAAAAGATATAGTTAATACAGAAATTATTATCGATCAAATAAAGCTTTTATGCCTGCTAGAAGCTAAACGACTAGAATTCAGATAACTAGACGAAGTTTATGAATCTTGCCAAGGAAAATGTTTTTTTTAAACTGTATTCCAGTGCTACTTTAAAATTTTTAAAAATATATTGAGAATCCTGCAGAACATTCCATGGCAGGAATGGCGCCTATAATGTGGAGAGACAACTGATGCTTTACATTCCAAGAATGATTTTATTTCACTTTTTTGTAATGGTATAACCCTACCGGTTTCAAGGCTTTCACCTCATCTTCAGGGGAGCACAAATAAGTATTGTTTGTGCTTCCCTGATGATAAGGGGAAAACTTTGAAACCAGTAGGGTTATACCGTTATATAAAGTAGAATAAACAATGTTTGATTAAAAAAAATACAAACATTGTACATACTTGTATAATAATTAAATGAAAATTTAGCACTCTTCCCAAGGGGGAATTAATCCCCTTACTCATATAAACCATATCCTTTCATACAAACCACAAGAGTCTTGTTTGTGCTCCCCTGAAGATGAGGTGAAAGCCTTGAAACCGGTAGGGTTATACCGTTACAAAAAAGTGGAATGAACAGTGTTTGATAAAACAAATTACAATATCATATTAAATTGTTAAATATATCATATTACAGTCGAACAGAAGGTATTATCAATAAAAAAATCTAAATATAAGACATTACAGAAAGTTCAAGTTCAAAACGAAATGCAAATAGAAACCGGTCCACATGGGTTTGTATCAAATGAATCGCGGATGTCCAAACCAGATTCTCTCGTTTGACTCTGGGATGTTGTGTAAGACGTGTTAACAACAATTACAAATATTGTTGATGGTAGCTTAACCACTTATTAGTGATATATTCATTAGAATTTCACGGACACGGTGGAAAAAATATTAGTATTTGTCACGACAAAAGTAATGCAATAAAACAAAACTACATTTTTTGTTTTATTACATTACTTTTGTTGTACAAAATATAAGCTGGTAGATTTATATCCAAATGGTTATTGATTCTAACCAGACAAATGTTAAAAAGGTCTGAAGTGAAAACAAGACTGGAACTTTTTTTCGTAAAATTGGGTAAAAACGGGAACCGAATCCGTACCTCCCGGGTCGGAAGACAGATGTCTTACACACATCGATCAATAAGTCCCGGGAGTAACTACTAAAACAACATTTGTTTGCCAAAATTCTTCTTTATTCATCAACATAGTCTCCTTCAAGAGCGATACATTCATTCCAACGCTTTCCTAACTTTTCTATGCCAGCCGTGTAGAACGATTTATCTTTGGTTTCCAAGGTGAGCCAAATCTCTTTCCCTGGGACATCTTTTTGAGATCTGCGAACAGCCAATAGTCGCTGGGGGCCAAATCTGGAGAATACGGTGGGTGCGGGAGCAATTCGAAGTTCAACTCATGCAATTTGGTCATCGTTACCATCGACATGTGACACGGTGCATTGTCCTGATGAAAGAGAACTTTTTTCTTCTTCATATGGGACAGTTTTTTTGCAATTTCTGCCTTCAAACGCTCCAATAACGCTATGTAATATTATGGTTTGATGGTTTTTCCCTTTTTATGGTGATCGATGAATATTATACCATGCGCATTCCAAAATACGGAGGCCATAACCTTCCCGGCCGACTGTTGAGTTTTTGGTCACTTCGGACGACTTGAACCGGCTGCATTCCACTCAGCTGACTGCCGATTTGATTCCGGAGTATAGTGGTGGATCCAAGTTTCATCCATTGTCACATACCGATGCAAAAACTTCTGTTTATTTCGCGTAAACAGTGTCGAACAGCCCTCTGAATCATCGATGCGTTGTTGTTTCTGTTCCATTGTGAGCTAACGCGGCACCCATTTCGAAAAAAAGCTTTTTCATGACCAAATGTTCATGCAAAATAGTATAAACACTACCAAATTATATCTTCAGGGTGTCAGCTATCTCAAGCAACTTTACTTTGCGATTTTCCATCACGATTTTGTGGGGTTTTTATGTTTTCTGGTGTAAAAGCCTCATTTGGACGACCAGAGCGTTCAGCATCATTTGTGTCTGTACGACCGCGTTTGAAATCAGCATACCACCGACAAATGGTTGTTTTCGACGGAGCAGAGCCCGGATAACACTTTTCAAGCCATCCCTGAGTTTGAACGGTATTTTTTCTCATTAAAAAGCAATGTTTTATCAACACACGAAATTCGTTTTTTCCCATTGTTTTGAAAATAGCAAAAGTAGCGTCACTAAAACCACTGTAACTCAATGACACAATGTCGGAATGTCATGAAAGTTTGACGCGTAACTTCTAAAGGTTGGTACTAACTGAGAATGGTATGGATTTGTTATTAGAGGCGCCATCTGTTGGTTAGTCCCGGGAATTGTTGATTGATACGTTAGCAAACTCTTCTAACTAAACAAAAAATTGTCAAGTAAGCCTTAACTTAAAAGAAGACTGAAACCATTTTTTAAAATTGTATACTGATGAAAATTGAACCCGCAACCCATGACTTGGAAGACAGGCATCTTACCATCGAAGTAACAGAGGTCCTTGATTTCACCAACGCATTTGTACCACTGAAATTAAATTTTTGATGAAAAATATTTTTTGATAAAAAAGTCAAACGTTGTTCCAATCTGTAAAGAGTAAAAAATCAGAAAAAGTAACAATATTTTTCCGTCCATCGATTTAGCCTTGCCCGTTTTTACTCAAAACTTTCTTTTATCTTTCATACCTTTTTCGAAACACACCCCTACCTGCCTCGGGCTAAGGGGTCTCTTTTAAATGCTCATTAAAAAAACAATATTCTTCTACTTTTAATAATTTATCGTGTCGCTTTTATCCCATTTGCATCTGTATATTTTCCATCTTTCGTGTGGTCCATAATATTCCTGCCATTTCTCCATTCTAAAAAAATAACATGACTGGAGTGGTATCTCTTCAATAATCAAAATTCAGGCACGAAATTTTCAGCATTTTGAAGCGAAAAAAGACAAAACATCTTTTGTCAAGTATTTTAGTAGTACACGGTGAAATATTGTACTTGATATGTAACATATATGGCTTAGTTGATAAAACGCATGTTTTCCAACCCGAAAATTCGATTTCCAATGCTACCTAGATTTAAAAAAAAAGATTTGTCTTATTTTTACTTAAAGCTTGTTTAACACCTTTTCTAGTTCGTTGGAAATTGACATATGATCATATGATATAACAAAAATTTTAATATAATACATTTTACTTCGACCTAGGGGTTTCGGGCTCGATTCCCGATGGCACTTAAAAGGATTGCAGTCTGGTCCAAGAGTCCGTCTGGCAACAACATGCTAAACAAATATTAGTGAAGTTTTTTTTAACGCTAAGTTGTATTACAAACACGCACGATAACGAATAAATTATGTGAGTATTTATAAATGATAAATGAACATCTTACAGGCAGAAGGCTGATTACCTTGTTTATTTTTAAACTTTTACCTCGATTACCAAATAGTCACTAAAAAACTCTCGATTCCTACAGAGTTTACATAGAATCAGTCGATCTACTAGTATGGAGAGAATATGTAGCCTTCGCACGGTCCAAACTCGGACTGTTATCGGAAACATTTATTTTCTTTCTTTGTGTATAAAATATTTAACTCTAGATTAAAAAAGAATTATCCATTAAACAAAATACCGATTGGACATCGTGTGGTAAAACGTCAAAATGTTAATTACATTTAATTTGTTCGAAAAATTTCATGGTTGTTTTCCGCTAGTTTTTACCGAATATTAATATTCGCCATAATTTTTTTGACAGCACCCTGAGATTGAAACGTCGGGCATCATTTAAGCCAACTCAAAATAGCAAAAACTCCAAGAAACATTTTCAATTAGTAAATGAAATTTGTGTGGATTGAAATTAAATCTCCATGAGTATAATACATAATTCATCGAGCGACGAAAAGGTGTGTGGATTTCGTGGAATTATTATCTGTCTTACGATTTTCTATTCAATGTCTTCACCATGCTTGATAAATCCACATTTAAGCTCATACACGATTTGGAACATTTTCAAAATCATTATTCATAAAGCCAACCAAATGTAGGTCACATACATCTCTCTCGTGGAAAGAAAACGCGTTATTAGAACTCAGCATTCTTCATTGGTTATGGAAATAAAAGTGCAAAATCTTTTAACTGTTATTGAACTATACATACATGGCATACCTTCTTTGGGGTAGGCAGAGAAGACAAATCTTCAATTCTTTCTTTTCACACAAATGGCCTTTGCCTCATCTACGCTCTTCTGTTTCTTCGCCTATATCGTACCGTTCTTTTCTCAGTTTACCTCTTCCTCACACGTCATTCATTCTAGAAATATATTTTTATTTAGTGTTTCTGTACTCATTCTCTAGATATATGCAAACCATTTCAAGTCCTTTTTAGATTCGAGTTCTTTTTAGATTCGAGTTCTTTTTAGATTCGAGTCCTTTTTAGATTCCAGTCCTTTTAAGATTCTGTTTATAACATCCGACTTGAACCAATATTTATCCCAAATTCACCAAAACGTATTACAAGAGTATACATAATGCAAATGAAATAACAGGTTCTGAAGCAACTATTTTTCACTCTCAAAAAAGCCGCAAAATAATTAATCATATCCGCATTTAACACTCGTGATCCTTGAAATTCCATTCTGCAGGCTATGTCCAGTGTCCAGTCGGCAACAATACTATCACCAAGTCATTGTATATTAATGAGAAGATCGTTTCACTTTGCAAGACAACCTGATATTGGATGAACACTTCACACATACACTGCGCCATATCAAGTACCCGAATGTGTGTGTTACTGTCACGTAATGGAAGACTTTGTAGACAACCTGATATTGGATGAACGCTTCACACATACACTGCGCCGTACTTAAAGTACCCGAATGTGTTACTACGAGTATCACGTAATGGAAGACTTTGCAACCTGATATTGCATGAATACTTCACACATACATTGCGCCATATCAAGTACCCGAATGTGTTACTGTCACGTAATGGAAGACTTTGTAGACAACCTGATATTGAATGAACGCATCACACATACACTGCGCCATACTTAAAGTACTCGAATGTGTTACTATCACGTAATGGAAGACTTTGCAATCTGATATTGGATGAACACTTCACACATACACTGCGCCATACCTAAGTACCCGAATATGTATCCTAAAGTTTTGTGAGATATTGTCTCGAATTCATAATCCGGTCTAAATACTAAATACTTTTTTTCTTTCTTTATTTTTTTTTAAATAATAGATATGACCAAAGTCATATGTATCCTTATGCCATCGAAGACTAGGCGGAAAAAGTGCATGTGTCGTTCGAGGAGAGTAGCACAGTGCGGGATTCGAACCGACGACCTTCCGCAAGGACGTCCAGTGCGTTGCCGCGCGACCATGCACCTCTTTTACTAATTTATAACCTTTAAATTTCGTGATTTGTGTTCAGAGTCGGATCTCATGCGCTCCAAATTTTATTAAGTAATGTAATGAAAACACGCGAGACTTCCTTGTTTCAAGAAGCTACGATAATTTTGTACAAAATTTAACTTGAAATAATCATTTCTTCAGTTAAATTATAATAAAAAAATTGTATTAAGTGTTATGGTTGGACAATGAATATAAATAATTATTTTCTAGTCTCTGTCTTGGTCTACTCATTGACATCTCCTATGCTAATTTATCTGTGTTTTTCAGTTCCTCGGAGAACGTGTCAAATCTAAACCAACCTACGTGACCTGATGTCACTTGTAATCTTTTATTATTCGATCTCAGTTTTATTCCGCCTGGGTCCAAAAATTTCACGGAGAATTTTATTCTCAAAACTCAGAAGCCTTTGTTAATCCCTGAGGGTCATCACAGAACACTAATCGTCGAACCTTAAATTCTGCCGTCACAGATTTCTTTTTTACAAAAAAATTCAAATTACAAAATAATAATTATTTCTATTAAATAATGATACTTTTTTTATCTGATCTTTAATTCTATACAATTTCGTTATTTACATTTAACCATTACGCCAATTCTCTGTCGGGGTAGGCAGAGACGGCAGAGCGCAAGACTTTCCTTACTCGGCAAATATTATTCGCCTTTCTACATCCATACACCTTTATACACAACCCCTAGAATTTCTCTGACTTTGGAAGTTTCCTTCTTTCAAAATATTTATTTGATCCAATCATACCTTGGTTTTTATCTACAAAGCCTAGCACTCAAATTTGTATTATATTTGTAACTCTTTCTTCCTTTATTCGTTTTACATGCCCAAACCATATTTGAGCGCTTTTCTTCATCTTACTCAATACCAGCCTTAAGATCGCATTCATCCCAAATCCCTTCATTCCTTATTATGTCATACACTTTCACGCCATGCATTAATATCTATGCACGCATTTCCACAGTATGTATTCGGCTCATTTTAGTCATATTCCACATCCACGTTTCACTCCCATACATCAAAGTTGGTAATTGAATACTATTGTGGACTATAATCTCAGCAGATTTTGATTATTCAAATCATGAATTTTGTTATTTAAAATAAGAAATTATATTTCATTTACTTCAATACTGTACTGACAAAGATATAATTATCAAGTGGCGCTTCTCAACAAAGCTAACTTCTACATCATGCGGTCAGTATAGTCTTGTTAGAAAGGTCAAATTAGTTAATACAGAAAGACAAAGAGAATCAACAACTGCCATGAATAATAGACATAAATTCAAATTATTATAAAAAAGAAATTCAAAAGAAAACTGTTTTAATCTTCACTGAAAAAATTTAGATTTAGCGAACACATTCAAATACTATTACATAAATACGAGTACATATCATCATGTCGTATCCCTTGCGGGGTAAGCTGAGAGGACAGATCTTACAACTTTTCTATACAATCACATGATTTTTGCATCCTCCATATACATAGATCTCGTTAAGCACAATATTCTATGATTTACATTTCTTATTTTACCTTCTTTTAAAATCTGGTCCATTTGATCCAGCCATGTTTTCCTCGGACTTTTTCTTTCACGCATACCTTACACTTTTTCTACATGTCCAAACCATTTTAAAACTCCTTTCTTCATCCTATTTAAAACATCCATTTTATCAATACATTCATTTCTGATGTCTTCATTCCGTCTTCTTTCAAACATTGACAACAATAATATTCCTTTGAGACTACTAATTTCTCCATCATATTATGTATAGGGCTACCTCCAAGATCTAGATGGTAAGAAGCCTAACATTCACCCGGATGTATCGGCGTCGATTCCTAATGGTACCCGGAAAATAAGGGTGCCAGGCTGGTCAAATAATACAAGTGCAGTTGCCTATTTACATGCGATAGTATTGTCAAAATGTGTAATGATGAAATGCCTCGAGTTTCGTGCCTATTCCAGTGGTTCTAAATATAAAGGCTTGATTAATCAATATTATCTCCACGCTCTTCAATATCTTGGTACTATACAAATGAATTAATGTACCGGTGGATAGTACTTGGTAGACGTTCGACTTAATTTGACTTGCAAAAATATCTAACATTTATTATAATCTAAAAGATTCGGGTTCGATTCCCGCTGTAAAACAGATTAAAAAAAAAGGATTACAGTCTGGTTTTCACTTAAGGTATTTTTATCGTCGTTCTGGTCGGTTGGAAGAGATTACCACAAGGCGATAAGCCTGCCAGGTTTACACTGTATATAACGAAAGTGTAATAAAATATAAGACAATACAATACAATTGCCTCTACACGTGCGGTGTATTGCCAACACGTGCGATGACGAACAGAGAGTTTCATGCCTTCTCCAGTGCTTTCTAAACCCAAAAGTTCGATTAATGGATTAGAAAACGTTGTCTCTCGGTCACGCTATTTAATATGTCCGAATATCTGGTGCAGATATATTGAATAGTATCATACGAATGAATTCTAAATATCGATCACTATGTAAGGGGTTTGTTACCATTTAAAAGTAATCTTAGATAATGTCCTTTCTCGATTTTCTATTCGTCCAAATAAATTCCCTTCTTTAAAAATATCACGACAATAAATCTTTCATTTTTCAGTACAACAAACCCCTCAGTAAGCTAGCCTTTGAGCATCTCTCGGAATTTATAAAATATGAACAGCGGAGATTTCCACGAGAGCAAATGACTCGGAAACAAGTGCAACCAAGAATGTTTCGAGAGCGATGCTGTGTTTATCTCGCACAGCACGAACAGGAGCTGGAAGTGAGCTGCGAGAGATGGGAGACGAGATGGGACTTTCCAATAGCCGAGTGCAGCCACACGGAAGGAGAGAGATTGCTTTCACTATTTTCCAACACGTCTTAGCATTTTATACATTTCTATGCGATGCACAATAAAGCATGAAAATTAAGCAAACTTCGTGATTCCTAGAGTCAATACTGTTGTTCTTGAAGTGTGGATATTAAATCTTTATTGGAGAATAGTACTCTTTTTATTGCTTGCTGGTAGTAAACGTTTAAAGCTTTATAGTTTGGTTTTAGTTCCTCTTTAATATTGAAATTTGTTTATTTATAATATTTTATACATGACAAGAAATATACATAATTTGTGAAAAAACAACAGGTAATTTAATTCGGACACACAATTTTTTTGCTTTTCATTTGTCGTGTCCCCAGTAAATTAGGCTTTTGCCTGTATATCACTGAGGACAATTGAATTACAGGCGGCCCTCGACTTTTCACATTCAACTTTCGAACCTCGGCCGCACATTCAACTTTCGAACCTCGACCGCACATTCAACTTTCACACATTTTTTAAAATTCAATTTTTTAAAGTTTTTTGTCGATAATGCAAAAATTGTTCGGTTCCATACAGTCGCTCCCACTTTTTTGGAAGAACTTTAATATATGGAACGCAATAAACAATATTGGAGACTCGTGGGCTGAAATAAAAGAGTCAACAATGAAAGGTTCCTGGAAACAATTATGCCCACAAATGATGAGTGATTTTATAAATTCTGAAGAAACTTCGGAAACTATCACAGATCAAATAGTTAGCCTAATGAATGAACTAAACTTGGACGTCAACAACGAAGATGTTAATGAGTTGATTGAATCTTACTCAGTACCTCTGTCAAATGAATACTTAATTGAGCAACAAGAGTTAAATGAAATACACAATGAAAGTGAGGAAGAAGAAGCTGATAAAATCGTCAAGACTTTGATGATTAAAAATATGAATGAATCCTTCATGCATCTTAACAATTTTTTGGCTATGATGGAAGAATGTGATCCCAACGGAGAACGTATGGTATATCTCAAGTATGTAGGGCGATTGAGAAAGACACAGCATGTTATAGAACTATTTATCAAGAAGAAAAAAAAGGTGGTATTCTACTAACTCTTGACAAGTATATAAAGAAAACATCTGAAAGCACTTAAACACGCCTTGTTAACTTAATTATGTATATTGATAAATAAATATTTTTAATATATTATTGATAAATAAATATTATTATTGATAAACAAATATTTTAAAATACCATTTTTGATGTTTTTTTTACGTCCCTTTACTTTCGAACATTCAACATTCGCACACATTTTCAGGAACCAATTATGTGCAAAAGTCGAGGGCCGCCTGTATATAATTGAATTACATAAGTATTACATAATCAATTGTATTAATAACATCGTATCCGTACTTCTGCGGAGTTCTGTATATTACATTTTACATTTTAACAAAAATCTCTATCATCACCATTACGTCATATCCCTATTGGGGTGGATAAGAGGGACAGATCTCTACTTCCTTTCTACCTGGCACACATCTTTAGCTTCTGTGACATTCACACAGTTCGTCACGCGTAACTCTTATATCAAAGAAACTTTTCACTCGTCTCTCTTCAGAATTTGATCAATTTGTTTCTACCACTTATTAACAAAACAATAGTTAATTCAAATAGATTTATATTTTAAATAAATATGTCAATTTGTTATACGAGTATATGTATTGTATTATATTACGTTTACAATACATACAGTACAATCTAACAGGTTTATTGCCATGTGAAAATCTCTTACAAGCAACCAGAAAGCTGTTAAAGAAACCTTAAACGTAAACCGTACAGATATTTTTTAACGTGTACCAACAGTTATCGAACCCTCAATTTTTGGGTTTAAAAACAGGTGTTTTACAGCTACGCCACGGAGGTCATTCATGTTGAGATATGGAAAGTACTAAAATTCGAAAAAGATTTATGGATAAATAAAAAAGACAATTGCTAAATATTATTTTTATGAATTATTACAGCGTTTATTTTTTATTAGATCATCGTCAAGTTTAAACTGAGAGCACAGCTAGTTTTGACTGCCTCGGAATATATACCAGTCATCAGCCTTGGATGATGACCAGTATTCAGAAACATTCTGAAGATGCTAGTTGAACAAAAACGGTAAATGGGAAAAACATATGAAATAAACTTTAATAATAAATAAATAAATATAGGTTTATTGATAGCAACATAGTATGTACATAATACATTTAACTATATTTCAAGAACACATAAATTGCAGAGAATACATTAAAGACAGAAGCTATCAAAAAGTCTGGGCTCATATAATAACATCCCCCCCAGCCAAGATACACCCCACCAATATAAGGCGAGCCCAGCCACGGGGACACCAGATGTTTTTCAGCCCACACTTTATGGTATTTTTAAAGATTTCTTGTTTTTTCTTCGATTAAGCTACCATTTCTTTCTAAAAATATATTAAATTTGCCCATTAAGGGAGACATAACATAATTTTAAATGAACTTTAAAAAGTAAGGCACAATTTAACCTTAAAATACAATTTTTACTCCGCTTAATTTTCTTCACAGAATAAATTTGGGTATACTTATTCGATATTACAAAAAAAACAAGAAACTTTAATTAAATGGTTTTTATTCTCCAATTAATACGTACAAAGAACACTACACATAATAAATTTATTAGGTCAAATTTTTGTGACCTAGATGTTAAGACACTTGATCTCCACCCGGGGGTTTCGGGTTCGATTCCTGATAGTCCTCAAAAAATTAAAAAAAGTTTTAAAAAGAGCTTGTTTGGTAACGATACTAACACAAGCTAGATTGTGCGAGTGTTGTTGCTTTTCATGTGCGAAAGCATTGCTAACACATGCGATTACAAGTTAATAGCTTTCTCCAATAGTTCTAAATTATAATAAAAATAAAATAATATTTATATAGCGCCGTTGAAAAAACTACCCAAGGGCGCTCTAACTCGTTTGATTAAGAGATTAAAAATAAATGTATTTAAGTTGAGTGTAAGGATAGAAAGGTTGTATATGCGATCATTAGATAAGATACATACCCGCATCAGCATATGTTAATAAAAAATATATTTGGTAAGAAAACCGCAGAAAACTTACCAAGAGACGACGAAAGCTCGATTAATGAGGGCAAAATAAATGTTGTCACTCGGTCGCACTATACAATATATGTGGTACTCGTATGTTTAATAGTAAGCACCGAATTGCGTTTAAGTTGAAGGTGCTATATGGATGAATGAATGAATAAATTAATTTATTAATCGTTGAACTTGCACATAAACTCTGCGAATAAATGGAGAGCGCGGCGTAAAATACGATGATATAAAGTTAACTATTGGCAGTTTAACTTAACCATATTTTCCAGGTTTTACTGTTTAACTATTAATCTGACATTTGAGTTGAAACAAGAAATGTATAATGAAAGAATATAAAGGAAATTTTATGACTTTATGACATATGTCATAACTTTTACTTTCGCGATTAATATTAAATTACTCGTACTTTAAAGACTTCCATATGCGTTTCTTAGAAAATATAAGACGGTTAAAATAGTTGAGTTAGTGAACGGTGACATAAAAGCGAATTAGACAAAATAGTTGAGTTAGTGAACGGTGACATAAAAGCGAATTAGACAAAATACTATAGTTGAGTTAGTGAATGGTGACATAAAAGCGAATCAGACAAAAAAGTTGAGTTAGTGAACGGTGACATAAAAGCGAATTAGACAAAATAGTTGAGTTAGTGAACGGTGACATAAAAGCGAATTAGACAAAACAATTTTTTGAGATCCACTTTTTTTTCTGCCGTATTAAGTCAGGCAGAATGAAAATCAGAGTTTTTTCTTCCCGAAGTTGTCATTAAAATTACACGTTGTTGGTAAGTACAGTTTCCTGGACAAGAGGTCGGAAAGTGTCAACTTGAGTGGTATATAAAAAAATTAGCAAGTCGATGGTAGATAAAAAATATATAACTTTAGTTGCATAAACAAATAAAGTGGCGTATTAAATGAGCCAAGGTTTGATAATCAGACTAATTTCCAGGTTACCTAGACGACCTCCGTGACCTAGTTGGTAAGACGCTTGTCTCCCAGCTCGGAAGTTACGGGTTCATATCTCACTGAAACTCCAATATTTTAAAAAAGGATTCCAGCCTGGTTTTCACTTAAGGTCACTTTAACATCTTTTTGTTTGATTGGAAGAGAATGCCACATGGAAATAATCCCGCCAGGTTTTACTGTATACAACAAAAGTGTAATACAATACAATAAAACGTTCTGGGTAGTGACTTCCAATATTTTGCTTGGGAGTCACTAAGATGAATCTGGACCTTTTGATGACCAACGTTGCTATTTTAACCTGCTTCAATCTTGTGGTCACCGTCATTATTTGCTTGTTTATTATATAATTTTTTCTTAATACTTGGATCATCAAAAAATTATAAAAAAGTGTGCACAAAGCTATTCAAGATTATTCTTTTCCATTTCAAATATCACCTCAAGGAAATATAACCACTAGTAAATAAATGGGATGAAACGAGGAATTAAAGTAAAATCAAAAACAAATTTTAAAGTTTGCTTATATTTTTATAAATTGTTTGGTTATATTTTCAAACTATATAAATATAAAAATCGTAGTTTTATTCAATCATGACTTATAGAATAGAGTCTAGAGCAGATACAATAAAAACTTAAATTTTGCTCAGAACTAACGAACTCAGAAAACTCTCAAAGCGATTGCAGGCAAAATACTCAGAGATGAGTAAGAAACTCCTGTCTTCAAGAAATATATGAAGTAGAAGATACTGTGAGATGGGGTAGAACCATTAGAAGACACTGGTGAAGCCATGTGGAAAGGATGGATAACACAAGAATTCCGTACGTGGCAATGAATGAAATACCTGCTAACAATCATCTCTCAGGAAGACCTACATAAATATAGGATAGCTGGGAGTCAACATCTCAAAAGAGGCAGTCTGATGATATCAGACCACAGGTCAGATTTAAAAAAGAAGAATATAAAAGAAGATTAATAAATAACAGCTCCGAATGAACTATTAAAATTTTAGAGATTATGTTTTTTTCTATAATAAATAGTATTTTTATAGCAACATTCAGTATTTCTAAAATGCATCTAATGAAGCATCATTTAAAATAGTTGAGATATTTGAAAGACAGATATTAAAACCTAGTGTCAACAATAAATAACAAGTTTATTATTTCGACGTACTTCTTTCAGCTCCTCCAAATCGATATATAGTTTCATACAGTTCACTCAGTTACTCTTACTTTCCTTTCTTTCTAAATTCGATTCTCTTGGCCTCCATATTTTATCTGCCTTCTCTACCACGAGTCCCACTCACGTTGTAAGTTTCTTAAACCAGTCTTTCCATATCCACGCTTTCAATATGTTCCAACCATCTATTTTTTGTTTTATTTAAGTTTCATCCTTAATAACTTGATTTATTTTCCTATTTCATACAACAACACATCACCATAGTTTCTCAGTGCACGCATTTACAAGGCTCTTATTGTTCATTTTCATCGTACATAACATATATTACATTGCGTTCATAACTATAAACTGTTTAACAATAAAATATTGGAACAAGTTGAGGAATTCTGCTATTTGGATAGTATTTTCTCCGATGATGGAAGAGTAAAGAAGGATATCGAACGGTGTGTATCGATAGGAAACAAAGTCAAGGAGGCACAAAAACATATATTTGATCTGAATAATATCAAAATCTGCTTAAAAAATAATCCACAACAGTATTTTAGTACCAACATTGATATATGGGAGTGAAACATGGACTTAGAAGAAGATTGAAAGGAACATGGAGTGACAATATATGACAGAAAACAGAATTATGTAATTAGTGATGAATGTGTATTTAATGTTGATGTGTTGAATAAGATGAAAAAGAGCACTATGAGATGGTGTGAGCATGTATAATGAATGAATTAATGAAAAAAACTAACAAAAAATATATATCATGGAAATGTGAGTAGAAGGCGTGGTAGATGAAGACCAAAGATAATATGGTTGGATTAAGTGAATTATATTTTGAAGGAACGAGACGTAGAAAGTCACAAGTGTATGAATGTGGAAGAGGCGAAATATGTGTGTCAAGATAAGAATGTCTGATAATTTGTTCTCTCTGCCTACCCTGCCAGGGAAATGGAAATGATGGTATGTATATGCACGTACTTTATTAATCAACTTAAATAAAAACAATACCAAGGTGTTAAAAATAATTTATTACAAAATATATTAAAACAAAACTTACTATAATACATTATAAGAAACTTAATTCGTGTAATTCATTGATGTACTAAATTTATGAAATAAATTATTAAATTTCCTTGGAATTTTGTAAGTACAACATAATTTAAAATTTTGATACACCAGAAAGATTAATGGCCATGAAAACTGATATGGGGAAAATTTCCATTATCTTCATGGGTGTTTATTGAAGATACTTTATGGTTTTAATATTTTTTATTTAATTAACTTATAAATAATATACACAAGTATTCATAAAATTTATAGCAAAAACTAATATTTACATATAACCCATCACGCTTCTGTTGCTGTCGGGGTAGGCATAGAGGATATACCGCCAGTATTTCTTATCGCGATATACATTCTTACTGTCCTCCACATACATACACCTTCTCATACAATTTTATTCTCACATGATTTCACTGACTACGTTTTCTTCTTTCAATTTATAATTCACTCTATCTAATCATACTTTCATTGGTAGATCTCTCACAAGCCATACACTAACATTTACACGTGAGTCTTTCTACTTTCATTCGTTTTATATGCCTAAACTATCTCAGCGTGTTCTTCTTTTTCTTACCTAGCGTGCTTTTCTTCACCATAAAATAACATATACAAATAGTAAAGAAAGTATGAGAAGTTTGGGAAGACTGAGAAAAACATGATATGACGAAATTAATCAAATGAAGGCTTAAAAGCCTTTATAATAGGAGAGTATGTAAAGTGAGGTGTATGGACGTAGAAAAAACGAAAGATGAAGCGAAGATCTCTTTTCTCTGCCTACCCCAATTGGGACATAGTGTGATGATGATGATGAACATGAACATTTTCTCGCTATCTACGTTAACTGTATTATAAGTATTGAATTGCACTTTCGTTGTACATATATAGATAGTACAACCTGGCGAGTTTATTGACATGTGGCAATCTCTCAATTGTAATGTGGCAATACTATCAACATAAATAAATATTTGACAATCGTGAATTCATTCATATGGTACCCTTATCGGTAGTTTATTTTGAGATATATGTGCGATACTAGGAATGAATTTATTATAAAACATATATGTACACATTATGTTGCTGTCAGGGAACCTTTATTTATTTGTTTGAATTAATCTGAGGTGATATTTGTGGATTAGTTTTTTTTCTGCCATCTATTTATTTTCTTTTTTTCTTCTTATTCTACATATGCAAGGGTGTGGGCTGAAAAACATCTGGTGTCTCCGTAGCTGGGCTTGCCCTATATTGGTGGGGTGTATCTTGGCCGAGGGGATGTTATTAGATGAACCCAAAACTTTTGATAGCTTCTCTCTTAAATGTATTTTCAGCCATTTATATGTTTTTTAAGTGTATTTAAATATATTGTATACATACTATGTTGCTATCAATAAACCTATATTTATTTATTTATCTGAATAAGTGATTCAGATATATTGAATAGCGTGACCGGAAGACAACATCTGTGTACCCAATAATATAACCTAAAGGTTAAGAATCACTGGGATAGACACGGAACCTGTTGTTCGTCTTTGAACGTATTAGCAATACTACGTATGAGTATTGCTAACAGATAAACTCTTTTACCGCGCTAAGACTGGAACCACCGGAAATCGAACCCGAAACTCACAGATCACGGAAGACATTTTCAAATTTAAAAAAAAATCTAATTGAATTTATAATGAATATAGTTATTAAAAATATTTCTTACCTAAAGCACACAATTGAATAAAAATCAGTAGAATGAGATACCACTATGGTCTAGTTATTGAGGTAGTAGTCTTTCAACTGTGTGTTTCGATTTCGATTCCCGATGAAATACCAACAAAAATTAAAGTGTCCAATTCTGGTTTCGTTTGTCGAAAATGTTATTGTTACCTTTCTGTCTTGTGTATTGCTAACACGTAAGACGACGAACTGCGAGTTGCGTTCCTACTTTAGTGGTTCTAAGCTCTGAAGACAATACTGTTTCCCAGTCCCGCATTTAATATTTCCGCATCAGTAAAGCGGACATGAAAGAAATATCACACAAAATAAATAAATAAACGATTAATCGATATAAAGTTTATGTGTCACCCATTTTGTAGAATCTTCAGAACGTCAAAATTGAATGAAAATCACTTACCTGAAACAAAAAAGAAAATAAAATGTTAAAAATTATATTTATAAAAATATTTATATTAAGTAAAATTAAGAAGGAATCTTTTGATTTGGTCACACTGAGAGAATGAGTTGTGAAATACTTACGGAAAAAAACTATTTGTTAGAAACAGGAGAGCATGTATGATATGACGAGATATATGGACTTGGACGAGACCAGAGCTGTGTGTATGGATAGAAAAGCTATGGAGATCTGTCATCTCTGCCTTTTACTAGAACATGGCGTGATTTGTAGAAATATAAAGATTTTATTTAATTTCACTCCATCTTAATCAATCACCCTTCTTGTGTCTTTCAGCGTCTGAAAACTAAATTTTACATAGAATAAAAGATGTATTTATTCTCGTATAATATGAGTAGCTGCAACGAGAGATTGTTGAGACAAATGAAAATATCAACCACCCTAAACGAGCATTTAGTGAAGCCTAGTTACGTGATCGCTACGAATTTTACCTAAAAGTACTCGTACAAAATTACTTTCAGGACGCCCAATCAATTAATTTGGGTACTAAGAAAAGTAGCGAGTAAACAAAAATAATCGAATTATTTACGCAACAATAATACAAAGTTTCATATCACTGATATTTGTACGATTTTGAAAGCTAAACAATTTTTTTGCCATAACAAATATTATTCTCATTCGACGGTCGCTTTACTTTGAACACTGATTGCTGTCCTTTGTCAAGTTTCAAGATAAGAGATTTTTAAATTCAAATGAAACTCTTTTAAATTAAAAATAATGCTCCATTAGATTCTATAGAAATGCAAACGTGTTGTTTTTCTTGTCGGCAATACGTAATATAATAAAGGTTGTTTGTAATAAGAATAGAAATTAAAAAAAGTGTTAACTAAAAACAAGACATTATTTCATAATCTCTAGCACAGATGATCCGACATGTTTCGCGATTACTCTTCTTGTCAAGAGTATGAATCACATAATTAAGAATATTGGTCATCATTTTGGATCGATAAACAGTAAAAATAATGTTGATTTAAAAAACAAACCAACAAAATAAAAAATATGTACACACATTAAACGAGGTTTCAAATTAATCATATAAGAAACAATTAACATCAGATGCTCAAAAGTTCTGACCTCATCTTTATCGACCCCATCGATAAGGCATCACCCATGTAAGAGATGAAGAGAAACCCTAGAAGAAAAAGGCATCACAGGTGTTATATAGTTTATTCCCGATTTTCACAAAATATCTCTGATGTGGCCGAAAAGTTCTAATTATTATTAATATAATTTTTTTCATTCAATGCGTAAATGTATTACGGAGGAATGTCTAAAATCTGAACCCAGTATTTATTATATTTATATATTGTAATATATATTAAACTTTTTAGATTCAATGTGTACTTGTTACACATCACATGACAGGAAGGGTTAAGGATGAAACTTATTTAAAGAGAAATGTGCTAAATCGTTTTAAGAAAATACTACATAAATAGCAGAATCTTTCAAATATACAATTATATCACTGGTCATCCATTATCTTCTTTAGGTAAATATACTAAAAACTAAGAAATCTTCGCTTCACAAAAAGAAAGAAATATCCAATACCTGACTGGCTGGTGATTGGCCGTGTGGTTGTTGGATTGCGGGGAGGTTCGAGTGGGTGCGGTAGCTTTCATCTCAACACTTTCACTTTTCATTTTTTAACGTTAAAATTTAATTATTACGCAAAATTACGTAACACCCTCAATCATGAATTACGTAACACTAAAACAATGGCCCTTAGCTATGCACAACGTGTCGCAGAATCTCTCATCACGCTAAATGTGAAAAAAACATTTCCCACAAATTGTTTCATAAAATAAAATATACTTCTGCTTCGGGCAACCGAGTCAAATGAATTTGCGGAATACAATGGTATGTTTTCATATTTTTCGTAACGTATTTTTTTCTGTGAAAGCCTGACGCAAAGTAAGCACCTATGTGCTGGAGGGAGCGATTTGACTGTATACTCATATCTTGAATATATAAATCATTATGTTTGGACTGAATCTTATCAAAATGAAAACAGAGGCGGCACTGGGACTAAGTAATTAAAAGTTTAAAATTATGCGTCATGTAGGAAAACAGTTTTATGGCAAAAATTGTAAACTAAGTTGATTTATAAGTATTAAATTTCAAGCATAAATAATGATACTTATAATGAATACTGATAGTGCTCAATGCCTTCAAAAGTAGACATGTAGGATATCTGAAATAGTCTCAATTCATTGATTCTGGAAGAGACAATTGAGGGCAGTCGGAGTACAGGGCGCAGAAGGATAACTGTGGTAATAACATTATATCGTGGACTGTACAACGATATGAGGAAGTCACTAGTACGAGTATATCAATATATCGAAACGCTTTCAAGAGTTTGGTCATCATCCTCTGAACTCAGAAACGATCCACGCAAAAGTTAAATTGATAATTGATCATCCTTGGTAAATCAATCTAAAAAAATGTCTCCGTCATTAAGACGACCTATGTGGCCTAGTTATAAGATGCCTCTCTTCCAACTAAGGGATTGCCGGTTAGATTCCTGTTGGAACTCAGATTTTTATAAAAAATATTCCAGTCTAGTTTTCAATTTAGATGTCGATGTATAAAATATTTCAACACGGCAATAAATCCGCCAGACTGTACTGTATACATACAACGAAAGTGCAATATAATACAATACAATTTAGATTCAAATGTAAAAAATATTCATTAATTCATATGGAACCCCTTAACTACTTCAATTTGGTGATTCAGACATATTGAAGAGTGTGGCCGGGAGACAATATTGTCTTTAGGCCCATTAATCGAAACTTCGGGTTTATAGCCAGTGAAGTATGCACAGAACTCGTTGGAGTATGCACCGAACTCGTTGTTCGTAATCGTACATTTTAACAATACTACTGCACGTCAAGTGACAACACTTGTTTACCTCTATCGCGATTGAAAATTGAAGCGAGACGATTTTTTTTTCAGATTGTGTCCGTTAATTTTTTTTTCGAGTTCCATCACGAACCTAACACGAAACCCCCTGAAGAAACCTAAGCGTATTGCCAACTAGGCAGCATATTTTGTCAGGTCAACATTGATGAATTTATCGTGAATGCGAAAATAAATTGAACCAAATACATCACTGTATACGGTTGCCGTAATATTTACCTTTCTACCTCTTATAAATGCGACATTTTTATCACTTGGGAAAGCAAATAACGTGTGAATTAGTCAACATTTCAAATATTTACACAGAAAATAGGAGTATTGTCACCTTATTACCTACATGAGTGCCTACCTTGATAAAAATAAATCTAGGCATTTATATAGCGTTATTTCGTAATACCGGTTATCCCAAAAGCACTCCAATAATTATTGCAATACAGCTATTAAGCTTAAGTATAAAATGAGTGGGTCGGAACCAGGCTCGATTATCCCACAAAAATATAAAATTTGAGTTGGGCACATACGCTACATCTTTATACCCATTTCTATCAGAACCAAAAATGATTATGAGTTTATAGTTCACCATAAGTGTAGACATCTAGCGTTGAATTTTGGAAACAAGAGAAAACAAACCATTTTTGAAACGATCTGCAATTTTGAAGTCGATTATCTAAAAACAAGATAAATGTGGGATAGTCATGTCACGTTCTGACCCACTCAAATATTAATAATACATTGAAATATAAAAAAAAACTACTCCGGGAATCGCGCCCAGAACGCCTGAGTGTTAAGCAAGCATGCCAACCACTGAGCCACATCACTGACCTATAAACACGAGGACAGTTTAAATAACTGCTGTGTGGTAGATCTGAAAAGGCGATGAATGCCATACTCGTACATACATATAACCATACCATCACACAGTTTCCCAGCTGAGGTAGGCAGAGAGGATAGAACGCAAGATTTCCTTATCTTGACACACGTATTTCGCCTCTTCCATATCCATTAATAAAGTAATCAATTAATTAATTAACTCAGCCAATAAAGTAATTATGAATAAATAATTTATTGCGCTGTTTCGTAATTAAATATTATCTCCAGGATGGGAGCTACTGTGCACACTGCCACGGTGATGATGGCAGTGTGCACTGTACAGCGATGTATATCCTTCAGCCTTTCATGGGCTACCCTATATAAGTCCTGAAAATGGGAATGAAACAGACACGTTAATTCTAAATAACAAATACACTATTACCAGTATCAAACCCAACTCGAACAATTACCAGTATCAAACCCAACTCGAACAATTATCAAACCACAGATCGATTAGCGCCAGAGAACTGATAAAAAATTAAGAGCCTTTGAAAACATTAACTGCCTTGAGTAATCGAAAAAAAATATCCGATTAAATATTTATTCTTGATACACAAGTAGTTAGGAACATTTGAAAAATAAAAAGAAAATTTACACGTAATGAAAAGAAAACTCGAATAAACAAAAGGCATTCTTATTTAATAGACTTTTACAATATAAGCGAAGTTTTCTTAGCAATCGATACCGTTACAATTGAGTTAAATTAACTTTTTCACTTTGGGCTCGTTCATAAATAATTCCAAACAATTTTTGTGGATTTCGCCCACTTCGCCCCTCAGCGCGCAATATATCATCATAAAACTTCAGCCGCTTTTTCCCTGAACCGAATAAAAATTCTGTAAGCACAAGCGCCACCCCTACAAAGTTAGTGACATTTATTTTGCGCTGTACACAATTTTGCGACTTATTTATACATTTGTTTTTTTTTTGTACAATCGTATTTCCTACCCTTGCTTCCTGAATAAGGGGTACCAAAAATGTAATAGGGATAATTTTCAACTTAGTTTTTTTTCCATGGTTATCGTGTTAATTGAAAAAATTTTAAATCACGGTCAAAATCGTCAAATTTTAAAAAGGAAATGCATGTTAAAGTATTAGAAGTGGTAGAAACGAAAGAAAATGTCTGGATAGAAATAAGTGTTATATCTGCCAATCTCAACCAGGACACACCATATTGGTAAAGATAAATACATAAAATGGCATTTGTGCTAATAAATTGATATAAATTACACACATATCATACTCTTGACTTTTTACGTTTCCCTCATTCAAAATACCATTTACTTGATCCAACCATACCTTCTTTAGTCTTCCTGTACCACGCCTCCCACTTACATTTGCAGTGCACTATATATTTGTTTTGTTAGTCATTATTTATTAATTCTACAAACCCAAACCGTCTCAGAGTACTTTTTTTTATCTTACTTAATACATCAGCCTTAAACACACATTCACGCCTAATCATTTCATTCATTTTTTTTTTTCATAAATTGTCATCCCATGTATTATTATCAATATACGCATGTGTACAGCATATATATGATTCCTTTCAGTATTTTTAAGCGCTAACATTTCACTCCCTTACATTATAGTTGATAATAAAATGCTATTGTGGACGATAATCTTAGCATGCTATGGTGGCATCCGAGGGAAAATAGTTAAATATGTTGCATCAGTCACTCTATATCAAGATAAAGCATGATTGCCGAAAATTGTTATATAAGATCTATTTTTCAACGTTCTTGTTTACTCTATCAACACTCGTGATGATTAAAATCTAGGGTAAACGTAACGCAACAAAAGGTGTCATGCTAAATTTATTAATTTATAATGAAACTCATTTAAAAATTTAAACAATTGATTGCACCATAATTAATTCATACAATTACGACTGTTATGAAGCGAAGTGTAAAATGCAATTAGCTCATCTTGAATGAAAACGATTGGAGAGAATTTATTATATCTCAAAACGATAGTGAGAAAATCTATTCAAATTATCTAACTCATTTTTTTAGAATTATTTAAAAATAATCTGACTTTGTTTATTAACGAAATAAAACAAAAAAAAACTAATAAAATCAATATTAGTAGGAAAAACAAGACAAATAAATTGATCAAAATAAATTATGGATAATTTAAGAAAATTTAAAAAGTAACAAGAGTCAATGTATTCCATTAAACAAAAAATTGCTTTGTTATTCCACTAATTACTTATTATTCCACTAAAACACAAAAGGTTTCATCCCTCTTAAAAAATCCTTTATGTCAATAGCATTGTTTTCGTAACAAATCGGGATGATTTCATCGGGATAGGAGGTAGAAATACGTTTAGTTGAAATAAATGTTATTAGAAGAATGACAAAAAAAATATCTCGTTAAATGATCTAATATGGAGACCCACCAAGTTATAGCCGAAACCTATTATAAACATAAAAGAAAGTCTCCGTCAGTGATATTCTGCTAATTTTTAGTGCTAAATATTAGTTGCGGAGAATTCGGAAACGGTTCATTACACGAGAAGTCATCAAAGTGTCTTTTATACTAAGTCATAGGGTGGCGCATTATCACCAAACGACGCCGAAGACTAAATCATCATCATTGTCAAAATGGAAGAGAAAATCCTAAATAGTTTGATCGAACGGTGCATTGCTGGCCAAATTAGAACTTAATCTGTTCACCGCGTTAAAAATCAAATTCCGCGAATCCAGTGCGCGGCACAATTTCGGCGTTTTTTAATTTCTAAGTTTAAACGCGTATTTTGTTTAGAACCACTGATATTTGATTACAGCACCAAGTAAACATGACACATAAGTAATTTTCTGATAATAAATAATAGTCATTACTCTTAAGGAGACTCATTAAACAAAGGAGATAAACTAAACATTACGTAAAATAAACAAAGGAATGCTACGATCAAAGCAATGATTCATTACACTCACCCAATCAAATGCATATAGCACTAGTAATGTTTATTTACGTAAGAGAGACTCATCGTAGGACTCGATCCGCGCGACAGGTCGTTACATGTAACGCAATAGCTGGAAATATTGAGAAACCAAAAAAATTCGGCGCTCTGTTTATTCAACAATATCTCATAAACTAATATATTATTTGACAAGGTTTTCAGAGATGTCGCTGGAATAAAGATTATTTTAAATTTTAGTTCCATTTTAATTCCGGTTTTGTGTCATTCTTTTTAAGTATTTGTGATTTGAAACTTGGATTGTCGTCAGATCACAGGCGTTTGTGCTTCCCGCGAGGAACACGTTAAAGTAGCGTTAAAATCTTTCCTACAGGAAGAGGGCGCGCCAAGCCGATACCAATTATTACAAAGCAGTTTTGAAGCAGAAAGATGTAGGAATGTGAAAATTGCGTCAATATATTAATTAAACTAATTAATAAGTTCTAAATGTTAGTTAACGGGTTAAATATATAACTTTTTATTAAGACACTTCCGTGCACTCTTTAATTAATAAGTATTAGCTGACGACCGGACAAATAATTTTGATGGATACCCACTCTTCCGCACTCGAGACAATTTAAACAAGACCCAAGGCATTAGCAATAAAAATTCTTTATAAATGGAATAAATAAACACTTGTAAGTGTGCTGAGGCTAACAAATCTAAATATTGAATATTTTCACTATGCAAATCAGCAAAAATTATTCCGTTAAACTTTCGATCCTCATTAATCACATTCGGGCCGTGTGATGCTATTCTCAGGTCGTATTATCCAAAATAAATATCACGAACACGTAAGAAATATATATGTTAAACGTGTAGACAAGAGTGAATGCCAACCGTTGATCTTAGTGCAAAAAATAAAAGTTATAAACAGACGAAAAGTTAGTTTGTAGTATTTAATGCTAAGCGTCGTGGTCCTTAGCCATATCTGGAACTTAAAGCACTATTTGTCAATCCTTTTCGGTCCTGGAATATGGTCACTGTACCATTTAAATAGGAACCTGTTAACTCCTTCATTCAGTCCGTCTATTTGTAGAACACCTTTCTGTTAC
The DNA here is from genome assembly GCA_949825065.1 of Odontocerum albicorne. Classification (NCBI taxonomy): domain Eukaryota; kingdom Metazoa; phylum Arthropoda; class Insecta; order Trichoptera; family Odontoceridae; genus Odontocerum; species Odontocerum albicorne. Next base: position 11,216,039 of record OX463840.1, on the reverse strand, counting down.
ATGTTTCTCTCAACTGTACCCAGCTTCTCAAGACTCAATTTATTCTTTCTAGCAACATGTCTAAAGTATGTTAGGATGTTTTCCTGCATTTGATAAATCTACTTATATAATAAAATAATAAATTTTATACCATATTTTTAACGAAGGTAAATAGTTTTATATGTTATAAACGTGTACTGTTTGGAATGTATAAAAAACCATTCTATTTTTTAAGAATAATTCCTAAAATTTATCACTGGTGCGCATTACTATAGACAAAAATATGAAAACCGCTATTTTTGTACCAAATTAAAATAAGTTAGCAAACGGTAGATTTTCTTATATTTCAATACTTGATACGCTCTGTATTTTCCCACAATTTTTGTACGAAAAACAGAACAAACTATTTTTGTGTAGATGAATTCCGTTTTAAAAATAGTTTGGCTTCCTGAAAAATATAATATATTCAAGTCATATTCATGAGACATTTTGTATGATGCTACAATAGTTGCAAGATAAAATGACAACTAAGATTTCGAATTGTGTATATTTCCTAAATTATCTTAAAAAATAATACAAAAATCCAAAATATTTTTAAAAACTTAAAACATTTATTTAAACGCCTATTTATCAATTTTATTTCTTTGACAATTATTTTCAAGTGAAACTAGAGTATACATATTCTCATTTTAAATCAAATAGTAGGGTGTTTCTTTAAAATAAAATGTATAATTAAAAAATATTATTAAAATAGACAGGACGAAAGGGTTTATTTGTCTCTGGTGAAATGATTAAATTTGTATAATATAATTTAACGGATTGCAAAACTGAAATATTAAGTAAATAATGATTTATTTACTTTCAAAAGAAATGTTGTCGTTTTAGGCATTATTTATCTGTTTTAAGCATTATTTATCAATGCTAATAATTGTATTAAACTATAATTATAATTTCGAATATTTTCTTATTTAATTATTATAATTTCTATTTCAAGAAATTATTTATTGAATTAATTTACAAAAAGTGCAATCTAAGGAAAAAGACGTTGAAGTTGAGTTGAACTGTTTTTACTAAGTTCAAAAGTGTGTTTTAATTTGCCAAGCTATAGCACCTTAAAATTATTATTGAACAAGTTATGCCCCCACTGACATACGGCTGTGAGACTTGGACACTCAGTAGCTAACTAACAACCAAATGACACAAAGAGCAATTGTGAGTGGAATTACCCTTAGGGACCGAAAAAAACGCATGGGTCAGACGAAAGACCGAAGTCACCGACTTTGTTGTTTCTGTAGATAATCTGAAATGGCTTTAGGTTTTTGTAATGAGACGACGAACGAATGTGAGCAGGATAATAAGGACACCCTTGACGGGAGAAAGAAGCCGAGAAAGGCAACGACAAGGATAGAAAGAATTGACTTTATATGAAACAAAACATATTTCTTTGAAGATTTAAATAGTTCCAAAATAATTATAGAATAATCCAATAACACACAACTTGACCGTTGCACTTATTTATTTATTTAATCTAAATGTTTATCCCATCCATTTTCTTATAGTTTACTATCCATAATACTACATTCGCCTTATATACTGAATTTTAGACGATATATATATATATAAAAGAATATTGAAAATAAGCGAAGATATGTTTTTCAATTGATGTCTTCATAATACTTAGTTTCAATTGTCAAGTTGGTGACCCCTGATTCTAAATACATCGTGAAAATATTGCGGTTGACCCGATATTTCAGTCAAATTCGATCAGTGGGTTATCACGTTTCCAGACCGGCTCGTGAAAATTTTTACTCAACAGTTAACTTACTACCACCAAACATAGCGCCAAGGTTAAAATTATACGCTTCAAATATTGTATATTGGTCATTATTTAAATTATAATTGTAAATTTACCATCATTGGAGTTCATCATAATCACGGGTTATGACCAAATATTTTTTCTGAAATGTTTCCGGCTTTACTTTTGAGAAGTACGTTATGTTATATTACATACATACTATCACACCATAACCCTTTTGGGGTAGGTAGAGAGGAATGATCTTTATGGTTTTCTACCCACAGATACAGCCTTTGCTTCATGTTAGACATCTCGGAATACATACACTTGTTTATAATACTTCTTACCTTCCTCTTAGTCAAAAAAATATTTAAAAGATACCAACAAATTGTTAAGATAATTTTCACTCGGTTCAGACGAATATACTGTGACCTAATACGTAAAATTTATCTTCCAAATCGGGAGTCATGGGTTCGTTTTCTGTCTGTACCCTACATTTTAAACGGTTTCTAGTTTGATTTTAACTCAGGCCTTTATAACATATTATATTATTATATCAATAATAGAATCTGAAATTCTTTAATATATATTCACTTGTGATTTTCTAATTTAATGTGCAATTTATTTGTTATGCGTATCGGGTTTGAAGAGGTTGAATAACCTTCACAGAGATCAAGATAAGGCACTTTGGAAGGAATGTGCATTCTCACACTTTGACCAAAGTGTACATTAGAGTGTACTCCGCATTGTCAAGGAAACAGAAGTCGATGGAATAAAACACCTGCATCAAAATACTATCTGACTGGTTGATCGAAATCACGTTATAGGAAAAAAACATTGTGACTAAATAACATTTAAACTACATAGAAAAGCCAATTAAATTATGTTTATCTAGGGAAGCAACGTTATATAACAAAACAGTTCTCGATACATTGGAGAGAAAGATTCTCTGCCGAATATATAGTATAATCTACGACAATGGCGCGTGTAGCAAAGAACTCTACACCCTATACGGCGAATCGTAGCAAAATTAATAAAAAATACTAAACTGCGCTAGCTTTGGTACTTATACCGCATGCAGGGCAATGACCTTGCAAGGAAACCTTTGTTCAGCGATCCGATGGGGCGAAGGAGAGTTGAAATGCTGGGTATAACCAATTGGAGAAGGAATACGGCTGAGAGAGGTGGGTGACAAAGAATCTTGAAGGCAGCCAATAACCATTGTGGTTTGAAAGGTTGAAATAAAAAAAATTACTTGAGGGGTTGGTTTTTGTTCCCCAAGTTTTGATAAAATAGATAGTGGAAAAAAAAGAACAGAGGAGAAAAGTACATAATTTTCAAGTACTTGAAAATATTGATACATAAAATTTAAGCAAAGAACTAAACTGCAGTTAAAATATGTTGACGCCATAACAATTTAATAAACAATACTGCTGATGTACTCGTATATGATAACATTTTGGGCAACGAAAATAAAGCGAACTAAGTCTCTAGAATTACATAAATAGTTGAGAAATATTTCACAAGTAAATAAAACGTTCAACAAATCACCAAAGCGTTGCAGATGCACTCACAGCTTTGACAAATCAAACGATAGTGGATCGAAAGTATAACCGAACGGTTTTCTTAATTCTATCTTAAGTAATGTTGTCAGCAGAAGTCGTTTGGAAATCACTCCGACTGGTGGCAATTGGTCCATGCTGCACGCCAGCATTCTCGAAGTAATCTCTACTGATCTCCAGCAGTGAGAGTTGCAGCAATCTTCTCGCAAGGTATTATTTGCTCGTTAATAGATGAGAGGTGTCGATGATTTCTCCGTTTACTGTTATCTTATAGTAAAAGTAAATGAGTACGCGATTTAATATCGTTTTTGATTGAACAGAATTTACAATAAAATAATTGGTACTGTTTGTTTAGTATTTGCAACAATTTAAGTGTTGCCTCGTGAAAAATTGAAAGTAATTGGATAATTCATTATTTTTTTAATGGTTTGAATAGACATAAGATGAATAAGACGCAACAAATACAGTAAGGTGAAAGGTGTTTAATGTTTACAACTTTTCGAGGTTTTTTAAAAAGCTTTACAAAACTCCAAGCATTATGCACAATGAAGAAAAATGGGTTGAATATTACCGTGAATTTAAAATACAAGTGCTCAAAATAATAATAAAAAAACGTATTTATCCTTAACCCTTATCATGGCATTGTAACACAGGTTTTACATTAATTTAGGATTTTTTTTTTAAATCCAGAAACTCGAACGTAATTTCAAATATGGCAACACATTCAAATACTATTTATGCACTATTGCAGGCCTTCTTAAACTATGGGTCGCGACCCAAAATGGGGTCGCGTAGCAAAATTCTGGGGTCGCGAGAGATTTTAATGTCAAATATTTAAATTTTTAAATTTAAAAAATATAGATTTTTGTATGTTTCTAAACGAATTCTAAAACTATATATTTTCATATGTATATGTATATTGTTACCTAATAAATAAATCATCAAAAAATATTTATTTATCTTTCTTTTATATTTATATGGGATCGCCAGGAAACTCGCAATCATAAATGGGGTCGTGAATGAAAAAAGTTTAAGAAGCCCTGCACTATTGTGTGCAGTGGTGTCATCTGGTGATAAATATTGACAACACTACAAGCTTTCAAACGACATCGGGTCAATATGTCTGGACAGCGTGGGCGCGTTTTGAAAATTGGGGTAAATAATATTTAAATATACTATTAATCACTACATGTAGAGAAAAAATATTCAAACCATTTTAGTTGTTGATAACTCAGTTATGTAAATATTGTTCTTGTTTTAGATAATAGAATCATTTTATAGCGATTTTTGTGTTTTATAAAAATTGATATTTTGGCAATGTAACGTGGGTGTTACATATAAAAAAACTATAAGGAAAAGTTGTGATTTTTTTCCTCAATTTTCCTTCATAACTTACCATATAACAAGGAATCACCAAAGAAAAACGTTAATATTTGGATACATTGAACTTTGCCAAGATAAGGGTTAAGGGGTCCATTCTACTTTAGAACGGAATCGAACCAAGTTTAGAATAAAAATAGAAAAGAAAGTTAAGGTGCGTTTATCAAAAGTATGTCAATAATCGACGAAAGCGATTTGTCATCATCATCAAGCCATGTTCCTGTTAGGGTAGGCACAGAGAATTGATCTCCATTTCATTCTATCCTGGCACACATATTTCGTTTCTCCTATGTATGTTCATCAACCTCGTCATAGATATTTTCCTATCGTCTTTCAGAATTTGACTATGTCATAGTTATTTACGATAAATTTAATGATTTTAAATTATGAATTTCACTATGCAAGAAAAAGCTAGGGGACATGTTTTGTTTGAGCCCAATTTACCAAAACCACGAGGATAGTAATACATAGTTAATAATAATTTTTTTTTTTAATGTTTCGGACTTTACTTTATCAAACTCCATAATGATAAATAGTAGAAAACTATTGAAAGTATTGAAGATAATGTACATTGTTTTTCACCTTATACTTCCCCGCATCTGAATGTGATCTACCTAATCTAATGAAGTACCTAATCTAATGGCCCCTTCGACCACCTTCCATTCCTTACACACAACTTATATATATTTATTTTGGACATACATACCATCACGCCGTTTTCCTGTCGGGGTAAACATAGAGAACAGGGCGCAAATTTCGTTTCCTCTACGTCTATAAACCTTCACATACAACTCTTAAGATTTCTCAGACTCGAACATTTCCTTCTTTCAAAATGTCAATCACTTGATCCAACCATACTTTCTTTAGTCTTACTCTACCACGCCTTCCCCTCTCATTTGCACTATATATTTGTTTTGTTAGTCTTTCTTCATTAATTCGTTCTATAAGTCCAAACCATCTTTTTTTTTGTTTTTTTTTTATTAAACTAAGTAAAATATTGCACAAACATTTGTCAAGGGTATACCTATATACAAATTTATCACTTAACTAATCTTAATTATATGTTATAATTTATGAACTTACTTAATCTTATTTTCCTACATGTCATTTTATTTTATTTTTTACAATCTTAATATGTATATGATTTCTTAGAAATAATTAACACCTACATACTACTTATAACTAGATAACAATTCTTACACTAATTATTTAGCAAAAACAAATCCACTCGTTCAGGCTACTTTTAAGTATCGCAAAGCCCAAACCATCTCAGAGTACTCTCTTGATTTTACTTAATTTATCCGCTTTAAATACACATTCATCCCTAATCAGTTCATTCGAATTCTGTCATACAATGTCACACGATGCCATCTTCCCAGTGTCAGCATTTTTGTAGTATTTATTCAGTATCTTTCCGTTTTTTACAAGTCCATGTTTCACTTCAATTCATAAAAGTTGGTACTGGAATACTGTTGTGGTCTATTTTGTTGGTATATTTATTTTGTAATATGTATAATACGTGAATTAAATTGATTTCGAATCCCGAGTAAGATCACCTTTGAGTAGAATCTGCTATCTAAACGGCGCTATATAAATGATCTTGTATTTTGTTATTATTTTTTTCAGAGCGGCCGATAAAGCAGTCCAGGGTTGTGATGTGGAAAAAAGTCCAACACCAAAGATACACCTTAACAAAATTTAAACGGTGCCACTCTTATCATCTTATTGGGAATCTCTTCAATCAATGAACGTTATCATCATGATCATCAGCCTCTTCAATACAAGCGGTATCTCACAAAATCCAGCGTCTTTTTGCTGCAATCTTCACCATTTGACTCCATCGAATGGACTCTCTACCATAAACAATTATGTATAGAAACGATCTCTCAAAGCTAGCGTTTTACGCCCGTGGTATATCTCCACAGTACGAGTATGTTGAGATTAGACTCCTGTTTTCCGATTCGAAACATTACGGTTTTGATTCCCGTTGATACCCATTCTTGTTCCACCCATCTTGTTTTCACTTAAGAGTCCTAAAACAGAATTGTGATGAATTGGTAGAAATTACTACAAGAAAATAGAACCACCAGTTGTACTATATACAACGAAAGTCTCATACTATACAATACACGGGGATAGGCGAGTCAAGAGTATCCAAGTCTCTTAAAAAAATAACAGAGATAACGAAGGTTGGGACTAAATTGAGCATCGGTTCTACTTTCGATATCCATAACTTACTTTTTCTCATAACTAGACGAATATTTCCAAATTGAGTGCAAAAGTCCTTTATGTTCGTAAAAAAGTGCCAAGTGGTTATAAAATAAATTTACAAACACATTACAAAACTCCCCATGTGGAAATCTCCAAGCATTCACGATATAATACGATAATTGGTGCCTTTGTTGTCGGATAACAATGTGTTGGAACATGCTCCAAAAAAACTGAAACTAAATTGGTGAAAATGAAAGCAGGCAATTGGTCTCAATTACACTTACTCAAATGAGCAAATTTTATCCAGAAGTAACACAGAACTAATAAAAAAGTAGACAATTATACGTACGACTTGATAAGTGAACCTTCAAAGTAGTGTTTTATATTTTGTTCAACTCCATTTTTATTTTCATAATGTTTATATTTGTAATAACTGTATTTTTCAACCCATGTTGAAAATATTTAGAGCTAATTTTTTCAAGTTTTGGGCTTTATAATAAGATACTTGAAGGAATTTAAAGGAATATATGCAACCAAAATTTTCTATTGCACTTTGGTAAAATGTATACATGAATACAACTCTGGTATCTGGACTCCATATTAAGCAGTTCATTCGAACGCTCTAGTGAGAGAACAACACACTTTTTTACGTCACATCAACTTTAAACTCGGTCTTATCATAATATAAATAGGTCAAAACCCGTACGACGGTTATCGTCCAAGAAAGAATACGAGAATTGAATTGTGAATACAAGAGAGCGAGAGAGGAATACTTAGATTCTCTGCGAAAGTAATTCGAAATTTGAATCTCGGTGGGTCCGTGATAAATATACAGATCGAAATTATACTGAACGAATTTTAAATACCTAGCTAACAATTTTTGAACCGGTGTAAAAGGGGACGATGTATAAATGATATATACGAGTATATATAAACAAATTCTATATTTATGAATATATATTTTCATAAATGTAGAATTTGTTTTACTTCCGTGAATATTTCACAGGTTGCAACTAGTAATATTATAATTGTGTAAACTATATGTTAATTTGTTATAAGTGCACCTGAACTTGACGAGACTTTCTGGTCGTCTGATTTGATCCTGCTTTTTAAAATAGTAAATGGAATAATATACTGTCCTAAGTTATTGGCATTCACTTCCAATGTTTTTCGAGAAGTAAGAGATTGCAGGATATATTCCAGTGCGAATGTTGTAGGATGTGTTGGAATATAAAGCATCTTGCCGTTGTCAGATCGGAGGGGCAATCAAGACTCAGAAAATTGAATTTCTCGAGCAGATAAGAGGACTGCTTGGATTGTTCAACACTCCCAAGATGGTATCAATGAAATTATAATAATTTGAATACTTTTTGCAGCTATGTGATTTATTTTATTTACTTTTGTCTGGTTGTTAGAATAGGTTACCGCTTGGCAATAGATTCTCCAGTTTTTTAAATAATAATAAATGGATCTTTGGAAATATTAACTGTATATTTGTAACTATACTAGAAGTGATAAGAAGTGATGATATATGAATATTAGATAACCCTTAACAATATGAAAGGTCATAATAGGCAACTTGAATAATCTATGACCGGTATTAGATAATGGCGAGATGCATTTCATGCGTAGTATACTCGTATGTGAGGTCACAGTTGAAAATAGACAATTTTAAATAATAATAAATCAAATAAGTAAACATCAAATGGTGTTTGATAAAAACCAGTGTACTCGTATCTTCAACAACACTAAAAAATGCAATAGTCTGGTTCAAGGGTTCGCCTGGGAACAATACTCGCATGCATATAGACGTGTAGCGAGTGTTTTATTGCCTGTAGTATTTCCAACACGGGTGATGGCAAATTTGAGTTACTTGCCTGTTTCAAAAGTTCTTAACCCGAAGGCTCGATTACTGAGATCGAAAACACTATTGACTTCCGGCTCCGCTTTCAACACATCAGTTCAGATATGTTGAGGGCTACCAAAGGAATGAATGGAAATGCTCAGATCCAAATTTACTTTGACTTCTTCCACCATTTTGTATAGACTGTCTTCTTTAGGAGCTTTCAGAGACTATTTTTCATGTTCTTCTACATAAAAAAATATTAAGCGAAGTCGCTTTTCTCTACATTTTATCCATTTTTAACTGTGCCATTACACACATAACTTTTAGGTTGAGATCAAATGAATGGTTGAATTAAAATAGGCACCAAAAAAAACAACAAAAAAAACTAAGTATGCAGTTTCATTATATATGACATATCGAACGAAACTGCATACTTAGTTTTTTTTTTTTTTTTTGGTACTTAGTGCCTTTTTTAATTCAACCATTCATATTATGAAGACTGTTGAAATGAGATCTATGTCATACATTTAAGTCAAATTGCTAATAGAAAGTTGCAAAAAATATGACAGACTGACCTGAGATCATTATATATTCGAGGTTATACCAGAGTATATGCGGTAAGAATGTGAGCGTTATGTAGAATGTGTAGAAAAAAATCAATGTATGACAGTATAAGAAACGAGTGCATTAGTAATGAATGCGGTGCTTGAAGAAGGTGCAATGTTTAAGATTCAAATGATTTGGTTGAAACACTCAAATGATTTGGTTGAAAAAAAATTCTTATGAAAGATTTACAAAAATAACTAGAAAAGTAGTTTAAAAAGTTTGGGAAAACCTAGAAAGGTTCAACCAACCAATTGAGTCAAATTCTGAAAAAGGGAAGATTGAAAAGTAAAAGGAGAGTATGAATGGCGATATTTATGGACGTAAGATAATTGAAAGATGTGTGCCTGGAAATATTTTCTCCTACCACAAAATCGCGTGATGTTGATGATAATGACCAAAGCAAATGTGAGTTTTAAAAGGCTATAGCATTCATACTATGGTATAGTACTCGTATATTTCGAAAAACTACAATGATTACATGTTAAGTAGAGAGATGGGGAGACCATCGATGAGACGGGTTGACGATTTCATTGGAGCTTTGAAGAACTTTTTTGTGTGTTAGGTGGTTGAATTTTGTTTTTGTAGAGGTGTCATCTGTGTCTCATAACTGAATACTGTGATTGTTGAACAAGGAAGAAGTCTTTTGGTGCGATAGGCGACGAGCTTTGAAGATCCTTTTTGTGTGGTTGAATTTTGGTGGTTTGAATTTTGGTTTTTGGTGGTTTGGTGGTTGAATTTTGTTTTTTGTAGAGGTGTCATCTGTGTCTCATAACTGAATACTGTGATTGTTGAACAAGGAAGAAGTCTTTTGGTGCGATAGGCGACGAGCTTTGAAGATCCTTTTTGTGTGTTAGGTGGTTGAATTTTGTTTTTGTAGAGGTGTCATCTGTGTCTCATTACTGAATACTGTTATTGTTGAACAAGGAAGAAGTCTTTTGGTGAGATAGGCGACGAGCTTTGAAGTTGTCATAGGGGAGTTGTTTTTACCCACCGAGAGTGCTTTAACCGCAATTGCTGGCCCAAATTTAATTAATAATTTAAATTTAATACAAAATCTTAATTTCCAAAGAAAAAAGTCAAGTTTCTCAGTATTGGGAGAAAAGTACAAACTTGGTCATATGGATTACGTTGTAAAACAAAAATTATCGTCAAAATTCTTCTTTATAATGATCTTCTGTGAGCGCGGATTTTAATACAATCATAAAAGAAGTTCACTTCTCTCAAAAGTCGATCATATTTCTCGTTTATCTTTATCATGTTCGTGATCTGACATGAACATAATACTCGGCAGCAATAATTCAACGAATAAAATGCAAAACATTCCATCTAAGTTCCCGCCAGAACAATTTGAGATAATGGACCAATTTAAGATAAAAAATGGCCAGCGATCGTCATAGCATTAACACACCGAATTACAGGAGTGGATTTGGGTTAGTGGGTACTCACAACGGACGTCGTCGATTGACAATTCGTTTTGCGGATGTTAGACCATTTGGCACTGGCGAGATCGGGAACTCCCCCTCATTGAAACTTCTTCGCATTCTCGTGACTTCTTCAATACACATATGTTGAAGATGACATACTCTTATTTATCACAAATATATATTTTAACTTGTTGAATATTTTTGACATATTGCCCTGAAATAGAATATTTTTGACATATTGCCCTGAAATATTTTTGACATATTGCCCTAATAGAACATTTTTGACATATTGCCCTGAAATAGAATATTTTTCTACAATTTCCTAGGGAAACAAATATGTAAAAAAATAAAACGACTTTGAATTTTCAGTTTTTTCCTCATTCATTAGTATGATACCCTTCAACATATCCAAATTGATAATGCGGATATGTTGAAGAGCGTGTTCGGGAGACGATATTATTTTCGACCCTAGTAACCAAGCCTTCGAGTTGAGAAACCCACTGGAGTAGGCCAGTAGTTCACATTTCGCAAATCTACCGCACGTGCACAGACAACAATACTCACACACGTCTAGTTCGTGCGAATATTGTTACCGGACGAACTCTGTCCCGAAATCACAGCCCGACCTTAATACTAAATCTTTAATATTATTTACTGAATGAATTGGTATTTAAACTTGAATTTCTTGCAAATTGTCGTAGCTTTTTTAAATAAAAGTTTTGCGTGGTTTCATAATCTTTAGTTTTAAGTTTAGGACGTGTGAGGTTGGTTTGATTGTGAATGCAAATCAATAAATTTGAAGATAAGAAATAACATTGTAATTTGTTTTATCAAACACTGTTTATTCTACTTTGTTATAACGGTATAACCTTACCGGTTTCAAGGCTCCACATCATCAGGGGAGCAAAAACAAAACAAATTACAATGTCTTTAAATCTCCACAGTGTTAATGCCTTAACTATAAATAATATAAGAAATAACTATGTAGGCAGGACTATGAATAAATAAAAATATTCATTATTATTCAGTTTAAGGGTATTATTTGAGGGACATAAGAACATTAATTTATAAAGCTTTAATAATTTAAATTTGACAAATTTGCTTTTAACTAGACTAGAGCCCTTTGTCATTTTATTTTGTGGTTACCATCGGGAAGCAAACGCGGAACAACATGATGGAGAGCTAGCGTACCACCAATAACTAGACTAAAGAGGTATTTTTCTTTTCTCCATTGACTGTGTAATTGAAAAGTATCGTACGTCCGTTATCATCGAAAAAATTGAGAAAATGAAAAAAATATTAATTGTGATTATATTTTTCAAATAAAGTGACGTAATCCATCGTCTCTTGACTAAGAAATATAGTGTAATGGATTCGGTAATTATTCGACAAATCGACACAATTCTACACAGACGTGCTAAGAGAAACAAACATAAAGGAGTGGACGGAACTTGGAGTAATAGATTGATTTGAATAAGAAAGGAACTGAGAATCATTTGGACAAAATATGGATGCCGCCTTTAATTCCAGATGCTGGACATGGAAACACAAGAAGACGGAGAAGAGAAAAAATACAGTTAAAAGTATAAAATATACCAATGAGAAAGTAATTTTCATTACTGGAATTTACATTTCTGTACCATTGTTCATTTCGCTCAACTCTGGCAAGTGAACTTCTAGTGGAATGGGCTTGTTAGTTTGCATGAAAAAAAAACGACCCTACTAATCAAATGAGTAATACGTGACGCTATTGAAATAACTCCACGACGTACCAACAAATTAAAATTGCACGTATTCAGTTACATGCGGAAAAATGACGTAAGTTTGTCTCTAAACAAGCACGAAACAACGATCAATTTTACAATGAATTCATTAATTTGATATACAAGAAAAACTAACTTTTATAAAATATCATAAGTTATTTTATTAAGCCTGCGAATTTTAGTGTATTATCCATCAACATTCAGGAGATACTCATATATTCGTTTAATTTGCATGCTACCCAACCGTAGTGTAGTCTCCCCAATATACCATATATGTAATACAGCATATGCTTGGGGGCAGTCGTGCTATAAATTTTCCCTAAAATAAATAAAACACGGATATACGAGTATCTTATGTTACTTGAGTTTAAGATTAATATATGTTAGAACAATATTTATCTACCGATATAATGCTGTTGCTGGGCCTCGTAGTCGAGAATCCTCTCGCCATGCTATCTGATCCGATATTTGTTTTTTTTTAAGTGATCCGTTGCACACCAGCAAACTCACCGCCACCCAACTGTACCGAATCTGATGGCACACCAAAGTGAGACGATCGGAGTATACCGGCATATTTTTCTTTTTTTTTAAAGAATAGATATGACCGAAGTTCTTGGTATCCTTATACCCCCGTATACTCGTACTAGGCGGAAAAATGTCTGTGTGATTTCAAGGGAATAGCACAGCGTGGGATTCGAACCGGCGACCTTCCGCACGGAAGTGCAGTCTGTTACCGGTTCAGACATGCACCTCCGATATATAACAAAGAAACGATAGACCACCAATGTATATTTTGGACAGTTTTCATAATTTCATTGGTTTATTGCATGAAAAAAATAAATTAGTTTTACGTCGACCATCGATGAAATAAATATGATCACATGTTCGACAAATATGTGATATATTTATTTTTTATACTATTAATAATGCAAGTTTACAATTTCAATTGTTTTTATGGATTTAGGGAACCATTTCATTAGGCAACGTCTGTGACGAAGTGGTCTTAGTCCTTAATCACAAGTGGCACATATTTGTCCTAAAAACTAACAGAACCATCTGTAACATTCATACTTTATATTCAAATCCTTACAAACAAGTCCAATCACATCATAATCCCAACAACCACATCAAAATTATGTCGAACAACTAACTCATCATTTATCTGAAAAGTTGAATACATTTTTGGATCATGTCTTACGCCTTCGCATTCGGCGCTTGCTGAAGAACAAAACAAAGGAAGAGAGTTTTAGAAGTGCCTACTCTATGATATATAACACAAAAAAAGGGCTTTATAAAACTCTGCCTGACGGAATGCTACAGCAGACCTATCGATCATTTTGGAAGTATAATACCATTGTCATCGGAACTTTGGGTTACTCTGCAAAAAATGCGTGCTTGCTGAAGTGCAACAGCTTGCACATTATACACCAACACATGAACAGATGTTTTCCATTCACAAGATAGCTGACACTCATACTCGATTACGATGGATTGCCTATCATCATATACTTTGTGATATGAAAGGCAATCCAAGATAGTGTGATAAAATCAGCAAAATTCCTTTTAAAAGTAGATAAACAATATAACTGAAAGCAGAGCAAAACAGATGCGAGTCGTGACAAGCATGATGATGTTGAAGTGAAGGTAGCGGACAACGGAGAGAGAAGGGGTTTCGCTCACGATCAGGTAGCTCGACCCACATATTATAGAGCACATAGCGTAAAGCGTACAGCGCATGAGACATTCCGCGCCCGCAGGGGGCGTTGAGACTGGCCAGGAGCTTCCGCGTCAAGTGAGTGGGCAACACCGTGCCATTGTTGGTTGCATAGTATGTTGTATTGGTGCACCCGGTAAAGGGTGCTAAATGTCGATTCCCACGAGATTATGTTGCGTATCTAAGAACCTGTCAAAAAGATGAGATTCATTTTACACATACTTATTAAATTGCGATCCACGTGACGCGACTGTAGAATACTCGTATTTCCAATGTTAGCAGATGTGCACCATTCTTACTAACGTTCAAGAGAGAATTGAAACAATATATTTCATTACTCAGAATATCCTTTTAATCTAATTTTAAGACGTACTTAAAAACACTCCTTTTTGGGAGGACTTACCAAATTTATAAATTCTACACATATACACTACACTACACCTAAAAACAAATGTGTTAATATCTCATATCGGAATATCTCCAAATGTGTCTTTGTAACTTGGAAAATTTTCTGCGATTTTCTTACCAAATATGTTTTCCTTAACATATGCAGATGCTAGGAAGCGCCTAATCTAATGGCCGCAGTCATCACTTGTCTATCATAACACACAAATTATAGGTAAATATATTTATTATGTAATATTTTAAATATGTCAATAATAATAGGTAAAAAACCTGAGCTCTTAACGGCGCCATATAAATTATCATTTTTTTTCCTTTGTTCCCTTCTTGAACAAATTCCTTTTCTCTAGTCCAACCATAACTGTTGAGAGATAAGATATCATTTACTTATTTAAATCGAATTTAATCAAATATTTTCTTTGGTAAAACATATCACAGATTAAAATGAGTTAACGTGTCCAGAATAACCAACCTGCTTCTTTAGAATAAATAACTGTATAGCAATAAGCCCACCAGAATTACTGTATAGCAATAAGCCCACCAGAATTAGCATGTATATAAAATAAAATACAACAAAATAATTTTAAATACCTAACTATAGTATTACATTTTTTTAATATAATTATATTAAAGGTAGAGAAGTATAGTAGTAAATAATACTCAACACCCATTTTTATTATTTTTTTTATTATTTACTTCATATATATAAGGGTGTTGATTACGTTCATTGGGATTAGTTGATTACAATGAGTTAATTACGTTCATTGAGAATACAGAATTCGCACTATAAGCATAATCACACAATCACATAAAGCTCACGCTATCAAAGTTTGAAATAATACCATTACAATATTAATTATGAAAGAAAAACTAAACGCGACGTACACGTATGAGTGAAAAATGAAGATTAGACCAAATTCAGGAAATTTGTTATTTGGGTTATTAAATTTGTTATTTATTTTCAGATAATGGAAGAGTTAAGACAGATATTGAACGGCGTGTAGCGTTAGGAAACAAAGTCGATGGGACACTAAAACATATATACTCGATCCGGGCAGTATCAAAATCGGCTAAAGTGATAGTCACGATAGTATTTTGGTGCCAATGTTGATATATTGGAGTGAAACGTGGACTTGAAAAAAGACTTGAGAGGAGCTGAATAAATGTTGTAGAGATGCGTACATTGAGAAGAATACATGGAGTGACATTGTATGATAGGATACGGTATGAAGTGAAAAGTGATGAATGTGAGCTTAAAGTTGATGTGACAAGTAAGATAAAAAAGAGTCCGTTAAGATGGTTTGAACATGTAGAACGAATGAATGAAGCAATACTAACTAAACAGGTATACAGTGCAGAAAGACCTAAGAAAGTATGGTTGGATTAAGTGAATGGTATAGTGAAAGAAGGAATCGTTGAAAGTCAGATAAATCGTCGAGGTTTTATGATGTGTGTGGATGTAAAAGATGCTATGGATATACTCGTATGTAGTTAAAAATGAAATTAGTGTTAATATATTTAACTAAATTAATTGGGTTCTAATTCCAATAGTACCGATTTATATATCAAAATATGTAAAAAGGGTCCTTGTCTGTTAAAGAGTTGGTTTAGTAACAATAGTCGCATGTGCTAGACTCGACTATCGTGCAAGTGTTGCTCTTCACAGATTCCAAGACCGAAGGTTCGATTAAATGAGCCGGAGATAATGTTCTCTTCAATATGTCCAATCACCAGTTCCGATATATAAAAGGGTACCATACAAATGGGAAAAAAACTAAATTAAGTAAAAAAAATAAATGTATTCTAAAGGAGGGTTAAGTTTTTTAATCAAATATAAATAAATCTTTTAAAACGACTCAAAAACGTTAAAAATTAATAATGTTTAACAAACTTTCTACGTCAAAACGAACGGTGTTCATGAATTTTGTGGGGATGGATAGTAATTCGAATGTTTTTTTGCGACCATGTAACATAATTAATTTACTTTTGTCTGGTTGGTCGGAAGAGATTGCCGCCTGGCTAAAAGCCCAACAGATACAATTAAAGTGTTAAATAAATAAAAATAAATAAAGAACACATTTTTTAATATGTATAAATTAGAAACAAAATGAATGCAAATTGATGGATCGGAAGAAAATAAACGTGCATACATACATACCGTCATGCAATTTTACTGTCGACATAGGCAGAGAGAACAGAGCGTCAGACTTTCTTATCTTAACATACATATACTTCACCTTTTCTATATCCATAAACCATCTCATACAGCTCCTACGACTTCCCTAACTTTCAACTTTTCCTTATTTCAAAATTCTTGATCCATCCATACTTTCTTGGTCTTCCTCTACCACGACTTCCATTAACTTTTTCCCTATATATTTGTTTAGTTAGTCTTTCTTCATTCGTTCATTCTACATGCCCAAAAAATCACAGAGTATTCTTTTTCATCTTACACAACATATCAGCTTTAAGTACACATTCATCCCTACTCACTTGATTTGACACGAAATGCGTGTACTCTCAAACACAACGTTATAAAATTTCTAATAATAATCACAATGAAATCAAACCAATTTCACTTACACAATGTGCATATTAATACATGACTACAATCAAAAGTGAAATGTCGGTCGGTCATAATGGACGTACGTGAAATTATCACAACTTTTAATTGATATCGCTTGTCTGACACATTTTTCAGACCACACATTTATTCATAAAAGGACGCCAGGTTTAAAAAATGATTAACAATCCCATAAAAACGTTACAAAACAAAACAGTTTTTCTTTACACTTTTCGCCTTACAACCTTCAAAGAGGGCGATGGGTGTACAGATTGAGCGTAATAAAGCGTAATTTAGTCGTCAATTAGATCAGAGATTTTCAAGTTTACCGGCAAAGAAATATGATAATAAAAACACCACAATGTTGAAGTGCTAAATAAATAGATTTTCTAAGAAGTATTTATTTACTTTGGTTTAGTATATTTGTGCATTACAATAGTTTATTTTTTATTTAATTAATGAGTTGTTATATTAAATATAAATAGTAAAAAAAACATGTATAAAATTGATTTTCAAACACAAAACTGATTGAAATAAAATAGTTTTCGATGTATTAAGAAGATAACGCTCAGTTCACTGGGGCATACATAATCCGATTTATTTTCAAGTAATATGGATTGAACCGTCTATTATATATAATATTCAAAATATTTTATGATAATTGGGTTAAGGCAAAAATCTCATAGTGCGGTTGTGAGTGCTTTTTGAAGAGAGAGAAAAAAATAGATTTTTGTGAGCTACTGAGTAAATTTACAACCTGTGCATGGGAACCCGGCATTAGATTAATATGATTTCAAAGATTATCATAGTTTTTTTTAGGTAATTATACATTTGGACACTTAATAGTAATGTACACAGATGACAAGTTTATGTCCATGAACTAATCTCTTCCAACCAACCAGACAAGTGAAACGCAGATTTTTTATTTAATTAAATTCAACGGTGCAACGAAAGCCACCGGTGTAAATATTCATACAATACCAACATAGATTCTAACTCGGATTCCTTCACACATTGGTATCACAGGTTATAAATATATCAATTTCTTGGCAAATGAAGCATCTTCAATAAGTCGAACCCTATCTGATTTTTTTCAGGATTGGAATAAAACTGTTGTAAATAAGGGTTCTAGATATAAATAAATCCAGCACTCTATACAAGAGTCATGTGTCGCTTACAGATGGGTCACTGCGTGATAGTTAGTCACCTTTTTACGGAATGGATTTTGTGGATAATCTCGGCTGCGAATGTGGTTTGTATGATGAGAATATAGATGATGTGTTTTTCGGTTGCCTTTTACATGAGAGATTCGATTTGACAAATGCAATATCTGTCCTGCGCCCAAAGAATTTTGCGTTTATTTTACTTCGAAGAACTTTTCCACTTATAAATTTTTACATTTTTTTAAGTTTAATCAGTTGAAGCTTTAAATTGTCTAAAATTGTGTTTTTTTTTTAAATTTTAAATTGACTATTGTTATAGCATTTTAGCTTTAATATGGTGACAAATAATCCTAGTGTGGGTGGTTTGCAAATTAAAAATAAATAAATTATTCTTCAAATTAGTTATTATTCACAGCTTTAAAAGCTCTGACTACATTGCGGCAGTACTCGTAATTACAAAAGCGACACGATTCAGCCAGAAATGGAGGCGCGGCAATTAAGGCATTTTATTAATGCGGGTCCCGAGTCGGACGGAGTCTGTGTGATCGCCGCCTCCCTTCAACACGACGTGGCCGCGATGTGTACTTAGTGCAGGGTATATGGTACACTTGGTGGTAGTGGGACTAATCGAGCCCTTGCCTCATTTGCAAGGTTCATCCCTTTTGTGCAGGGTTCCATACACTTATCAAGACTAATTTAAGCTGTAACAAAATAAGAATGAATGATACTGAGATTTCACCGATATACAAATGGCGCTTTGGTAGATGTAATACGCTAAATCTGGATGTTCATCTAATATAGTATCACCTTAGAAACGCATTGTTTTTGTTAAGTTAGTCTTTCGTCCCCCATCCGTTCAATATGTAATTATTAAGGATTTAAATTAACTGCAAACTGATGTGTTAAGTAGAGCGAATAAGAGCGCGTTGAAGTGGTTTGGGCATGTTGAACTGATGACTGGCTAAATAAATTTATAATGCAATCATAAGTAGGAGTCGTGCAAGAGAATGAATGAGAAAAGTATGGTTCGACCAATTGAATGAAAGTTTTATAACAAGAAAAGTAAAGAGTAAAACAGGAGGAACAGTATGAGATGTATCGATGTGGTGACAAATAAAGTATGTCGTGATTGTAAAATCTGGCGCTCTGTCCTTTCTGCCTATCTCAACAGCAAAATGGTATCATGTTATGTATGTATATGTATACAGCTTAGAAGCGTCACTTAATACAGTCGGAATAAATTTTTATATCGAGTTGAAAAAAAATCGAACCGAAACATTTGATAAATACGATGTTTATTTATGAATCTAGATACATTTATATAAAATTTGTACTTCGGTTTTTGCTGTATATGTATTGTGTATGTATAGAGAAGATTATTGGATGGGCTGTTCATTTATAATGTATTGTGTATGTATGGAGAAGATTATTAGATGGGCTGTTCATTTATAATGTATTGTGTATGTATGGAGAAGATTATTGGATGGGCTGTTCATTTACAATGTATTGTGTATGTATGGATAAGATTATTGGATGGGATGTTCATTTATAATGTATTGTGTATGTATGGAGAAGATTATTGGATGGGCTGTTCATTTACAATGTATTGTGTATGTATGGAGAAGATTATTGGATGGGATGTTCATTTATAATGTATTGTGTATGTATGGAGAAGATTATTGGATGGGCTGTTCATTTATTTGAATTTATGAAGTATGCCAAGGGTTGACTTATGTAGTACATAATATACATACTCGTAATTATGTCTTAAAATGTATCAAGTAATGCGAATTTTCAACAAAGAAATTGAATATTAATTTTCAATCGTTAAAAATAGACCAAATTTTTCATGTTTATATCTTTAGTAAGATACAAACCAGAGTCTAGTTTACTCAGATTTTGGTCTTGACAAACTCAGATCCATATATGAAGAGGGTGCAACTAAATTGGTCTACACCTCAAGATTAAATATATGAGATATTTAAAGGTTTACATTTTCATGCGCTGTTTTATTTTTAACCATCATTAAGTAATTTAAAATACATCATCATATTATTATTGATGGTTTTAAAATAAAAGCATTAGTGTTGAGAATTATTTTTAGATGGAAAATTGATATTCAAAAAGGCTGGTATTCAACAATGGAAGACCAATTTGACAAAGCGTAGATTTAAATTTTCGTCCTAATGTAAAAGCAATGTAAACCTTTTTATTAAGGGAAGGTTTTTCCGTGATTTAGACCACTTTAAAATGGATTATTTTCATAACTTATACAAAAAATGAAAAAAAGTAAAAATACACAAGATTTCACTTAGACCGGTCTGGTTCCACCATCTTCATATATTGTAATAATTTGAGGTGTTTACTTGAAATTACTTGTTTTGTCTCTTATTTTTATATATTATAAACATATCTCATATATGTTACTTATTACATAAACTAAATAAATTGTGTTATTTTGCATTAGAAAAATACAATACTAAAGGGTCTTTCAAATTGAGCGGTTTTGTTAATAACTTTTTTTAAATTCTTGAATAAAACACACAGTTTGCTTTGATTTCAAAAACTTTTTATTGGTCATTGAAGTACAATGTATGCAATTTAAACACAATAATCAATATCTGCCAAATGTCCACCTCTTGCAGCTCCACAGATGTCCACTCTTTTGTCAAAATTTTCTATGACATTTTGGCATAATCGCGGTTCTAACTCACCAATAACGCGAATAATTTCGTCCTTCAGCTCTGGAATTGATTGGGGGTCATTCTTATAGACCTGGATTTTCACGTAACCCCAGAGAAAATAGTTCGACGGTGTCAGATTACATGATCTTGGTGGCCAATTAACATCACCGTTTCCGGAGATTGCAATAGATACAATAATTCTCAATTTAAACGCGTTGTTATATTGTATACGATTCCATTTTTATAAATGCCATACATTACACTTCTCAAATGTCACAAGACCCTGGTAAGTTCGCGACGCCATCTGTGTTTTATCCGAGAATTAAAAAAACCCGCTCAATTAGAAAGACCCTATACATGATATTACACCTTCTATTAATCATAAACAATAAAAGTTCAGTAATTATTTGTAGCAAATTCTAAAGTGCATCACATTACATCACTTTTGGAAAATACTGTTCAATTTTTCATAATTGTATCTGTTTATATTATGAGAACTTATATCAATATGGATTAGAAACTGATGTGAATTAACGTTGCACTGAAAGACATTGACTTAAAATTTATTAGTGATTGTTACATTTGAAAAGTCATTAAATATTAACTGTTTTTACAGCCTTAATAGAGTAATATCTTCAAATCCAATGGTTTTCATAATATATCATATTATTAGCACATTTATCACTGACTTAGTACATTATGGTAAAGAAATTTATGTTATAACTGTATGTAACGTTAAAAAGCAAAAACTCTTTATCATATATAAAAGACATATGGAGCACACGTCGTTGAACTATTTTATAAAATAAAAAATGTAAAAACGTGATGCTGTCAAATAATCGTGACGCCATAAACTTAACCAGAGATGAAAAACCTTTGCATTTTATTACGCTCGCGTTGTACTCGTATATAGTACAACCTGGCTGGTATTGCCATGTGGCGATTTCTTATCACAAACTAGAAAGATGTGAAAATCTTTTTAACAAGAGAAAAAACAAACTTAGACCTATTTCTTGGGAGTCATAGGGAATCGAATCCATCACAGGAAGGAAGACAAACTCTGTTTAAACTTAACTTTAAAAAGTACGTATTTATTTTTCCACTTAACTATGATATAATTTTTATGCTATAGAAACAGATCAATATTTAATGAATTGGAGAAACGCGCAAAATTATTGAGATAAAATAATATTCGATGAGGGCCTCAGTAAAACAGAAGGTGATTGACTGGACTCAAACGCGCGTCTCCTCCGCTTTCTGAGCTGATGTGTTATTCTTATGCAATGGATAACACATCAAGGCTTTATTCGAAGTGTACATATCCGAATAATATTATTTATAGTTAAGGCATTAACATTATGGATGTTTAAAGACACTGTAATTTGTTTTTATCAAACACTGTTTGTTCAACTTTATGTAACGGTATAACCCTACCGATTTTGAAAACCTTGAAACCGGTAGGGTTATACCGTTACATAAAGTGGAATAAACAGTGTTTGATAAAACAAATTACATATCCGAATTAGTGATTTGGACATATTGAAAAGTGAAGCCGATAGAAAACATTTTATACAGCCTCATCAATCGAGCCTTAGAGTTTAGAACCACCGGAGTGGACACAAAAATCATGGTTCGTCATCGCACGTATTGATAAAACTACCCCGCTCCTGAAGAGGTAACCACAATCACACACGTCTAGCACGCATGAGTATACGTATTGTCCTTTACCAAATCAGGAACTTTTATTTTTCTGGATACCATCAGGAATCAAACCAAAAACCTCGGGTGAAATTCAAACGTCTGACCAACTAAACCACGGATTTCATCGATGGTTTACTATATACTCGTATGTGCGATATAAGACAAATATGGCGCGCTTAGTTGAGCAGAAAACTGTTAATCGGTTAACATAATCTACGAGTATTTGGAATCTAGTTTTTAACTCACTATCCACAAAACATGCCTGTATAAGGGAAGCAAATTAAAATAAGTTTAATGAATTCATGACGGTATTTCTCCGGAGACGTATATTAATATCATATAACGGGTTCTGTAACAAATTTGTTTACGAGTATGTTATTTCTAACTGTTATATGTTATATTTACCTTCTAAAACTTATTTCTCATGGCATTCTATTTTATACTATTTATATTTGTAACACCTTCAATTTAATAGAAATAATCGCATAAAATAAGAGATTATTTAATTTTTGTTTGATCATTTAGTTTAAAAAAAATATTATATATTTTAGACAGTCGATCGGAGCGTGGTTGTTATTGCGACAGGATTTTGAGTACTTGGGCTTTTCAGGATGACTGACGAGTGGAAAAGATTTGTGTGAGCTCGTGAGTGTGGGTTTCTTCTTGTTGTTTTAATTTTGGTTGTTTTTGTATTTGTGTTTCTGTGTATTTTTTGTTTAAATTTTTATTTTTATTCTTATGATTGTGTGCGGTATATTGTGGGATGAATATTTTTGGTCTTTCTGGAGTGATGTTGTGTGAGGAGTTGAATTTCGCAAGATGTTTCCAGTTGTAGTTGAGTGTCACTGTTTGTCAGGTTGATGAGAGCGTGCAACGGGGTTTTGGTTTTTGTAATTAAAGTATCGATTTATTTTTTCATGCTAAATATCCTCAGTGAGATACAGGCAAAAGCCTAGTTTACTGGGGATACGACAAATGAAAGGCAACAAACCCAGATCCATTAAAATTGTATGTCCAAATCAAATTACCTGTTGTTTTTGTGCAAATTGTGTATATTTCTTGTCATGTGTAATAATAAATAAAAAATATAAAAAATTAACTAATTGCCACACCTATTATTTTACACCCAAAGACAGTTAAATGTTTGTTTGTCACTTCAACATTACTGAAATCTAAGCTTAATTTATGTCAAACACAAAGAAAACGACACTTGAAGCTTCACCGAGTGCAGAGTAAGGTATTCAAAATAACTTTCAACACCCATCCCAGAACACACCTCTCCCGTCTCCACACTGTTCAGCGTGAAGAAACCCTTAAACACCACATCTTCGCTTGGACCGAGAAGTTCTATAAAAGCCAACAGGATCACAGCACTCCTCTAATCGCTTCCCTGAGGGCTTATGAGAGAAAGTCCGACATAACTTTTCGGTATAAGAATTATATTATATTATAATATGTAATTGCATGTCACTGTTTGTCAGGTTGATGAGAATGTGCAACGGGGTTTTATACTCGTATAATAAAAAAATCGGAAAGAAGTATCGATTTTTTTTTTCATTCTATGTATATGTTCTCAGTGTGATACAGGCAAAAGCCTAGTTTACTGG
This sequence comes from Odontocerum albicorne, assembly GCA_949825065.1. Classification (NCBI taxonomy): domain Eukaryota; kingdom Metazoa; phylum Arthropoda; class Insecta; order Trichoptera; family Odontoceridae; genus Odontocerum; species Odontocerum albicorne. The sequence continues at coordinate 11,191,639 of OX463840.1, read as the reverse complement.
GAACGCGACAAATGAAAGGCAACAAACACAGAACCGTTAAAATTGTGTATCCAAATTAAATTACGTGTTGTTTTTTCGCAAATTATGTATATTTCTTGTCATGTGTAAAATAAATTAAAAAAATAATACAGAGATAACTAGAAAAATAAACGAAAGTGTCTTATTTTACATCTCATTCATTCCTCGATTGAATACATTTTAAGTGTACGAGCCTTTTTATTAAAAACAAAGTGGCCATAAAGCTAAAAGCGACCTAAAGGATAATTTATGTTCTGAAAAGTGAACCCTCTGGTTTATTTACATACATATAAAATTACTAAACAGGCGTAAGTCATCAAGTCACTTAGGAACGGCAATAAAAATGAAAAAAAGAGGGAAATGTGTTTGAACAAATAGGAAAGGACACACGGAAGGGGATAGGACACATTTAATTAGATTAAATGTGCCCACATGTTCGTACTTGTATAAAATGGAAACGGGTGGGACTTATTCACAGCTTGTAGAACTAGCAACACATAATCTTGAAACTATATCATCACGTAATATTCAAAGGGATGGATGGTGTAAACTTACAAAACATAGGCTATCCCTCGTAATCGAGTATGATTTTAGGACCTGTAGGTGAAAGACGCTTGTGCGTGTGTTGGTTTTATTATGCGCAAGATGTTGTACTTCAGCAAGCACAAAGTCTTGGCATGTTAAACCCAAGGTTCATATGGCAAGGTGATCAAAATTCCATGACGATCGATAGATTTAATCTGCTACAGCTTTGCAATAGGCAGAGTTTTATATAGTGCTATTTTTGTGTAACTTAATAATAAGCCGCATATAAGTTCCAGAAAAAACACAAGGTAAGAACAGTCCGGAAATGAATGTACCAGGAATCGAACCTGGAGTGCCCGCTTGCTTAGCGTGAATACTAACCATTAGACCATGGCCGCCGACTGGGGAAAGCTTGACGGTAAAATGATTGTTTGCCAACCCAGATATTTCGGGTTCGATGCCCGTTGGAACACAGATTTATTTTAAAAGAGTTCAAGTCTGATTTTCCCTTAAGGCCTCTTAAACAAATGTTTAATTGGTTGGAAGAAATTACTACATAGCAATAAGCGCACTGTTAATAAAACAACACAAGTGTTAGTGATAAAATAGATAAGAAAAGGTCCCTTTCCACACAAGAATGCCAACAGAAAGAAATATATGAAGGGACTAAGGACTGAATTAATTCAACACCAAATCTAACTATTTACTTACTGAAGAAATAATATTTAAAGTTAAATTTAATAAAAAATTGTCGTAGCTTCCTTCAATAAGGAAGTCATTTGCTTTCTTTGCAATCTTTGAAAGTCGGAATCACATGGAGGAATCAATTCTGAATTCCAGTCACGTCATCTTAAGGTTTGAAATTAGTATTTAGTACTTAGTTCGGACTATGAATTCGAGCCTTAATGTCAAGGACTCAGACCTACATATTTCAATTTCAAACCAGATGAACTAACTCCAAAATAATTGATTAACGTTGGCTTAAAGATAGAACATAAAATCTATGATTGTATAATATAAAATATTTAACAATAAATTATGATACTTTGTCAATTATATTAATCCTCGCTACACGTGTTTCTACCTCCTATTCCGAGGCTCCCTTCAAGCGGAATGATCCCGATTTGTTAGCTTGTATCAGACAGGTGTGATGTTACTTACTATGTGATGAACTTTTTAGTATGTCTGGAGTGATGAAGTGTGAGGGGTTTTATTCGCGTGAAATATACATATATAATTGAGTATCGATGTTAGTCAAGTTGATGAGAGATACAACGGGGTATTGTATAATCGAAAACCGGAAAGAAATATTAATTTAATTTTTAATGTTATATGTCCTCAGTAAGATACAGGCTAAAGCCTAGTTTACTGGGGACACGACAAATGAAAGGCAAAAACCCTAGATTCATTAAAATTATGTGTCCTTAAATTATCTGTTGTTTTTTTACAATGCATTTATAAATTTCTTGTCATACCTATATAAATAAATTTAAAAAAAATGGTACTTCCACATCGAAAGTGCGTAATAAATTATGGAAAATTTCAAAGTAAAAGCAATAATGTTGTATTGTGTTATTTATAGTTAAGGCATTAACACTGTGAAGGTTTAAAGACATTGTAATTTTCTTAGTCAAACGCTGTTTATTCCACTATTTATAACGGTATAACACAGCCGGTTTCAAGGTTTTCACCTCATCAGGGAAGTCTATCAGACAAATCTTTGTATTGTATTTATTTGAACGTTTATTTATCTGACGCATAGTATTATATTGACTTAATGTTTTGATATTTTCAATTGGTTAATACTTCATATCCTCGTGACCCTATTAGTCAACACTTAAAAATATTGTTTAAACATTATAAATTAGGCGCTTGCAACAATACAGAGTTAGGTCGGGTAATTAATTGGCGACATGATGGTCTCACGTTAATTTGTTAAGCTTTTTAATTTTACCGCCTCGTGTTTTAAAAGGTCAAAAATATCACAAATAAGAATTGTAAATAAAAAAACTGTAAGGATCGATTGCCCGTTGCATTTCCGTCTTGGTTTATAGAAAACAACATGGATAAAAAGCAACATAAGTTAAGGTAATTAATCATCGTGATTTACACATCATGGAATGTCAAGTAGACGAAAGTGAGCATTTTCGACACCTCCTTCTGTTCGCGTTCAATCGAGGGAATAAAGCTGCCAAAGCTGCTCGCGATATTTGCGAAGTGTACGGTGAAGATACTATAAATTAAAAGACAGCTCGTCGATGGTTTTTGCGTTTCAAAGACGGTAATTTTGACCTGAAAAACATGGAGCGTTCTAGACGACCAGTGGACTTCGATGAGGACCGCTTAAACCGTATTATTCAGGAGGATCACCTTCATAGCATCTTCACCGTACACTTCGCAAATATCGCGAGCAGCTTTGGCAGTTTTATTCCCTCGATTGAACGCGAACAGAAGGAGGTGTCGAAAATGCTCACTTTCGTCTACTTGACATTCCATTTTGAAGGTTTTTAATCAAATAAAATTACATATGTAACGTAAAAGCAAATACAATATCTTGTAGAGCAGAAAATTTTCTTTCAAATGACGTATAACCTATACCATTTTATTTTACTTTTGATGCTCATTTTTAAATTGTAAAAAAACGGACACAACTTTCGTTAACACCCAATACATAATAAAATAAAAGATACCAATAAAAAGAAAACAGATAGGACAGTGGAGAGGAAAGGGAAATCGAGAATGAATTACTTGAAATTAAGAGTATTTTTAGTCTCTTTTTTTAACATGCCATCGACGGAGCAAATCTAAAATTAGTTGGTAACTATTTCCAGAGTCTCACTGCAGTAAAGGACGATGTAAAAAAAGAAGAGTAGTGAATTGAGAAATTTGATAAACAATATTTTTCCATAGCTCAAGTCCGTTATCGCAAAAATGCTGAATATTCTCGGCGATATTAAAAGGGGTGGCGAGACAGTTACGGATGTAATACAATAGTGAAAATATCGATCGTCCAGTTCATTACTTAGACAACTCAAAATAACCTGTTTTGCGATAATGAGAAAAGCAATATTATAATCGTCACCATAAATCAAATACTATTCATTTTTGCCCGAGTTTTATATATTTTATCAATAGATGTTGATAAAATATATAAAACTCGGGCAAAAATTAATAGTATTTGATTTATCGTGACGATTATAATATTGCTTTTCTCATTATCTCAAAACAGGTTATTTGGAGTTGTCTGAGTAATGAACTGGACGATCGATATGTGCATTTTGCATATATTTCTCACGTTCAACCAGTTCATCTTTTGGTATGAAGTGATGTGACATAAGCAATAATTTAAATAGATTAAAAAATGACATTAAGAGATTATTATTTATTTATTTGAAACGTGGACGTGGAAACAGACTAAGATGCGCCGAATAAATAAATGCTGTAGAGATGTGTGCATTATAACAAATATGTGGAGTGGCAGTGTATCACTGAACACGAAATCAAATGTTAAGGGGTGAATGTGAACTTAAGAGTGATGTGTTAGAGTACATTGAGATGGTTTGAGCATGTAGAACGAATGAATGAAGGCATACTAACAAAACATATATACAGTGCAGAAGTGAGTCGAAGGCGTATGAGAGGAAGACGAAGGAAAGTACAGCTGGATCAAGTGAATGATATTCTGAAAGTAAGAAAAGTAGAAAGTCAGATAAATCGTAGACGTTGTATGGGAAGGTGTATGGATATAGAAGAGGCAAAGGATGTGTGTCAAATTAACAAAGTATGGCGCTATGTATTTTCTACCTACCCTTACGGATACATGGTGTGATGGTGTGTATGTATGATTATCCTGTATTTTTTTACTCAATAAGTAAATAAATAAAGGACATATCCTATAACATAAGAGTCCTATGGATTAAAATTCGAAACTATAATTTGAAATTAGTATTTAGGTCGGACAATGAATTCAAGCCAAAGTCTAACCTTTTAAATTGAAGTAACATTTCAAAAGAATTTCGTTTTAAGAATTTCAAAAAACTAAAAAAATCATCTGAACTTCATGAATATACTAAAATAACTACTACAGTGTCAACTAACTCGCGTAAAAAACCCTCAAGCATCACCTGTTATTACCAAAATCTTCGAGGACTCAAAACTAAACTAAACGAATTGAATGCTGCTCTCTACACCATGAATCACGACGTATTTATATTTACCGAAACCTGGCTCGATGATAGTATACACTCTGGCGAATTAGGATTCATCAACCATGCAGTACATCGGTTTGACCGTAACCCAACTACAAGTCAAAAAACCAGAGGTGGCGGAGTCCTAATAGCCACCCCGAAAAACTATAGATTTAAACTAATCAAACCAGTGCATCAAGATATTGAGCAAATATTCATTGTGTTATATATCAACTCGAGAAAAATCATATTTGGCTGTATCTATATTCCACCAAACTCTCCGTGTTCCACCTATAAAAAGCATAGTGAAGATCTAGAGATCATCCGTCTACACTACCCTGATTGCGAACTAGTCATAGCCGGTGACTACAACCTTCAGTGTATTAAGTGGAATGAAAACAATACTGACATTACATCACAAAATATATCTGACAGTGCTAAAATCATATTAGATATGGCAGACTTTTTAGGGATCAATCAAGTGAATAGAATTACAAACAAAAACAATCGAACCCTAGATCTTATATTTACAAGTGAAAAAAGTGTTTTAGTAAGTCTAACAGAAGATGGACTATTGCCAATAGATCATCACCATCCACCCTTAAATATATGTATCACGACAGACTTTGAAGACAATGCAAAATTTCCAAAATATAAGTATAATTTTCACCAAGCGCCTTATACTGACATAATAAATTATCTAGATACGTGTGATTGGGATGCTCACAACTCCAGAAGCCTAGACGATAATATTAATTTATTTTATCATTACATTAACACAGCTATTAAAAAATTTGTTCCCTATAAGATGATAATCCAATCTAAGTATCCAAAATGGTTCAACAGAGAGTTGATAAACCTCGTAATAAAAAAAAAGACTGCACACAAGACATATAAAACATCTAGAGATATATCAGACTACACTCAATTTAACGAACTACGCAAAAAATGTAAAAATCTTTCCAAAAAACGTTTCTCTGAATTTGTAAAACAAAGCGAGAATAACATCAATAACAACTTGAAAAGTTTCTGGAATTATGTAAATTCATTGAGAAAAAATGACTCAAACATCCCAAGTTGCATGTTTTATGACCAGAAATCCGCTGATACTGTGGATGGGATTATCAATTTATTTGCGGACTTCTTTAAAAGTGTACATGAAGTGGATTCACCCGATGTATTTAATCCCATACCTTCATATTCCAATACTGTTAACCTTTCCTCATGCTTCGTCACCTTGGACGAAGTAGTTAAAAAAATAAATAAACTTGACTTATTTAAGTCTGCGGGTCCGGACAATGTACCTCCCATTTTTTTGAAAACCTGTGCATCAATTTTAGCATATCGGTTGCAAATTATATTTAATAAATCATTGGCGGAAGGTCGATTTCCACAAATATGGAAATCAAGTTTTCTCACACCAATATACAAGAAAGGTGACAAAAGCGATGTTTCAAATTATAGACCAATTTGTATACAATCAACGATTCCTAAATTATTCGAGAGTCTTATCCTAGACAAAATTGTTGATTCGATTCGCAATATTATTATCACTCAACAGCATGGATTTATTTCAGGTAGATCCACACTGACTAATCTACTCGAATATGAAAACTATATTTTCAATTCGTTCTCAAATGGAAAACAAGTGGACTCAATTTACACAGATTTCAGTAAAGCATTTGACAAAGTATCACATAATATACTATTAAGTAAACTAAAAGCTTTAGGAATAGTTAGCCCGCTCTTAGACTGGATCGAAAGCTACATTAAAAACCGAATACTTACTGTCAAAATCGATAGTTGTCTTTCATATCCCTTCACAGCTACAAGCGGTGTACCCCAAGGATCGCATCTAGGACCAATATTATTTCTCCTATTCGTTAATGATATAGTTGACACACTTAGTGACGTAGAAATTTTACTTTTTGCTGATGATTTAAAAATGTTCAAAGTCATAAATAATACTGCTGATTGCCTTAAATTACAAGAAAACTTAAATAAATTACAACAATGGTGTACCACAAATAAACTGCACTTAAACCTGAGTAAATGTGAGTCCATTAGTTTTTATAGAAATAAAAATCCAATTAATCACGAGTATTCGCTAAATCAATATATATTAAAACGTGTATCTTCTATAAGGGACTTAGGAATTATATTTGATGAAAAACTCTCATTTATAGAACATGTGAACAAAATCACTCGGGAGAGTTCAAAAATCTTGGGATTTGTACTAAGAACTGCCCAACATTTCTCGGATTTACGAACATTAAAACTGCTGTACTGCTCTTTAGTACGTAGTCGCCTTGACTACAACTCACCAATATGGTCTCCTCATTACGCCGCCCATGCACTAACTTTAGAACGTGTGCAAAACAAATTTCTAAGATTCATAAACTTTAAACTTGGAATACCGCATGAAGAAAGAAATTATCCCAACTTATTAAATGCAGTGAAACTCTTGAAGCTGTGTGACAGAAGAAAAACAGCCGATATAGTACTGCTATACAAAATCATTCACTCAGTGATTGATGCACCTCACTTACTCGCGAGCATTTCATTTCGTATTCCCACTAGATCCACAAGACAGCTCAATCCCTTTTATACCGAAAATTGTTATACTAACTATAAAATCAACTCCTCTATAATTCGTATGCAAAGACTTGGAAACGAGTTTTGCAACAATTTAGATATCTTTAATATAAGTATATATAGTATTCGCCAGAATATTACAACAATATTTAGAAATAGCTACTAACTCTGTGCTCTCCTTTATTAATATAAATACCAAATATTAAGGACAATATTTTGCCTCTGGAGTTGAGTAACCCTGCATCAACATATGTGAACCTTTTAATTCTGCAAAGCAACTTGCATCTCGTTCCACTAATGAGGCCATGTGTTTTCTATATTTCAATATATATCCATAAAATTCCCACAAAATTCTCAAAGGTTATTAAATAATTTTAAAACGATGACTTTAACTTATTCTACTGCTTTTTGTATCTTCATGTTAGTTTAAGATAAAGTTGTATTATTTGTCAATAAATTTAAGTACTTGTATAACCTGTCACATGTTCATTTGTATATAAAGACACTGTTGTGTCGTTAATAAAATAAAAATAAAATAAAACACAAAATTATTCTATAATATATTTCAAGTGGTAACAGTTTTGCTTAGAATAGAAAACAAAGAAAAACAAAAAATATATTACGTTCAAGTTTCTTTGTTGTTTAAATATAATATAATATTTTGCACAATATGTCCAAAGCACCTCGACGCGCGGTCGTGCAATTATTGTTTGCATTGATCTTATCGGCTCGCAATTATTCCCGAGTGCGGTCCATGAAGGCGATACGGAGTCACGAACAATGATCAGTAAAGCTCTTCACAAAAGGTGATTTCTTCTGGTGATAGCGGAACCACTTTCTACTTTGACATCAGAATCAATCTCTGTAGTTGCTATCTCTATGTTACAGGAGACAATGTTAACACAAAGTATGAAGAAAAATAATAGCACATTATCAATAAATTTCACCAATGCTGGTAAAATTGTATATAGATATATACATTCATGTTTACAAAGACTCCTATAATCACGAAATTTCATGAAATCGACCAATAAATTTTAATTAGGAAAGATAAAGTAGGAAAATAGAAAAAAAAAAGAAATTACTAAAACATCGATATGCCAATTATAGGATGCGATAACGTTGTATCTCCTTGTTTGCTTAGAATAGAAAACAAACAAAAGCAAAAAGTTTTTCTATTCTAAGCAAAAATCCGACTTGTTAGGTACAAAGGACAGAGCATCAAACTTTTCGAACACGACATACATTTTGCTCCACCACATCTATATATATATACGTTCTCACACAATTTGTTTCATTCACTTGATCTAACCATATTTTTCCTTGGTATTTCTCTATCACGTCTTCCACTTACATTCGCAATTAATAATAATCATAATAAAATGACATTTTTATAGCGCCGTTTAGAGAGCGGAAATTCCTGAAAAGCACTCTATTTCGATTTAACTCGGATCACCTCATGTATTCTTCCAAGTGCAAGCATTTCTATAGTATTTATTATTGTATTACACTTGCATTGTATACAGTACAACCTGGAGGGTTATTGCCATGTGGCAATATCTTTCGACCAATAGAGTTCCAACGTGAGTCGAACCCGCAACATCAAGGTTGGGAGACAAGCGTCTTATCAACTAGGCCACAGAGGTTGTCATTTATTATATTCATTTCAGTATTGTTCCACATTCACGTTTCACTCCCACACATCAAAGTTGGTACTAAAATACTATTATAGACAATCATTTTGGTAAATTAACACAGTCTGGTTCGAGTTTATATATTTTAGTGTCCCATTGACTTTGTTTCCTATCGTAACATGCCTATCTATATCCCTCATGACCTGAGATCGATCATCTGAGAATATACTGTAATTCGTTTAATAGAAACACTATATTTTCATTTAAGATAATTATATAACCCTACCGGTTTCAAGGTTTTTATTTCATCATCAGGGGAACATAAATAAAAGTCTTGTTTGTGATCCCATGATGATGAGATGAAAATCTCGAAACCATAGGGTTATACTGTTATCTTAAGTGGAAAAAAATAGCGTTTTATTAAACAAATTACAATGTTGAAACCTCTACAGTGTTAACGCATTTTCATGTTCTTTCACACTTTTCTATCATCATGACTTTGGATTTCGTAACATTAATTCTTATCTCAACTACTACTACTCGTTTATCTTCACTTTGGCTAACGTGTTATTTAACTCGATATGTTTTCGTTCCCTTTTAGCATCTTAACATTCCCCTATCCATACCCCGCTAGTCACTATAACATACAACAAGAACTTTCTGTACTTTCTGTTATTTTAAAACTAAAAGTTATCTCTCATTTAGAGTAAAGGAGAATTCTCGCAGTAAACTTTCACTGTTTAGTGTCAACACAAATAATCGCAGCAATTATCAATTCCAGTGAAAGGCGGTTGGTTGGGTAAATTGCTTAATCAATATTTGTAAGTCACAGAGCTACAGACTTGGAAGATTGACATAACAATGAGACTTTAGTAGGCCATTAAATAATGTCCGCTGACTTTCTGTGGTCCGGCTCAATGGCCTGGTAGAATGGATAACCGTCTACTTGTGAAGATATTTGAAGATGACAATTATTATTATGTCAGAAAATTATTTACTAAGTGTGATTGATTTTTTTTTTTTTAAATTCAATTGTGTGCATGAAATGGAAGTTTCGTGGTCGGAAATGATTTCGTATAAAATAAATATGCAATATAGATGTATTTACGAGTAGGTAACTGAAAAAAGCAAAAACTACGCATAGTAAAAGCTTAAAATCTCAGGTTAATTTTATAGTTAAAAATAATAATTACTGTAAACATCTGTACTGTACATTATCATATATTATATACAAATTTAAGTGTGGTTATTGTTTGTTGTATCTTACTATAAACGTATAAGTCTCACCTATATCGAGATATTGTTTTTTTTTTATGTTCATTTCATTGGCACATGCGATAGGCTGGTTGACTTTAAAACAGGTATTCCTTGTTAGTTAGCCAGCTAGCTGAGAATAATAATTAAGCATGATAGGGCAAGGGGAAATATGTGTTTTATGATTATTGAAATTTACGTCATTTGACTCCTGCTATATTATTGTTGTATCTTTCATGTAAAATAAATAATTAATTAAAAAAAACATCTAAATCATTATCTGTTAAAGACTTGAGGCAAACAAATATTTACGCCAGAAGTTTAACTTGAATATGATTAAGATCATTGTTGTGCAGGTACATTATTCCACATTAGAGTGGCCTAGTTATTAAGACGCTTTAGCTGGGATGAGTTAGAGCGCCTTTGATGAGAGTTGGCTCTGTAAACGGCGCTATAGAAACTTGTCCTTTGAAATTAAAAGAAAAACAAATTCTTAATGGTTGTTATAGACAAATTAATTAGCCGAATTGTATATTGTACAATGAAAGAGTAATAAAGAACTAATTGGTAAATGGTGAATAAGTAAATACTGATAACTTTCAACCTAAGTATAAAATGATAAATTTCAACCTAAGTATATAATGATAAATTTCAACCTAAGTATATAATGATAAATTTCAACCTAAGTATATAATGATAAATTTCAACCTAAGTATATGATGATAAATTTCAACCTAAGTATATAATGATAAATTTCAACCTAAGTATATAATGATAAATTTCAACCTAAGAGTATAATGATAAATTTCAACCTAAGCATGTAACGATAAATTTCAACATACGTATATAATGATAAATTTCAACCTAAAAAAACTCTTCGATTTCATATAACATAACATATGTTACGTTACCTCAAATATCGTAAAACCAGGACTGTGGGTTGGATTTTTTTGCATAGATACATTTAATCAAATGTTAACATTACACTCCATAAGCAACACGATTCTTAGATAATATATTATTTACTGTTGTACATACATTTTATATAAACTATAAATAAGTTCTGTAAAACAGTCAAAATTGCGATGTTTTTTTTTTTTTTTATAAAAACGTGATTTCAAATTGTATAATAATAGCTTAATAGTACTCGAACATGCTTAAAATTGCATGTCGCAAACAAAAAATGTAATCAGTGAAATCACGTATAGAAAATTGGAGATAAATGTCACTATGCAGATGAAAGGAACGAAGGTAAGAAATTATAATATATTTTTTTAAATTACATTGCATAATTTTACCATTTAATATAATTTATTTGTCAATTATCATTTCGAAAGACATCCTCTCAGTGTCAAAACTATCTCATAATTGACATTCGCCAATAGAGAGCATCTATCGGAATGACCATAAATAAATTATATTTAACATCACGCATGAAAACAGATCTTCAAACTTTTCTATACAAGCAACAACTTTCACCTTATCCACATTAATACATCTCGTCAAGCAAAATCTTCTATTATTCATACTTCTCACTTGACCTTTTAAAATCTGATCCACTTGATCTAGCCACGTTTTACTCGGTATACCTCTTCCACGCACACCTTGCACTTTATTCATCAGTCATTCATTTTATTCATAAATCATTCATCATTCATTCAGTTATTCATCAGTCATTCATTTTCTACACAAATCAAAACCATCTTTCAACTCCTTTCTTATAACATACATTTTACTTATAACATCCATTTTCTTATAACATATTTTATTTTACTTATAACACATTTTATTTTACTTATAACATATTTACTTTACTTATAACATTATTTTACTTATAACAGTAATTCATTTCTGATGTTTGAATTCCGCCTTCTTTCATACATTAATAATAAACATTTTTTCTGAGTGCACACATCTTTACAGCATTAATCTTTCTTTAATCCTCATTCTGTCAAGTCTAAATATCACTTATATGACTCAAGATGGGCACCAATACATTATTATGTATTGGCATATTTGCCTATTTTATATAGCGCTAGATTTAGTAGAAAAAACAATTTAAGAAAATAACTACCAAGTCAATGATACTAGTACTAATAATAAAATTTGTAGTCATAGAAAATGTATACATTTTGAATATGTAATTTATTTATGGTAATTTTAACAGACAACCTCACATTGATACAACTATTCCACAACTGAAAATGAGGGGGTGACAATGCGAGGGTGTGTCTCGGAATTACCATAAATAAATTAAGTGGTAAAAACAAAGTATTACAAAAAAATATAGAAAGAAAAAATAGGTTTAAGAAATAATGACTAAGTTAATGCTACTATTATAGTAATATAATATTGTACTAATGCAAAATGTATTAAATGTCAACTATTGTGAGTCTAATATTCGTATATATGTGATCTTTGATCAGTTTGGACTTAGTGCGAAATCAATTTGTTTTAAGTTTTTTATTTCATTTGATAAAGTAATCAATGACACACACATTTGCCAAAGGCTATACTTATACTCAAATGTATTACTTAAGAACTTAAGGACTAATTTAAGTTCTTTATTAACTCCTACGATTTCTCTTATTTTTTACATTTCCTTCTCCAACCATCATTTACTAGATCTAACCATACTCTCCTTGATCTACCTCTATTTCCCCTTCCACTCACATTTGCACTGTTTACTTGTTTTGTTCAGCTCTTTTTATTAATTCGTTCCACGTGCCCAAACCATCTCAGAGTGTTTTTCTTCATCTTACTCAAAACATCAGTCTTAATCACATTCATCCCTCATCACTTTATTCCGTATTCTGTCATCAATTGTCACCCCGTGTATTCTTTTCAGTGAACGCATTTCCATAACATTTATTCAGCTCGTTTCAATCTTTTCCACCTTCACGTTCCACTCTCATATATCCAAGTTGGTACTAGAATACTGTTGTGAAGTATCACCTTAGAAGATCACGACCTCCGTGGCCTGGTGGTAAGACACTTGTCTGCCGATCCGGAGGTTGTGGGTTCGATCCCCGCTGGAACCCATATTTTTTTAAATAGGATTCCAGTCTGGTTAACACTTAGGGTCTATAAAAACATCTTTCTGGTTGGTTGTAAGAGATTGTCACATGGCAATAAACTCGCTAGGTTAAAAAAAAAAGATTTTGATACCATCCGGTTAAAGTATGAATATTTTAGTGCCTCATTGAATTTGTTTTCAATCGCTACACACAGTTCAATATCCCTCATAACTCTTCTATCATTTAAGAAAATACTACCTAAATAGCAAAAATATTCAACTAGCCCGAATGTTTCATTACTCTCCAATATATCGCGTTTACTTTTCTTTTTACACTTCTCTATCACCATGTCTTTGGATTTCACATTATTCCTCAGATCTTTCTCTTTCCAAAGTCAGACATTCATTTTAAAACCTGAGATTTGAATATTTTTATATCTAGTAAGTTATAAAGTATCCACGAGCGAGATATTTATTATCACTTAAATATGAAAACTTTTTGAATTTCTTTCGAGAAGTTTGTTTAATGTCAATTTATAGTGGTTTGTGGCACTTCTTCAATTTACAGAGTAATTTAAAATTTTAAACTTTTCAAATTAAAATGTAACTTCAAATTTATTAGAAATTTACCATAGCATACAGACTGGCAAGATAAAGTCATTGGAATCAATTTGACGCAGTCGGTGCAGAGTTGGATGCGGAATTTCTAAAAGAGATTCAATAATACTGATTTATTTTTTAGTGCTGTTAAGTGATGGTGAACCAACCCATAGGTGCTTAATGATTATTTAACTTTTCCTTGAAAGTCAGTAGATTGTTGTCAATGTGTAGCTCCATAAACTAACGATTCCACAAAACATGTCCAGTAACTATCCTATTAGAACACTTTGACTTATTTGCCCTGTTTGGCAAAATTACCCGATCAACGCAGAAATGGCGGAAACCAGAGCTCAAAGTTCAAGAGAGACCACATAAATATAGAATGTCTTCCCCTGAGACCATTGAGACACAATTTGTAAATAATTATCTCCCTGTACCTCAATCAGTGGACTTCCAGAAGTGATGACCTCCTCGGTTTCGTTGCTAAGACACCTATATTCTAACTCAGAGATTCGATTTAACGTTCGTACCCAATAATTTTCTTTTAAGTTGAAAACTTGCCAAGCTGTAATGTATACAACGAAAATGTAATACAGTAAAAGTTATGTCATGTACATAACTGCTCTTATTAACTAGAAAAAAATGTTGATTAGCCGAGTTCAAAATTTTCAATAGTTGTCTCAACTTGACCCCCAGATAACCCGTGTAAACAACATTACAATTGAGTTATGTCATGTAAGGTCTTTCGGACTATTGTACTTCGTGGTTTAGTCTATGATGTCGACGTTTCGAAAACGTAACAGTAACAGTTTTCATCTTCAAGGTTTGTTGATGCCGTCAACTTCTATTGTACTTCGTGGTTTAGTCTATGATGTCGACGTTTCGAAAACGTAACAGTAACAGTTTTCATCTTCAAGGTTTGTTGATGCCGTCAACTTCACCATGAGTTAATGTGCACCGGATATAACTTGCCCTACAGCGAGATCTCAAAGTAGCGGAGAGGAGTAAAGGCTTCACCGATTGATTTAGAAAACTCTTAACAGACTTTGAAAGTATACTGAGAAAACCAAGTACAATTTTTCAAAATGAATACTACGTGGTGTATCTAATCTCCATGTAAGTGTATAGATGTGGAAAAGCCGAAATATGTTCGCCTAGATAGGAAAATCTGCCGCTTTGTCGTTTTTGTCTACCCTAACAGGTAAACGGCGTGATGGTATACATATAGGTATCAACGCTGAGAGTACCGCGAGTTATTGTAAATAATTGAAGAACGTAATGCTTAGTTATGAGGCTATTAATGTAAAACTTAAAAACCCACTTCTGCTTTTATAGGTCTATATGATATTAAGTTCTAACATAGATAAAAGAGGAATCAATTTACATATAAAGATACGAAGTAAAGCCTGTAAATTCCCTCCTCCGCGTTTTTAAATTGCGTAATAAGCCCATTTTTAAAAATAACTCGACCATACAATTTTTTTGTCTTATTAACCTAAGAAATCTATTAAAAAAGCGTCTCGCCAAGGAACTGTATCCGAAAGTGCGTAATATTTAATCATACATTTAATATTATGTAAATTTAGAGTACCTTGAATAAGGAAACGCCATTATTTAATCTAAAATGCGAGGCGGGTAGAGCAGTTAATTGACTGTTTCCATTATGGTGAAAAGTAGTGTAGGGTGAATGCGTACTTAACTGTTATGAAGTAACTAAAATGAAAAATATACAGAAGCCATTTTCTACTATTTGTCCAGTGCTGCGTGCATTCATTGAGCAGTACTACGTGCATTCATTGAGCGATGTCAGAAATACCAAACTGATGACTTAATTCAAGATGTCATAATAGAACATTTTGATATATTTAAAGAGATTAATATCAATCAATTACTAAAAACTACAGAGGAACCATCATCATATATTCTGAGTCAAGTTCAGATCGCTCATGTATTGATTGATATGATCCTTTCATCGCTTCATTGGACGACCACTTGCTCTACTTTCAGGCACTTCCATTTTCACTGCCTAGTTTCTCACATATTGTTAGTTTATTTTGTATATCTATATAACCGAAACATAATCTCTCTCTCTCAATTTCAGCGATAACGCATCAACTTTGAAAATACCTCTTATATATTATTTATACATTACACGAATCTCAAGAGTGTCATGACCTTCGTAACCTAGTTAGTAAGACGCTTGTCTCCCAGCCCATAGGTTGTGGGTTCATTTCCCGTTGGAAACCAGATATTTTTAAAAAGGATTCCAGTCTGGTTTTCACTTAAGAACATATTTCTGATTATAAATGGCAATAAGCCCGCCAAATTAATGCACAATATTAAATTAATGCACAATCGTGAGAGACAATAAAGTACTGTATTGCAAAAGGGAAGTTGACCATATGCGGTACAATTTGGGATATAGTAATTCCTTCCAGCCTACCAAAAAGATTTTCAAGATTCCTTAAGTGAAAACCGAACTAGAATATTTTTTTATAAGTGGGTTCCAACAGGAATCGAACCTGCAGCCTCCAGGTAATAAGGTAGATGTCTTACTAACTAGGCAACGGAGGTCGTCAAATAACCATCCCACTTCCGATGAAACAAGATACCAGTTAGACATAAATATTGCTTTTATAATAAAGTAAGATAAATCTACCTTAAAAGTCTCGAAATAGAAGGCAGAAACACGTGTCGCGGTTATTAAGTAGAAATCAAAAGTGATGTGTTGAGTAAAATGAAGAAGAGCACACTGAAATGGTTTGGAGACATGTATAATGAATGAGTGAAGAAATACTAACAAAACAAACATATAGTGCAAATATGAGTGGAAGGCGCGGTAGAGGAAGATCAATGAAGGCGTGGTTTGATCAAGTGAATGATATTTTGAAAGAAATAAACGTAATGATTCAGAGAAATCTTAGGAGTTATATGAGAAGTTATTTGGATATAAGAGGTGAAGGATGTGTGTATCAATATATAAAAGTCTGGCACTCTGTACTCTCGGCCTACTTCGATATGAAAATGGCGTGATGGTGTATGTATTTCCAAATTTTAATTAATAATCTACTTACAAAATAGCATTTTATTTGCTTCAAATGCAGAGAATTACTAAACCAAATGATCCAACTTACCTGAAACAAAAAAAAATATATGAAAATATGGAAAAAAACATGAAATTGTGTCCGTGTTAACAAGGAATCTGCTAAGTGGATATAGGTGATTCAGTTATCGGTCTAGCAAATACCGTTTGCTCGACCGAGTAATCGCCTTGTATAAACAAAGCACATGAGTAATCAAACTTTTTGCAAGTATTAAAAAAATTACCTTTAACATTACGTTCAAAACGACATTTAATAATAGGTTTATTAGTATTTTGTTTCAAAATAACCCCACACATGAAAGTAATCATGTTCCTGACCAGTTCTAATAAAAAAATGTTAGAGTAATTATTTTTAGAATAATTGTTTAAAAAAATCAACAACGTTGCTGTCTTATTTTATAATCTATTCGACAATTAATAGTCCCGTTAAATAACATACAGCTGAATGGAGACTTATGAATATTTATAAGCAATAAGAATGTGTCTGAGTATAATCTGTGTCCATTAGCATACTGGACTAGAGAGTAAATGTGGTGCACACAACCTTCATATCGGTGCATTGCAATATTTGCATTGTTTTAAATATATACTATTAAACCAAGTCCCTTTTTGAGAAGAAAGATGATTCTATTTATGTTATGCTTCTTAAGTGTCCCATTAGTATTTCACCAACCCTCTCCATAATTTATTACGTCAGTCTATCGTTATTGAATTTTTATTTTTTTACATGATAGGAAATATATTGAAATAATAAATCAACAACTTACAGATACATTACAATAGTCACATAAAAAATATATTCCCTTTCTCCCAACAAAGTGATTTTTTATTCTCAGATACCGTATACCTGCTGACCGACAAACTAGGAATTCTTATTTAAAGCCAAGCACGTTTCGCTTCTATACAATTTTTATGTATTGGAGTGAAACGTGGATATAGAAAAATACTGATAGTAGCCGATTAATTGCTATTGTAATCCATAGGAAAATATATGGGGTGACAATGTATGACAGAATACGGAATTAAGTCACAAAGGATGAATGTGCACTTTAATATGTTGAGTAATATGAAAAAAGTACTCTTATATGATTTAAACGTGTAGAACGAATGGCTGAAGAGTAAAAAAACCAATATAAAGTACAAATGTGAGTGGAAGGCGTGGTAGAGGATGACCAAGACAAGTATGGTTGAATTAAGTGAATTATATTAAAAAAAAAAGCAAATTTAAATAGACAAAGACATCGTAGGAAGTGTATAATAAGAGTGGATGGATGTAGAAGAAGCGAACGATTTTTGTCGAGATAGGAAAGTCTGGCACTTTGTCTTCTCTGTCTACTATAAAGAAATGTCGTGATGGTATGTGTAACATGTACGTATGAGTACTCAGGTCACTTAAAATAATATTTAGATAACTAACTTTAAATGATATTTACATTTTTTAATTTATGAAAAAAAATAATAGCAACATATCGCAAACAAAAAAATTACCATACTCAAATAAGTATATGACACATTAACATAAAGAATTCAAACATTTGAATGCAACAACCCATGAAGATCTTAAACATTTTCCTCAACGTGACAGTCCCCCTTGATCCCACTTAATCTGCCCACTCTCATACGCTCTATTATTATATATTACAGAGCAGAATTCATAGGTCTCCGGTCCACCATGCGTTGTAGATGCACCAGCAAGTGTCATCCTACTCCATTGAACAGTTCGTCAATACAGAAAGCCCTGTCGGAAAAATGTCACTTATTAGCCATATTTGACTTCAAGGCCCGGTTCAAGCTTAGGTGTATGAGCGATATCCATTAGATAAACGAATTAACAAATTCTTTGGTCTAGTTGATAATACACTTAAACTCACCCAGAAATTTCGGGTTCAATCGCCAATGGTACACAAAAAAAGGAAAACGAGTCTAGAAAAAGAGTTGTATTACACTTTCGTAGCGCAGGGAAACCTAGACAGGAACCCTTTTTAAAAATCTGTATACCAATGGAAATCGAACCCGCATCCCCCTGTCTAGAAGACAGGTGTTTTATCAACTATGCAAGAGGTCATCTGGTTGCTATTTATACAGGTGCAAGATGTATGCTAGTATTGTTCTCTTCACCTGCGGTTTCCAACACACGTGATGACAAGTCGCGAATTCCATGCCTACTCAAGTGTTGAAGTAGATATCGATGAAGACAAATGTTATCTTCTAGCCACGCTCTTCAATGTGTGAAAATAAACCAATTCGGATGTGTTGAAGGGACTATACGAATAAATAAATAAAATAATGACAAACCATTTAAGTGCCTCTGGGTGCAACGAAATTATTCATCCGTGTCTGATAACGGATGTTACGTAAACTCTTCATTATAAGTTAATAGCCCCCTGACACAGCATTAATGGCTGCAACAGGAAGTCTCAACGAGGCACGGGGTTACTCACTTCTCTGTACTAGCTTCATTCATGTTTACCGAGTGCGTTTTTACCATTGTAAAAACACCTTGCACACGTGGCCAGTGATGTGAATCATTCGGTATGAGTATATCGAGATCAGACATTAAAAAATTCAGCAGTAGTATTATATATTCGTACATATCGACACCAGGGAGAAAAAATTGCAAACAGTAACATATACTCGTATATTGCAATGTATGCCGATATAAAGGTTAGTGCGCACCGCATCTACCCTTTAGACCAGTGTGTTGTGTGGTGTGCAAAACAAACAAATGTCACTAGGAACACGGAACCTAACATCAAAGCTGAAGAACGAAGTATTGTCAGTTCGACATATAGTGAGCGTAGTGTGCAAAACAAACAAATATCACTAGAAACACAGATCCTAAACACGTAAGCTGACGAGCGATATATTCTCAGTTACCTTCTTTAGAATTAAATCCAGATAAAAAAGTCCGAAAATAAAATAATTCATAAACCAGGAAATCAAACTGGGTACGTGAGAATGGTTACCATAAAACCGGTAACATCAATAAAATCTAAACCTGTTAGTAAATGGGTTAGTTTATAAATCGATTAAAAATTCGATAAAAAATAATTGAGAATTTTGGCCAGACAAACATTGACGAATGATGACCTCCATGACCTAAATAATGCTCCTCTCTTCTGACTTGAATGTTGCGGGTTCGATAACCGTTAGTACTTAGTTTTTATTGTTTTAAAAGGGGGATCGTACGTGGATTTCCTATCAGCCTTATTTAACACCTTGCTGGTTGTTTAAAAAATATTGCCACATAGCAATAAATTTGTATACAACGAAGACGTAATACAATACAATATAATCTTTGAACAGTCAGTCACCATCAACAAAATAATAACTGATGTTTCATAACATTGGTCATTTTATTGTTAATAGCAGTTAGTCAGATTTATATAACGAAAACTGTAATACAATACAATGCTGTTCTTTTAATTTTTTACTGTAAGATACAAGTCTTAGGAAGACACAGGCAAATGCCTAGTTTACTGAAGACACGACAAATAAAAAGCAACAAACCCAGATCCATATAAATTAAGTTTCCACTTTAAATTACCTGTTTTTGTTGTTGTGTGTTTGTCTTGTTTTTCATATATAAAATATATATGCAATTACTTGTCATATAAATAAAATAAAAACTTGAATAGAAAATCGTAAAATATTAATTTAATGTACGAGGCGTATCCAGAAAGTAAGTGTACTGAGGCTCTCACGACCGGATGGATATTATTTTCGACATGTTGGCTACACTTCCGTGTAGCCTGACCCTTCCCTTCCGCAACGAGACCAGTTCGAGGTCAGTACGTTGAGAAGTGTTGACGCGACAACACGTTTCGTGAAAAATGTAAATCCAATCTCCCGCCAAGTGCGAAATACGCGGCGTCATCCGTTATCTCGTTTGGAAGGGAAAACCTCCGGTCGAGGTTTATAATGAGGTGAAAACTGCATATGGTGATAAAGCTATGAATCGTACGAGTGTGTACAAGTGGTGTCGCGAGTTTAAAAACGGTCGTACGTCTGTGCATGATGATCAGAGGAGCGGAAGACCTTCAATTGTGACTGACGAAATTGACGAAATTGTTTTGGAACTGTCAAGGCATAATTTTAATTGAATATATGCCTCAAGGGGAGACCATCAACTCTGCAAGATACTGTGAGACCCTAAAAAAATTGCGGAGGGCGATTCAGAACAAGAGGAGAGGCATGCTGACAAAGGGAGTCTGCCTGCTGCACGACAATGCCAGACCACACACGGCCAACGCCACGTAGGAACTGCTCGCCTCGTTTAAATGGGATGTCCTGAACCATCCCGCGCATTCCCATGACCTAGCACCTTCAGATTACTATCTCTTTACCTCCCTGAAGCTGCACATGGGTGGAAAAAGGTTTTCAACCGACGAGGAGGAGGTGGAGAAGTGGACGGAGGGGTTGGCGGGAAACTACTTCGAGGAAGGCATCAAAAAGTTGATACCCCGCTTCACCACCTGCATTGAGAGGAATGGCGACTATGTCGAAAAATAGCTTACATATGTACTACGGTAACCACGTAATTTTTTTGTTTAAATAAAAAAAATTGTAACCTACAAAAATTCAGTACACTTACTTTCTGGACTTACCTAGTATTATAGAAAAACATACTTAATCAAAACAAATAATGCGAATGATTTGTAGTTTATAAGTTAAGTTGAATAGAGTTCAGCAGTAATAAAGTTCGAAAAATATTATATAAAGTGTTAAGCATTAAATAAATAAAAAAGCTTATGTAAGGTCGATCGAGTTAATGTGTCGTTTGTTTAGGATAGATCAAGAATGTTTTGGTAAATTTCAGCTTTCTGTCTGCAGTAACCGGAAACCAAGGCAGGCCAGATTTCAAACAAGAAGTAAGCCGATGACAGGCATTAACGGTAGTCACAATAAATTACTCCACAACATCTTGTGAGACGTTGAAATACTGGTACCTACACCCAGTGTTTAGTTTTTAAGTAAACGATACCCTCTTGACTGATGGGACTCGTGTTAAAATAGTTTTTTTTTATTATTATCCACAAGTAAATTGAATGCCTATTACCCGTGACGAGTACAATGGAATGGAAGGCATTGGGAATCAGGGTAGTTGGCGTTGGTTCCACCGGAGATGACTATGTAAGCCTATTTGTGATAGAACTATTATGTTGCATATAGGGCAAGGAGTTTCAGCACTTGCAGCTTGTTTCTCCATTAGAACCTTGATAACTAACAACAGTTCTATGCCATTTGGCTATATTTGCTCCTAATTGTGTTAAGCATTCATGTTTTTAAGACTCTCATGCAGTACGTTCTTATATAATATATTGCACTGCCCCATGCTGCTTCCGTCAGCTCACCAGAAGATATTTCATGGGAGTTTGTATTCATGTATGCTATCCACAATACAGTTATAATGAAAAAGTGAACCGTTGAGTAAAAGTACATAGCAATGCTAAAACAATACATTTTTATAGATATAAAGCAGTGGCCCCTAAACAATAGCCTAGGGGGGCGGAAATGGCCTGACAAGTTATTTTATTTGGCCCGTGAAGACTTCGATAAAAACCAATTCATCACTTATTTAAAAAATAGTAATAACGTAGTGACGTTTCGTTCATTGTCATACTTATATTTTCTTAAATGCATTTTTGTTATTATACCTACTACATTTAAGCTTTATTTTAAATATGATATATTCTCTTATAATGAATTCCAACCGTAAACGATTTGAGTAAGTAAATATTGCTAACAATTATTATTTTTAGTTGGATGAAGATATATAATTTATCATTGTTAAATTAGGTATTATCCATGAATGTATATAAAAAATAAATATTAATTTTCAACCTAACCTCCTATGCTCGTATGTGGCCCGGCTTTAAAAACGTTTAGGGACAACTGATATCACTTCACTAAGCAAGGCTTCTTAATCACAAATTTCATATACATGTCTTTAATACTTAAATACTCTGCTGAAACATTCACACTCTGCATTCACATACTTAAATTCCAAGTCATCATATACGAACCTAATCATAATCTCAACAACCGCATCGAAATTACGTACAACAAAAAACTCACTCATCTACATGTAAATATTTGTGAATTTCATATTTATCTACAAACACACTCACATGCATATGAATACATTGATAAGCAGTAAAGATGCATACATACACACAAGTAGACCTATTTATCAAAGTTACCAAAGTTACACAATTATCTCGACAGCCTTCATATTTCCATTTTTAAAGTTCTCTTAAAACAATTGTAAATAATTATTTCATATCTGATCGTGGATCATTAAATATTTTTGAAGTCGTAGAGTATAGGTACTAATAATAAGTTATTCTTTGAATGATGATATTCTTTTTCAATTCTAGTATTCACTCCAGTGAACCCGAAGTCGATCTTCCTGTGTGCATACTCGTAAAACAGGAACATTCTACTATATAATTGTATCAGTTTTGGCTGATTTCCAAAATATTTTCTACTGCGACTATTGTGCTCACGAAAATGAGGTTATTATTGGTTATATTGAGGTTATATTTGCCAAATTTTAAAGAATAATTCATAGTTATGCTTTGTCTTTCATCGGCTTCGTATTTTCCTAGTTTTTTTTTTCCTAAACGAATTCGAGACTTGTCCACATGCCATTATGTCGTTTCTCATCGATTATTTTGTTTTGTATTACACTTTTGTTATATACTGTACATGGTAGGCTTACCGCAATATGATAATCTCTTCGATTTAACCAGAAAGATGTAAACGAGGCTTTAAGTGAAAATCAGACTTGACTATTTTTGGCAAAATCTGGGTTCCAACAGGAATCGAGCTCACAACCCTCGGGTCAAAAGACAGACGTCTTACAACCTAGGTCACGGAGGTTATTGTATATTTTTCTATGTCTCCACTCAAACTAAAATGAAAATAATAATAATACACACTAGGGTAACTGATGTCAAATAATAAAGGGAAATTAATAAGATATATACAAAAAGTTCCGAAGACGGAAAAAAGTTAAGAATTTTGTCCAAGTTTATTTGTTTAGTTATTTTAGTTTTTAACTGATTTTAGCTAAATTGATTTACATATAAATAACCTAATATAAACATAACATATAAGGGCAGTACTATATAAGGAAAATACTTTGCCTTTGAAGTTGACTGTTTCGATGTTGCAAAGCAGCTTGCATCTCGTGCTACGAGCGAGCGCATGTGTTTGTAAAATTTTTAAGATGTAGCCATTCAAATTCTCAATAAATCCAATTCTTCTTGTTCTATGTAAGCGTTGTACAATTAACAACAAATTCAAGTACTTGACTAAATCTGCTTCAAAAAATGGTTAAAACTAATAGTAATGCACGTTAAAATAATATCAGTCTTCTCGTTAAAAAGCTTCAACTAACATATTGATGAAACAATTAAATTATACAGCTTCTTCCCAATAAATTATTTGTAAGTTGGCAAAATTTGGTAATATACATACATATATTGAATTTAAATATACATACAAATACAAAATTTATTTAAACAATTACTATGTAATTACTTTTTAATTATTACTACTGGTTTTTTATCTACATTTTACGAGTAGTTAAAGATACCTTATTGTAATTTAATCAACATTTGTAAGTATTTCTATTGACTTATCTTAAGTGCATTCATTTGTAAAAGACACTGTTGTGTTGTAAATTCATTAAACAAATAAATCTATCAATTTACTTTCGAGCAAATACATTTAAATTTGTCCAAGTCAATAAGAATTATAAATATATTCTCAACATGTACTCAATACTAAGGTAAATCAGAATCTCTTCTCAGTTTAAGGTCAAGCGCAGTGAATACTTGAACTCTGCAGATGCCTAGTCGAGTTAGCAAACCCAAACATTTCGACAGAACATTTTAGGTAGCGGGATCTCTCGGATGCCACAGTTTTCTGTCCTCCCTGAAGCAATTCTCCAAATTGGCGAAGTTTTCAGTGGACTTGTCCTCTGTACATATTTTGTTAGTCAATTGGGTAAGCTGGTTATGAAGCGCTCTTGAGGTGATCGTAATGGTCGGAAATAGTGCTAAACCAAATTATCTATAAAAAAAAACACATTTATAAGAACAAGTCGGGAAGGTCTAAGTTTCTTTCATTCTATTAAGAATTTTTATTTAAAACGTGTACATTATTTTGGGTTTTTTGAAGAAGTCTCACGGAGTGTTATGTATCTACTTATTGTGCCCCACATCTTGATGATAGGCACCTGATTTAATAAAGAAATATAAAATAAGGTAACAAAACCTAATAACACACGAGTAACATTTCAAAATCTTAAAAATACTCAAGAAAAACAATCAAGCTACTACACACTGATATAATTTTTCAACCAGTTTGCATTTTTGTTTTTTCAGGAACCACGTTTCAGTGCTTAGTAACTTTATTAGATTAGATTTAACAAATATAAAGAGCAAACGAAAACAAAATATATTACGGTATTTTATTAAATGGCTAATACTGTTAAATTAATTCCAATAATCCAAGCCACACCACACCTTGAGATACGGAATACGGTATTGAAGAAAGCGACAGAGGCCGGGAACTGCAAAATGCGGAGGCGCTGTATCGGTAAAAATAGACAGTAAAATGGTTTTGCGAAATGCATTGCAAAGGTCATATGTATAATTTATGTCCAATACTCGATATCAAGACACTCACGACTTTCGGAAATGCGAGAAATCCGTTTTGTTCCCAATTACTAGATAACTCGAATTAAATAAATAATAATTTTATTTTAAACCAAAACCTGATAAGTTGAAATAGAAAGAAACGTTATAAACATGGTATACAAATGAAAAGGTGTCCGAGATGGTTTGGCCATGTCGAAAAAATTTATGAAGAAAAAATAACAATACAAATATACAATGCAAATGTGAGAGAAAGATGTAGTAGAGGAAGATCAAAGAAAGTAAAGTTGGATCAAAAGTATGATATTTTGAAAGAAGGAAATGTAAAACGTCAGAGCAATCGTTGAACTACATGAGAAGGTGTGTGAATATAGAAGAGGCGAATGATATGTTGTCGGATATGAAAGTATGTCACTCTCTCCTCTCTACCTACCCCAACGTGAGACGGCGTGATGTATTAGGTCCTTACATATGAAATTGGCGTTTTGCCGTACTGGCAACTTTGATCTCAAATATCTTCTCTTTGGTTAGGAATTCCAAATTCAAATTTATACAGCTATTTACTCAAGTATTTGTGTTTCGAAAATTATAATTCATTTGTTTTTTCCTCAATTGTTTTTTTTCTTTGCGTCACTCAGTTTACAAAATGGAAAACTTGAAATATCGCGTTATTTACGAGTACGAGTTCCACCGTGGCACCAGTGCTGCAGAAACGGCTCGAAGGATTAATGATGTGTATGGCGACGGTGCCGCAAAAGAAAACACAGTGCGTTTTTGGTTCCAACGTTTTCGTTCTGGAAATTTCGACCTGCAGAACAAGCCCCGTGGACGGCCGGAGACCAAAGTTGATAATGAAGAATTGAAGGCTATTGTGGAAGCGGATCCATCGCAAACCACGTCCGAGTTAGCTGCAGGCTGCGGTGTTAGTGATAAAACTGTTTTAATCCACTTGAAGCAAATTGGGAAGGTGAAAAAGCTTGAAAGGTGGGTACCTCACGAATTGAGTGAAGCAAATCAACAAACGCGCGTTGACTGCTGCGTTGCATTACTCAACCGGCACAATAATGAAGGGATTTTGAATCGAATCATTACCTGTGATGAAAAGTGGATCCTGTATGATAATCGGAAGCGCTCATCGCAATGGCTGAACCCTGCCGAACCAGCCAAACCATGCCCCAAGCGAAAATTGACTCCAAAAAAGTTACTTGTGAGCGTTTGGTGGACTAGTGCTGGTGTCGTTCACTACAGCTTTCTTAAATCTGGCCAGACGATTACGGCAGATGTCTATTGTCAGCAACTGCAAACCATGATGGAAAAGCTAGCTGCTAAACAACCGAGGCTGGTTAATCGCTCTAGGCCACTGCTGCTTCATGATAACGCTAGACCACACACTGCACAACAGACGGCTACCAAATTAGAAGAGCTTCAATTGGAATGTCTAAGACATCCACCGTACTCTCCGGACCTTGCCCCAACAGATTACTATTTTTTTCGAAATTTGGATAACTTCTTGCAAGGGAAAAAATTCAACTCCGATGGGGCAGTCCAAACCGACTTCAAAGATTTTATTGATTCCCGTCCGAATGGTTTTTTTAGTAAAGGGATCGATGAACTACCTATGAGATGGCAAAAGTGCATAGATAGCAATGGTACATACTTTGATTAAATAAATATATTATATTAAAAAAAATCAACTTTATGTTCCTCCCAAACAAAACGCCAATTTCATATGTAAGGACCTAATATTTATGTATAAATGAATAATTGTGAAATCAACCAACACAAAAGTTTCGGAAATTTAACAATTTTGCTTTATTACCACTCCATAAGAAAATTTATTACAAAAAAAAAATACATACACATAACATCATGTCGGTCGGGGTAAACAGAGAGGAGATATCATCAGACTTTCATATCCCGCCATACTTATTTCGCCTCTATACGCATTCTTATACAACTCCTACGATTTCTCAAACTTTTTATATTTCCTTCTTTCATAATATCATACATTCGATCCAACAATACTTTCCGTGGACTTCCTTTACCACGGCTCCACACATATTTGCACTGTATGTTTGTTTTGTCAGTATTTCTTAATTCATTCGTTCTACGTGTCCAAACCATATTAGAGTGATCTTCTTCGTCTTACTCAACACATCAGCTTTATGTTCACATTCATCCCTAATAACTTCATTCTGTATTCTATCATACATTGTCGCCCATTGTATTATTTTAAGTGCACCCATTTCTAGAGCATTTATT
The DNA here is from genome assembly GCA_949825065.1 of Odontocerum albicorne. Classification (NCBI taxonomy): domain Eukaryota; kingdom Metazoa; phylum Arthropoda; class Insecta; order Trichoptera; family Odontoceridae; genus Odontocerum; species Odontocerum albicorne. The sequence goes on along the minus strand of OX463840.1, from coordinate 11,163,776 downwards.
CGGCTCGTTTCTATATTTTTTCCACACCCACGTTTCACTCTCGTATATCAAAGTTGCTACTAAAATTCTGATGTGAACTATCGTCTAATCAGATTTTCACACTGTCCGGTAGAAGTATAAATGGTTTAATTGATTTTGTTAATAAAATTCAAATATAAATAAATTAAAAAGATATCACATTATTTTCTTTACAAAATTTCACTACGATTTAACCGTACCTTATATCAAATTTTAATCACTTGGTCCAACCACACTTTCTCGGTTTTTCTCTACTGAAACTCCCACAAAGATATTTACGAAGTCTTACGTACATGTAGACTGACTCTTATAGAAAAAAAAAGGTTCTAACGGGAATCGAACTGGCAACACTCGGGGTTGGTAGACAGTGCTCTTGTCAACTAGGTCAAGAAGATCGTCATGTTCGCATGTAGATATATTCAGTCACTCGTTTTGATATTTATATCTACTTCCTTTGTTATAATTAATTATGTTTAAATTAAGAGAGATATAATTAATAATGTTTAAAATAAGGAGATATAATTAATTGTGTTTAAAATAAGAGATATATAATTAATTGTGTTTAAAATAAGAGAGATATAATTAATTATGCTTAAAAATTCTACTTTTATATATTAGGTCCTTACATATGAAATTGGCGTTTTGTTTGGGAGGAACATAAAGTTGATTTTTTTTTAATATAATATATTTATTTAATCAAAGTATGTACCATTGCTATCTATGCACTTTTGCCATCTCATAGGTAGTTCATCGATCCCTTTACTAAAAAAACCATTCGGACGGGAATCAATAAAATCTTTGAAGTCGGTTTGGACTGCCCCATCGGAGTTGAATTTTTTCCCTTGCAAGAAGTTATCCAAATTTCGAAAAAAATAGTAATCTGTTGGGGCAAGGTCCGGAGAGTACGGTGGATGTCTTAGACATTCCAATTGAAGCTCTTCTAATTTGGTAGCCGTCTGTTGTGCAGTGTGTGGTCTAGCGTTATCATGAAGCAGCAGTGGCCTAGAGCGATTAACCAGCCTCGGTTGTTTAGCAGCTAGCTTTTCCATCATGGTTTGCAGTTGCTGACAATAGACATCTGCCGTAATCGTCTGGCCAGATTTAAGAAAGCTGTAGTGAACGACACCAGCACTAGTCCACCAAACGCTCACAAGTAACTTTTTTGGAGTCAATTTTCGCTTGGGGCATGGTTTGGCTGGTTCGGCAGGGTTCAGCCATTGCGATGAGCGCTTCCGATTATCATACAGGATCCACTTTTCATCACAGGTAATGATTCGATTCAAAATCCCTTCATTATTGTGCCGGTTGAGTAATGCAACGCAGCAGTCAACGCGCGTTTGTTGATTTGCTTCACTCAATTCGTGAGGTACCCACCTTTCAAGCTTTTTCACCTTCCCAATTTGCTTCAAGTGGATTAAAACAGTTTTATCACTAACACCGCAGCCTGCAGCTAACTCGGACGTGGTTTGCGATGGATCCGCTTCCACAATAGCCTTCAATTCTTCATTATCAACTTTGGTCTCCGGCCGTCCACGGGGCTTGTTCTGCAGGTCGAAATTTCCAGAACGAAAACGTTGGAACCAAAAACGCACTGTGTTTTCTTTTGCGGCACCGTCGCCATACACATCATTAATCCTTCGAGCTATTTCTGCAGCACTGGTGCCACGGTGGAACTCGTACTCGTAAATAACGCGATATTTCAAGTTTTCCATTTTGTAAACTGAGTGACGCAAAGAAAAAAAACAATTGAGGAAAAAACAAATGAATTATAATTTTCGAAACACAAATACTTGAGTAAATAGCTGTATAAATTTGAATTTGGAATTCCTAACCAAAGAGAAGATATTTGAGATCAAAGTTGCCAGTACGGCAAAACGCCAATTTCATATGTAAGGACCTAATATTGAAGCAATATCATCGCGGGACCATCAGGGGTCGATCTATTCAAAATATTAGCATATAAAAATAGTCGATAACGGAAACTTGATTGTTACTGACCCAAAATATTTGGATAAATAACCGGATCTCGGCATATATGAGTATTTAAACTGAGTTTTTAAGATTGAGATTCATTAAGATATTGTACTACAAATAAATCCTTGGAATTAATAAATTAATTTAACGCCATTTTGTGAACAAAATCGCCCAATGTGTGTTTCTGTCAAAATGAAGTTGAAAAATTATGTAAAATTGATCCAATAGAAACATTATATTAAATCAAATTAAAAAAAAACCATATTGTTTTGAGAACACAGCCAGAATTCGGAGCTATGAAATGTTTCTTCAGACAAAGATATGCAATTGAAACTAGCATTAAAAAATCACATCTTCAATTGGCTCAGCTATTACTGAAGACGAGGCTACAGGATGTAACTGCATTGGCTGGATTAGAAAGGAAACAGGCGATTAGGTCTATCTGCATCATTAAACCTGCAAGGATCTGTCAGGATGTGATCTCTCCTATACTAAAATGGGGGAAAGCAAGTAGGAAATAGACAAACATCCGTAATCAACATTCTTGTCTTTGGTTTGTTGAAATGTAAATAAAATGTTGTAAATGTACGTATTACAGCATATTAAGAATTTTCTACATGGTTGTTTTATATAGTTTAAATTAAGCAATTTAAACTTTTTGTTAACTCACACAATGAGATGGTTTTTTTTCCTTTTCCACCTTTGCACTAGAATTCCATACTGCGATAATCCTTTATTTCAGTTTTTTCGTTTAAAATTTGAAACAAATTTTTTTTTAATGAAATCGTGAAATGCGTGAACTTTGAACAATACATGGGGTGACAATGTATGACTGACTATAGGTTAAGTGATTAGGGATAAATGTAAACTTATGGGCGATGTGTTGAAAAGTTAGGGCATGTGGAACGAATGAATGAAGAAAGATTAGCAAAACAAATATATACTCGTATATAGTGCAAATTTAGGAGGAAGGCGTGATAGAGAAAAACCAAGGATTGGATCAAGTGAACGATATTTTGAAAGAAGAAAATTTAGAAAGTCAAAGAAATCGTAGGAATTGTATGATAAGGTTTATGGATACATAAGTGGCAAAGGATATGTGCCGAGATAAGGAATTCTGGCACTCTCTCATGTACCTACCTCGATAGGGCAATAGTGTGATGGTATGTAAGAGTATGTATATATGTTTATTAAATTTCGATGAAAATAAGTATGTTCCCTAAAATAAGTGCCGTTAAAATAAAGTACGTAATTATTAAAAAAAAAAAGCAAAGCTTTATATTATACTCATAAAACATCGTAAAATTGAATAACACTCATTCATAAATTTGTCCAACTTACAATTTTTTTTTAATTCTTTTCTCAAAATACACATACAATTGATTATTCTTTACAAACGGTAAGCATCCACATTGTTAGATAATTTTACCGAATAAACAGAATCTCGGCTTCCTGATATTAAGTTGAAAGTAAAAACGCTTCCTCTTCGGCAAGAATTCAAAGTTCTTTCACCAGTTCAGTGTGTCGAAATTGTGTCACACAAATTGGTATAGATTTCAGTTTTCCTTAGAAAGCTGGCACTCTTCCAGATTTCCAGCCCTTTAAACTCTACTTAAAGGCAGATACCCAGAAGGAGAAGGTCGGCTATTCCGGTACAATACTCAAATTTTACGAGCCACTGAATCGGTAAATCATATATACGAAAACAATGTCAAGGAAGTATATTGTCTTAGAATCAGTTCTTAAAACATCACGAGAGCATTTTTCCACCTAAGTAAATCTTGCAGGAAATAAGATAAACTTTCACATAATATGCATTGTTTTGTCCTATAATTTGTTTTATGGAAATCATGACCGTAGCTGAGTTGATCTACATTCAGGTGCATTATTTGTTTCGCAGGTTTCCCTACAACACACACAGATGTTCAGTTTGAATCACGCAGGGTGTTACGGAAAAGGCATTCATACTTTTATACATACCACGTTATTTCTCAGTCGGAGTATGCAGAGAGGACACGTTGCCAGATTATCATATCTCGACACGTATCCTTTGCCTTTTCTACATCCATATACCTTCTTATATAGCTCCAACGATTTCTCTGACTTTCTTCGTAGACATACTCGTATAGTTGTAACCCTAATTTTCTGAGAACTTTTCTATAATTTTAACCTGTACACCGCGTTAAAAATCAAATTCCACGAATCCTGTGTGCGGCACAATTTCGGCGTTTTTTAATTTCTAAGTTTAAACGCGTATTTTGTTTAGAACCACTGATATTTGATTACACCACCAAGTAAACATGACATTCAAGCAATTTTCTGATAATAAATAATAGTCATTACTCTTAAGGAGACTCATTAAATAAAGGAGATAAACTAAACATTACGTAAAATACACAAAGGAATGCTACAGATCAGATCACAGGCGTTTGTGCTTCCCGCGAGGAACACGTTAAGAGGCCATTTTCAGTTTCTGCTACAATTGTGGCATCAACAACAAAACAATGTAAAAATGCGACTCCCTTGATTAATTTATCCATGGCCTAGTTGGTCAGACGCTGGTCTTCGACCCGGAGGTATCGAATTCGATTCCCGATGGTACCCAAGGAAAAAGAGGTCCTAGTCATGTTCAAAAGTTGTCCAGGTAACAGTACTCGCAGGGACTAGACGTTTGCGAGTGTTGTTATCTGTTCACGTGCGCTGATATAACATGTACGAAGGTTAATCGCGAGTTACATGCCCACTACAGATGCTCTTAACCCGAAAACTCGATCATTGGGTCCGAAGACAATATTGTCTACCGATCAAGATTTTCAAAACGTTAAATTCGAATATGTTGAAATTGTTGCAGTTAACTTCGTCATAAGTGGATGCGTGCCAAATACCGGTTGGCATATAATGAAAACTCAACTGTAACGTTAGCGCATGGGTCCGCGAAAGCCTCAAAACATATTTTTTATTCTTCATCGAGATGGTTTTAAAATTATTTTCAGACATGTCCACATGAATTTAATGACACTTATAAGTTTCCTTTTGTGAAATTTAAATCTAAGCGTTCTCGAAGTTAAATTTTATTGAAAATACAGTAAATTAAGCATTTGCTTTACCCTTTTGAAACACCTTAAATCAGTACTACTAAAAGTATGGTACCCGAACCAGTATTGGTCCGTTATTAAGGTGTGTCGAGAGAAAATCACAAAGCAAATAATGAGAATTATTCATTTAAAGTGCGTAGCTACTATCAAAATTCTATTATTTTTTTCTTACTAATTCAGTTTAAAAATTGTTTGAACTCCGTTCTCTTCGTTTTAAAATTAATATTTTATTTAACAAAAATTGGATTGGATTAAAAAAATGTCAATGAACCCAGAAACTTTGAGAAACACTACCTTAAGTGATTAGATATCATTTAAATATAGATAATATTAATTTTTCACTTTGATCCTTGATAGCCCATTCCTTCCATACTGAGTAATTTTGATAGCTAAGCGTCACATGGCATTTTAAATCTTTACAACGCATTGTGTCGCATGCTATCATTATGTCAATACGGCACATTCGATGCTTGTAAAAATTGCATGAGAAGATCAAAGTTCGCACAACAGGTGGGTAAACAAAATAGTGTCGTACGCACATGACGTCATAGTGTAAAATATTGTGTTTGAATGTAACTTTAAATAAAATCACATCACTTGCAAATTTAACACACAATATATCCAAGGATTTGAATGGATAAATATGACACTTGAATATTTTTAAACGAAAATAAATTTTTAATGCTGGTCTCACCTATATCTAGATTGTTTGTCAGTGTCTTTTTCAATAACGAGAGCATTAAATGGTTGGTTGACTTAAAACAGGAATTCCTAGTTAGTCAATCAGCTGGTCTACAGTATCTGAACATACTAGGTAAGTCCAGAAAGTATTCAGTCTCACAGTATCTTGCAGAGTTGATGGTCTCCCCTTGAGGCATATATTCAATTAAAATTATGCCTTGACAGTCCCAAAACAATTTCGTCAGTCACAATTGAAGGTCTTCCGCTCCTCTCATCATCATGCACAGACGTACGACCGTTTTTAAACTCGCGACACCACTTGTACACACTCGTACGATTCATAGCTTTATCACCATATGCCGTTTTCACCTCATTATAAACTTCAACCGGGGGTTTTCCCTTCCAAACGAGATAACGGATGACGCCGCGTATTTCGCATTTGGCGGGAGATTGGATTTACATTTTTCACGAAACGTGTTGTCGCGTCGACACTTCTCAACGTAGACCTCGAACCGGTCTCGTTGCGGAGGGGAAGGGTCAGGCTACATGGAAGTGTAGCCAACATGTCGAAAATAAAATCCATCCGGTCGTGAGAGCCTCAGTACACTTACTTTCTGGATACGCCTCGTACTATAGTATTAATCATGATAGGAAAAGAGGAATATGTTTTTCTATGATTATTAAAATGTATGTCTCTAAACTCTGAAAAAAATTGACAAATAAATAATAATAAATAGAATTTCCCAACGATCCCCTTCTCAACATGTTTCACAGCCTTCTTAAAAAGGCTTCTATTTCACTTTCCCGCAACTCCTTTATTTATTTATTGAAAATATTTGAGAGTCAATGTTGCAAAATCAATAATAACTAAAAAAGATTAAAGGAAAAGTAAATGCGACATTTTTGAGAAGAATGAAAGATAACAACGTATTGAAAAACTCTGTTACGAGTACTTAAGAAGTATGTTCTCAGATGACGGAAAAGTGAATCGAGATATTGAAGGGCGATTTGGAATATGAAAAAAATCAACGAGGCACCAAAAAAGATAAATTTAAACTAAACATTTTTTTTATTTATGAAAACTTCATTATAAAAAACAATCTGACTGGATTATTGCCAGGTGGCAATCTCTTCCAAACAGCCATACAAAACTAAATAAAGGAAGTTACATGGTATAAATATTCAAAATATTATTAATCTTGATGAAATTTATGACCATACAAATAATAAAAGTGAGATATCATTAATCAAAGGAAAAGGAAGGGATGGCGGAGAGGAAAGAAAAATCAGGGATGAAAAATGTTATAATCGTATTACTGAAAATAAATTAAGAGTTTTTTCAGTCGCTTTTTAAAACATGCCAAGGGTGGAACGAGTCCAACATTGGTTTGTAACTGGTTCCAGAGTCTCAATGCGTGACTAGTAAAGGACGACGTAAAAAAAGAAGAGAGGTGAATTGGGAAGGCCAATAAACAATCTCTGTTTGAGCGTAGCGCAAGTCCGTGATCGGAAAGACGCTGAAAATATTCGGCAAGATAAGTAGGGGCGATGGGACAGTTCAAGATATTATACAATAGAGATAATATGTGAATTTCTCACGTTCAATCAGTTCAGCACCCTCTGGTATGAAGTGATATGATCGTACTTTCTCAGGTTAAAAATAAATCTTAAACAAAAATTTTGATGACGATGTAATTTGTAATGGAATTCCAGTCTGGTTTTCACTTAGGGCCCATAAAAATATCTTTCTGGTTGGTTGGAAGAGATTGCTACATGGCAATAAACTCGCCAGGTGAAATAATAAAAAAAAATTGTCCAGCTGTTCCTCCGTAATATCCAAATAACAAAATTGGAAAAAGCAGAGATTGCACAAGTAAAATTTTGGTTTTAGTAGGCAGGAATCTTTGCAACACTTGGTGGAAATGGAGGCTGAAGAAGATACTTCGGCTTACCTCATTTATTTAATCTCATCATGACAATGTTATCCATTAACACTCCTAGGATTTTAACGGTTTTATTTAATGGTATAATAGAGCCATCGAGTAATATTGGAGGGAGTAAGTCAGTGTTGAATTAACTGAGAAGCATTGATGTACGCGTGAAACGTATACACAGGGTGTTTCAAAAAAAATTATCCACAATTTTAATGATCATAAAGTCTATATTTATTAGCATACAGTTTCCTTTTCAACTTTCACAATAAACTACATAAATATATTTTTTTATACTAAGCACCTATTTTCAAACTGATGACCATTCTGGTCTAGACATTGCTGGCAACGCGAAGCAACGGAATCACAAACATAGAGAATCGTTTCATTTGGTATTTAGGCGCATTCTTTTTCAATGGCTACTCGCAATTCATCAATGGTTTCAGGTTTTTTAGCATAAACTTTATTCTTGAGAAATCCCCAAAAGAAAAGTCTACTGCCGCGTTTACGTACTTTCAGTAGCACTTCAAAATAAACATTCTTTGTTCAAAACTTAGTTTGGTTTCCGACATTATTTATCAACGGTAAAATCTAAAACAAAACAAAAATCAGCCAGCTATTAAAGGGTGGATACATTTTTGCGACAACCTGTATATATGTAGAACTTCACTGATATAGAACAAAGCCCACTGAACGTAAATGACCTTTTGATTTTGGTTTTTCAACTAAACAAAGCTTCGAGTATCACTGACCTATGTTATACTTATGGAGTCCTTGCTCTGGAAATATACTGTACATTCACACTGGCAATAAATTCCAGTAAGTATAATCGATAGTTATGAAAGGGCGCATCAGCACATAACTCGGCCATTTGTGTAGGTGCTCAATTTAGCGGAGAATGGCAAAAGCAAACTTTGTACAATCTACGACCATGTGCAGATTATCAAGTGATTGCACAATCGTCTGCAGCCACTGGACCGTGTGAATGGACTCGTGTAGATAAATTCCATCTATGATTTTAAACACACGTCAATAATTCAGTATTGTGAAAACGGAAATATATTTATAATTATAATTAAAATATTAAAATTTCTCCAATTACTTCCTTCAACTTTTTTCTCGATCTACCCCTTCTTCGTGATGTTGTTAGTAAATTTCATAACGAATAAATCGGTAAACACAAATAAAAAGTTAGAATTGAAAAATTTATTACGTACAAAGCGCTGTTTCTTAATGAAATATCATCTTAACACAACTTGTGCTAGTTGTGTGCTTAGATAGAAAATGTTGGAGATATGTTCTCTATATCGACCTCGCAAAGGGCACGGCGTGATGTGTATAAAACTTAGAAAATAAAAATGTTTTTGTATGAATAATGGAAGAAGTAGATATATTAGAAATGATTGGTTTAAACTAAAAAAACCATAGCCACTAGTTTATCACCAAAACTATTCCTCTAGACTAAACCAGGTGGATGGTAAGATATTAGAAGAATGAGGAAGGAGACGACGCAGTAGGATTAGGCAAAAGTCTTAGAATATTCGCAATTTCAGAACTACAAGTGTTTTTTAACCAAGAATGAGAAAGACAAAGGGGAGAAAAAAGTGAAAGATCACAGAATAAAATCTTCACAAGAAGACCAAGAAAAGTATGGTTGGATAATATGAATGATATTTTGAAAGGAGACGTAGAAAGTGAGAAAAATCGTAGGAGTTGTGTGAAAATGTGTATTAATGTGTAAGAGGCGAAGGATGTGCGTCGATATAAGACAGTCTGGCACTCTGTCGTTTCAACCTGCCCCGACAGGGAAATGGTGTGATGATATGTGTGTATGTTAATCTTTGTCAATCCTTAGAAATTCCTCTGTTCAATGACGTTAGAGAGCGATGTAACTGAAATGTCCTATCAATTTATGTTATGTAATATTCTAACATATATAAAACTTGACAAGAATATAAAAATGTAATGTTTGATTAAATAAAATAAATATTAAACGATGAAACAATTCTTAGTATTTGAAGAATTTTCGAAGTAAAAGTTGAATGATCGACAGCTTTTACCTGAAAAATAAAAAAATGCAATGACACAACGCTTTAACTGGTTTAGACAATCGGTCATAAAACTCTCGACTTCCTCGTGGAGGTGGGCAATGGATGTGCAACATGAAACTGTTATGACTTGTGACTTTATGAGGCTCTTCATCCCAGTGGTCAAAGGTAACGACTGCAACGAATAACGACCATAACGACTGCAACGAGTAATGGAAAATAATTTGAATGATTTTTTTTCTCTTTGCTGTTGCCGTTATTTAATTTTGGAGTTCCAAAAAATAAGAGAGCCCAGGTTGAAAAAATAAGGGCTTAACGCATGTTAATTTGGAATGAATATCATCGTCGTCGTTGCTGGACCTTATAGTCGAGAATCCCCTCGCATTTCCAAAGTATGACGCATTTTACGTCGTATTCCCGATTCCCATCTGCATACTCCTCACAGAACCTGGATGTGACCACCTCAAATAGCGTGGGATTGTCTATATTCCTTACAACAATATGGAATTATCTACCGTGGAGATGTTACTTATAATTTGTGAACTGATATACCACCAAATGCAAACTAAACACTCCTCCTCGCTGCTGGACCTCGTAGTCGAGAATCGCCTCGCCACTCAAACATAAATTCAGTTAGAAAGCAAAGCTGTGCCGCGAAGTTTTTTTTTCTTTAAGTGAGTGAACAGTTGCACACCAGCAAACTCAACGGCCAGAACGCTGTACTGGATCCGACGACACACCGAAATGAGACGATCGGAGCACACCAGCATGTTTTTTTTCTTTTTCGAAAGAATATACGAGTATATGAGTAAGTCATACGTATCCTTACATTTCCGAATACCATATCTATCATTCAAGGGGAGAAGTATAGCACGGGGTTCGAACTAGCGAACTTCTACATGGAAGTCATATCAATTGTTTGAAAAACTACATACGAGTATACATATACGTGTATGTAGTCGGGTTTGATAATAAAACGAAATACAATGTAAATAGAAGGCGTGAGAGAGGAAGACCAAGGAACGTAAGGTTGAATCAATTGAATAATATTTTGAAAAAAAAAGGAACCATAAAAAGTCAGAGAAACCGTAGAAGTTATAAGAAGGTGCATGAATAAAGAAGAAGTTAAGAAGCATGTGTGTCGAGATAAGGAAGTCTGGACTCGTATTCGATTTTTTTTTTTGTATTTTATTGAAATTCATACATAAATATAATTACGCAATTCCCTCCTTGTCAGGGAAAGTAGACAGGAAATAGCATCATTTTTTTTCTATCACAACATACTTCCTTCGACTCCTCTACATTCATGTATATTCATACAGTTCTTTATGTTTATATTACTTGTAGCATTTCCATCTTTAAACATTTAATTCTCTTGATCCAACCATATTTTTCAGGGTCCCCTTCTACCACGGTTTAAACAAAAACAAAAAATTTTATTACTTTATTCGGGCACCAAAGACTTCATTTTGCAAAAATCTAAACGGATCGTTTGGAACCTCTTTCGGAAAGATTTAATTGTTATAATGAACCACATATTTGAGAAAAAACTAAAAAGACATTATTTATCTCCAAATAATCCTTAGCCCTAACTCGTAATAATTCTTACCTTTTGTCTATTTTCCTTTGTTTTGATCCTTTCATATGTTACTCAACTATCTTTCAAAAATCACTTAACCGTTAGAATGCTACGCGGAAAAAAAGCGCTGCGATACGTTTGTTTCACTTTAGACGCGGTTAAATACCATAATAGATGCTGAATATAATATATTATGAAATAAAAGCTGTTGAATGAGAAAAAAATGTTACAAGCTAATAAATCTGCCAGATGCATTTGAATGAAAGTGTGAAATTAGAAATAAATTCATTCGTATGGTAACCTTTGACGCGTCCGAATGGCGATGTGGATATATTGAAACGCTTTGCCAGAAGAGAGCAGTATCTTCTGCTACATTAATCAAGTTTTCGACTTAAGAATCACAGGAATAGGAATATATCATAAATCATAGTTCGTTTTCGTACGTATTGACAATATTCCCGCAAGTTAAGAAGCGACAACACTCCAGCGCTCCAAGCTACTAGGTGAACTCTAAAAGACTAGGATATTTTTTAAATTTTTTTGATACCATTGACAATTGAACCCGAAATCCCTGTTATTAGCCAAACGTTAATACCAACTAAACGTTGAAGATCTTAACATTGAAGCTCTACACTTTCTTTATTTTGAAAGTCTACTCTGTGATGTATTTCAAAGTGAGGTTACATATAGATGACTAGCATCCTAATTTATAATCCGACCTAATTACTAATTTCTGACCTTAAAATTTCATGATTTGTATTCAGAGTCGAACCTCAAACGCTCTAAACTTCAAACTTAGGAAATTAAACCACGTGACTACCTTATTTAAGGAGACTACAACAAATTTGTGGATTGAATTCGAAATATTCCAATGGAAGGCGCTTTACCTACTAGTTCAAGGAGTTGCCCATTGAAATAAATTTAAAATGAAATCTGAATTCTTTGTAAACATGCTGCATATTGAATCCCATACATTTTAACAATCGCCATGAACAATAGAATTACAGATTTTTTACAACCTATTTAGAATTTTATATGGCACCCAAGCTTAACCCTATCCATTCTCAATGTGACATTAAAACTAATTGTTACTATGTGACTATTTCTAGCCTTAAATTGTATAAAAAAATAATTGCCCCTGAGCATTTCAATTTTAATGAATTACCCCTTGAAAGTGAAAACAATTCCCCATAAAAAACAGTTTCTCCCAAACGAAAACAATGATCATTGGTCAGTGACCCCAGCGATCATCTTCTTTATTGTAACATTTTGTCTATGGTGAGAGCAATTACGTTAATAATGGATATTTTCTGCTTAAAGCGCAACGCTCCTACTTTCACTTTTCCTATTAAACACTGATTTATCGAAAATGGTTGTGTCTTAACGTGCGGTTTATGTCATGCTTGGCGTGTGTTCAAGCCTAAACAAGTAAACAGATTACACAAACAAATCACGGAGACAGAAAAGTATTCACAATAATTATGAATAAAACAAGTAAAATGCTAAAAAATGTATTTTACTTTCGTTATAGAGGTACTTAATGCGACACATTCAAAGAAGTCCAAGCAATTAAGTTATTTAATGTAAGTAAAAAAAAGTAAAAATAAAAATACACTGCATTCCACCTAAAACCGTACTATCACATATCGGAAGATCTACAAAAATTTCTGTGTAGTTCGTCTTCCCTTGGTAAGTTTACTGCGGTTTTCTTAGCGAATATGTTTTTCTTAACATATGCAGATGTAGAGATATTCCTAATCTAATAGCCGCAGCCACATTCTTCCTATCTTTACACACAACGTATACATCTATTTTGTAATATTTTAAATCTGTCAATAAGAGAGGGGTTCAATCCCGAGTTAGAACGCTCTTGAGAATAGTCTGTTCTCTTAACGGCGCTTTATAAATTGTCCTTTTATTATGATGATAAAATGACTTAATCCAACCATTGCAAATTTAGTGCAAAACCATGACACCGTGGTCCTTTTAGGATAGGTAGAGAGGACGCTTTTCTATCACGTAATTTTTAGAATATAATTAGTGGGTCAATTTTAATTAAAGCTTTTAGTATAAATAATAATAAATATAAATAAAGGTATATTTATACCCCGAAAACATGATGAAAATTGTAGAGAATCCCGGCTGCGAGTGTGGTCTGAATTATGAAACTATAGACCATGTATTTTTCGATTTGATTTACTAAAAGCCGTATCTTTCTTCGCGGAACTTTTCCACTTAAAGATCGATTGTTAATTTTTTTAAGCTTAATCAGCTGAAACTTTAAATTATCTAGAATTGTTATTTAAAAAGAAATGTTTTATTATATTGAGTAATATGATTGCATAATGACTTGAATTTGATGGCACAAATCATCTTAGTTTGGGTGGTTTTATTAAAAAAAAAATTGTGTGTGAATAGCATCATGTGTCGGGCTTGAAACTGCCTATCTTAATTACTTCATACTTACGAAAATGTCTTAATATTATTGGTTTTGGTGCCTTTTTCGATGTTCCTTTGCCTCTAACGCCATATTTAATATTTTGTTTCAGTGACAAATAATGACGAAATTATAAAATAAGGACTGTACCAACACATTTTTTTTGGTTTATTTGGAATAATGAAAAATCGCAAAACAATCACGTATGTGCAAAAATAGAAATAAATTGGTATTAATGGTTAAATCTTTAAGTTTTTTGTTCCATAAAAGCCCATACAAAGCAGTCAGACGTTTCCTTAAATATCTCAGAAAAGGTAAAATACAAACTGGCCTTTTTTTGCATAAATACAAACCAACTTTATTTATAACAGAGAATGTTTAAAAGTGGCATTCATTAATGTCAAACTGAGAGAGATTAAATTACACGGGCACATCGCTAGAAGACCCGATAAGAATGTTAGTATATCGTTATTTGGAAAAGAAATTGACAGAGGGAGACGTAGAAGTCATCGAACGAAACGATGGACGGTGTGAAGGAGAACATCACGGCACTTATAGTGGCGAATTATCTTGTTTACAAGCAATAGGAATCGAAAAGCCGACCGCTTGTAGTGGATTGGAGCTAAGAAAAAGAAGAGCATACAAACCTTCTTTATTTTTTTAATACTTTACCCCACAAATTGCGCTGTTGTTGTTTTCAAAAAGTATAACTTTATCCAAAAGAATTTAATCACTTACCTGAAACAAAAAGAAACAAAATTTTAACACAATATAAAAAATCAGTTGGGCATTAAAATTTACAAGAAAAGAAAAAAATATATTCCCAAGTAAAAGTATTGCTCTCTCCCCACGTTATATTATATTATAGTTTCGTTGGATACAGTACAACCTGGCGTGTTTATTGCTATGTAACAATATTTTTCAACTATTCAGAAATATGTTCGAGGCAGGTCTTGTAAATATCGGACTGGAACCTTATAAAGGAATCGTTAGTCTTAGATTAGTTTTTTTACAATATTTACTATGGGGAAAATATAACGGTAAAAAATATTTAAAACAAACAAATGCTTCAGGTTTCTTGCTCAAAAATTAAAGTTAAATCCAGACTGAATTCTTTCTGAATTTATGATTACATATATTTTTCCTTATTGTTGACTTTTTTCCCTGCGCTGGAGAAGCTTTGTGAAGTTACAGCTGTCTGATTCCGTTCTTTATATTTTGTTTTAAATTTTTTGGTCAGTGATCGGTCAGTGATCGATCTTTTGTATCTACATATCTTGCTTTAAAAGTTATGTATTGACATCTTGAGACATTGAGTGTTGTGGACACGATTTTCACTATTGATGACTCGCGATGTACTGTACCATTGTTATTTTTTATCCCTTTCACATGTCAAGAGTGACGCCCGGTTTAGTGCAGTGTGGGCTGTCCGTCTTTTGACGGTCCCGTATTGTGATGGTCACTATTAATCAAGTTGAAATATTGCACATTTATAAGAGTGCGACTACCATATGTACATTTTTTGTTATGATTGTTTATTTTAATATATATTTATGTTAATGTAGTGTTTTAAAGTGAATTGTTTCATATTCTGACTTATGTAAAGTATAGAACACTCACTACGTGTTTTTTAAACTATTTTATCATTGAAGCACTAACTGCGTGTTTTCCAAACTCTTTTTTATCGTGTTGTTTATAGTTAAGGCATTAACGTTGTGGAGGTTTAAAGACATTGTAATTTATTTTTATCAAACACTGTTTATCGTTATTGTTATATGCCCATTGTACAGTTTATTAAAAAATAAACAAAATTAAGGTTTTTGTTTTTTATGATAATATTGCAATATGAAATATTAAAGGAACTAATTTGTTTTCATATAAGACTGCTTAAAAGTATTTACGTTTTATGACAACGTAAACCTCATTATTATAGCTACAGAAATTATTTTCATTTTGATCTAAAACATTAAGTAAAGCGTAATAAATTCTCATCGGACCTGAATCCAGTTATTTGAATCAGAGATTATTGAACAAGAAATAATGATAGATCAAAACGAAAGCCCCAAGGCGAGCTTTGGTATATAAATCCTATTCAAACACGAGATAAATATACTTGCTTGATATATCTAGGCGTATTGATGTAATCTAATGGAGACCTACACAAATAAAGACAGATAGAATAAAAAACACATACAAAAATCAGTCGCTTTCGAAAGATAAAACATTCGTGAAATAGTACATTCGTTAATAATAAAAATATAATTTTCGTGAAATAAACATACAATTCAATAGATAGAGAAAATAATAAACTGGTGGTATTTTATTTTGACAAAAAAAATCAATAAAGGAAAGTTGTATAACCTTTTGGAGATAGATTGATCGTCAACCTATGTATCGTGATCGATCGATTCGCAACCTATGTATTGAGATCGATCGATTAGTAACCTACACGTATGTATCGAAATCGATCGATTGACAACCTACGTTTCAAGATCGATCGATTGGTAACCTATGTATCGAGATCAATCGTTTGGTAGCCAATGTATTGACATCGATCGATTGGCAACCTGTGTAACGAGATTAATCGATTGGCAACCTATATATCTAGAACAATCGTTATTTTGGTGTTGTATAGTATTTTTTTCTTTAATAACTAATGTAAATCCCCTACCTCATTCAAAATTTTGTAAAACAATGATACAGTTGGTTCGAAGAGATTGCCAATTAGCAATAAACCCGCCATATTATAAATTGTACAATAAATCTCCGTGACCTAATTGGCAAGGCACTTTTCTTCCAACTTCGGAGGTTGCGGGTTCGATTCTCGTTGGAATACAGTTTCTTGAAAGAATTCCATTTTGGTTTTCACTTAGGGCCTTTAAGAAGTAAGATTTAATATTTTAACACACGAACTCCTATGAAATTGATATTCACAGAATTTTTTTCACAGTTGTTATTTTTAAGATAATTTTAGTTGGTTGGAGAAAACACCCGCAAAATTACGACAAAACCAGGAAATATCCAACAAAAAAATGTGTTCAGGTGCTAAAATTTCACATGATACCTTCTACTTTTTCTAATATTGTAATGGCAATCTACTGTATAGATTCACCCATTGGTACAATATGTGGCTTATGTAACACATATATGGTGTAGAGAAATATGAGCAGGTCGAAAAATCCCTCTATTGTGTGAACAAAGCTATCGCGTGACACGGAGCTCCGAGCTAGGAGATGATTTATTGTCTTGGAAGTACGAGTATTAGACCAACTCCAGTGCACAATATGTATGACCAAGCGTGAAACCATACACAGAGGTATAAGAGTGGTGCACGGATGAGTAATGAAGTTTTAACTTATTGTACATTATACAGAGTGTCGTGAAATTGCTTTATATATTTAGGTAGATTTATTTTACTTCCTGACTATCTTTTGCCGTGAATAATAACCAAGAAAATGTCACAACAAATCGCAAGTATTTGCCAAATAAAGAAACTGAACATAGATGTGTATTTTTTTAGATGAAGATTCACAGAGATCAAGAAAATTATTCATACACAGTCCAATATGGGGAAAATAATAACGGTTCAGTTCAGTTCGATCCACCACTACCACCCACGCTGTTATGGAGAACAAAAATAAGACATCATCCAGATCGTACACTTGAAGAACGAAATATTGTACACTTGAAGAACGAAATCTTCTGTGTTTATTATGAGCGTGGCGAAGAAGGAACTGCCCAAAAGGGTTCATCCTTTAGCAACGACACAGCTGAGAGTGAAAAGAAAAGTAGCGATAATAGATTTATGGTCCGATTACACTATAAAGCTGTTTAAGATCTGAAGTTTGAATAGCTTAGCAAGTTTCCAGTAATTTCGCAGAAAACTTCGAATGCAGCAAAACTACCATTTGACGCCACTAGATCGGAGTAATCGATTCGATGATGTACCCATGTAAGGCCTAATGGAGGACCCTTCAGAAATCATTGACTCGATTATCATCGCAGTACCACAAAATACATGTATGATCTAGATGGCAAGATTGTAGCTAAAACGTTTGTAATTAAAACAAGTATAGGGAAGAACATGTAGTATCAAGGATCTGGTGAACGAAAATCAAGAACATGTACATTTCACTATGCTTATTTAGTAATTCAATGGGCATAGCGTAAAGAAAGTACAGGGAAGAACATGTTGTATCAAGGATCTGGTGAACGGATATCAAGAAGATATACGTTTCTCTATGCTTATTTAGTCATTCAATGAGCATACCGTAAAGCAAGTATATGGAAGAACCTGTTGTATCAAGGATCTGGTGAACGGATATCAAGAATATACACGTTTCTCTATGATTATTTAGTCATTCAATGAGCATAGCGTAAAGCAAGTATAGGAAAGAACAAGTAGTATCAAGGATCTGGTGAACGGAAATCAAGAACATGTACGTTTCACTATGCTTATTTAGTAATTCAATGAGCATAGCTTATGACACTTGTAGTGTCTTATTTATGCGGGAAGAACATGATCAATCCGGTCAACTGCATGGCTCTGAATAATTATCTTTCACCCTTCTACATCTCCTGCTGTTATTGGCGCTTCGGTTACATTTTCGTCAGTTATCTCTTATACGTTCACTTCACATAATCGGTGAGTGTCGCCTTCCCTTTCTTTGCAATACACTTTCCAGGACGATCAGTTTCTTCAAACTTTCAAAAGCGTTTGGAGCAAAGCGTCCGAAAAAAGTCGAGACTTTCTTAAATACAAGTTGTATTTTATATTTTGTAAACTTTTTAATGGTTGATAAAAGACCATACATTGTTACAAAATATTCAACCCACGCAGTAGATACACGGTTCTTGTGCTCAGTTTATGACACATTTGTATCAAAAAAATTATGAATGAAAAACGATAGCACGTGTATGGTGTATTGTGTGACATGTACCTATATATTACAGTAAGCGCACATACGAATACATACTTGATAGACCAAACCCAAAGTTTCGATGGCAAGGAAATAAAACTTCGAATACAATATGTTGCAGCCTTTCGTTTGTCAGATTTTATAGCCCTATTTTTTGTTGTTTTATAGCCCTATAAGAATTTATTATGAGTGACGTATAAGTTACATAAAAACACATTCAAGTGTAATTTGGTTTAATAGTAGTCAGCCAGGAATCACAGTCAGTGAATCCGCCAGGAATCGAACCTGATACATCCGCGTGAATTGTAACCGTTAGTCTTCTCCCGCCATATCTTCGATAATCCTTACAATATCCGTTTTTCAATATCCCCTTTCAGGTTTTATTCATTATTAATATATTTGGTATATTGAACAATCATTTAAATGCAGGTCCATCCTAAGTAAACAGGCGCGAGCGCTCCAGGTTCGATTCCTGACGAATTCACTTCCGGACTGTTTACTCTAAGGCTAATGTATCTGAGTTTATTTTTTTCTGTAACTTATGATATATGATTGAAAACTAAATAGCGCTCTCTTAAGCGACATTAATGTTTCTCAAAATTTCATATTTTTTATTGAGATAACTAGCTCGCTGTTGAGGTGGTCGTAATGATCGGGAATCAGCGTTGTACCAAATTATCTAAAAAAAAATAACAATATATATTTACATAACAAAACATTATTAAGGACATTTCATTTCTATACACCCTGTAACTATTATTGACGCCCATAAAATTGGCATTTAAAGCCACTGCGCCGTTTCCTAATTATCGTCTTCTGTAAATTAAGCGTCTAAACGCGGAAACATGCACTGAACAATATACACATGATATTTTTATGAACGAATTCCGTTCCTCAAATGACGTCTCTCGGGGCGAGACGTGGCAAAACAGTAACCAGTCCATGATCATTGTACAGCACCTTGATTCGACCGTGTATGGCATCAAGTTGCAAGTGCTACACATACCACGCACTTACCGCGCGTAGACCCAAAACCTACAAACGTAGCTAGAACTTGTACAGGAATATGTATATTTGTACCAACTTATTTCCCTTGTAGGTGGCATATCGGAGGAAATAGCACGAAGGACAAAACTAGCATGGAACTCATTAGGACGCTAGAACAACATATTCAAAAGTAATCTCCCAATATCCTTGAAGCGAAAGGTCTATAACCAGTGTATTCTCCCAGTATTTCCGAGACATGGACGCTCACAGTAAAGAACACACAAAAGATCCAGACCGCACAAAGGGGCATGGAGAGATGCATGTTGGGATATACTAAAAGAGACCGTAAACGAAACACATAGATTCGCAATATAACAAAGGTAGAAGACGTTATAAAGGTGTGCAAAAAAATGAAGTAGCAATGGCAGGACACGTAGACAGAATGTCAGACTCCCGATGGACATCCGAAATAATCCAATGGTACCCAAGAAGCTTAAAGAGACCCATTAGAAGACCGAAAGTACGCTGGATAGATGAAATCAGGAAGCATGGCAGCAGCACATGGCATCAACGAGCAAAAACCGAAGTATTTGGAGTCAACTTGGGGAGACCTTCATTCAGATGTGGATCGATCCTGGTTGACAATGATGATGATATATATATAGTCACAAGCAATGGTTAAACACAGACATTGCAATACAACAATATACAATAATAATTTAACAAACAATTTTATAAAATAAATTATCTAATTTCTATGACGCATACGTCCGGTACAATATTTTTTTGGATAGAAATAAAATAATATATTTGGAACATGATATCGGAATCAGCATTCATTTCCGTGTCCGGACTATCAATTATACTACGTGTTTTCAAAATAAGGTGACAGAAATCGCCCTATCATTTGAACCAATCAGGTCCTGCCTAGAGCATGTAGTCCCGATGTTCGGATAAACTAGCATGTGTTGTGGGTTCTGTATATCCCCACAATCACATTCAATGCTACTATCGTTCAAGAAACCCCATATCTGCATATTCATATTGCATCTATTCAGGTATTTGCAAGTAGGACAATGTAGTTGGTCTCCAGGCACCTTCCTTTCCGAAAACTCCATCCAATCGCCAATTGTTTTTCTTTCCACTTCAGAAAATGCGATTTATCAGGAAGAATCGTCAGTTTTTGCGCTCTCTTTATGAAACTATTCCAATCTCGAAAATACTAATATCGAAATATTAAAATAATTCTTCTTCTGAACATCACTATATCAACACGTTCGCGGCTAAAGTGTATCGAAATTAATATCCATCATAAATATAACCCAACACCTTAGATATACTTATGATATATTAGGAACCTTTGGACCACTGGCGCTTTCAGTTGGTTTATAAAAAATGTATATCCATCACGGGAGTGAAAACTCACTAAAATTTAATGGAAGCAAGTAATTATGCATTCACCTTAACCCTTATAGCCCCCAATGCGCCGATTTATCGGCGCGTTTTTGCTATACTTAAAGGTCCGTGGCGCCGATTCGCCAGCGACCCATTTAAATTCGTACTTGAACTTTTTATTGATCACAACTGTCATAAAGCGTGAAAAAACAGGTAAACAAATCGTTTTACCGGAAAACTACGAACTTGAAATGTCACTTTCATATTCTTTATTTTTTTTTTCAATTCTAATTCAAATCCAGTTTTATGTGACTTATTTTTATTTAATTTAATACAAATAGTGTGTGAGTGTAATGCTATGGAAAAAAACATCATTACATATTCTTCTGCTATGACTTTTATTTTTATTTAATTTAATATAAATAGTGTGTCAGTGTAATGCTATGGAAAAAACCATCATTACATATTCTTTTGCTATGACTTTTATTTTTATTTAATTTAATATAAATAGTGTGTCAGTGTAATGCTGTGGAAAAAAATATCATTACATATTCTTCTGCTATGATTTTTATTTTTATTTAATTTAATATAAATAGTGTGTCAGTGTAATACTGTGGAAAAACCATCATTACATATTCTTCTGCTATGACTTTTATTTTTATTTAATTTAATATAAATAGTGTGTCAGTGTAATGCTGTGGAAAAAACCATCATTACATATTCTTCTGCTATGACTTTTATTTTTATTTAATTTAATATAAATAGTGTGTCAGTGTAATGCTGTGGAAAAAACCATCATTACATATTCTTCTGCTATGACTTTTATTTTTATTTAATTTAATATAAATAGTGTGTCAGTGTAATGCTGTGGAAAAAACCATCATTACATATTCTTCTGCTATGACTTTTATTTTTATTTAATTTAATATAAATAGTGTGTCAGTGTAATGCTGTGAAAAAAACCATCATTACATATTCTTCTGCTATGACTTTTATTTTTATTTAATTTAATATAAAAAGTGTAATGCTGTGGAAAAACCATCATTACATATTCTTCTGCTATGACTTTTATTTTTATTTAATTTAATATAAATAGTGTGTCAGTGTAATGCTGTGGAAAAAACCATCATTACATATTCTTCTGCTATGACTTTTATTTTTATTTAATTTAATATAAATAGTGTGTCAGTGTAATGCTGTGAAAAAAACCATCATTACATATTCTTCTGCTATGACTTTTATTTTTATTTAATTTAATATAAATAGTGTGTCAGTGTAATGCTGTGGAAAAAACCATCATTACATATTCTTCTGCTATGACTTTTATTTTTATTTAATTTAATATAAATAGTGTGTCAGTGTAATGCTGTGGAAAAAACCATCATTACATATTCTTCTGCTATGACTTTTATTTTTATTTAATTTAATATAAATAGTGTGTCAGTGTAATGCTGTGAAAAAAACCATCATTACATATTCTTCTGCTATGACTTTTATTTTTATTTAATTTAATATAAAAAGTGTAATGCTGTGGAAAAACCATCATTACATATTCTTCTGCTATGACTTTTATTTTTATTTAATTTAATATAAATAGTGTGTCAGTGTAATGCTGTGGAAAAAACCATCATTACATATTCTTCTGCTATGACTTTTATTTTTATTTAATTTAATATAAATAGTGTGTCAGTGTAATGCTGTGAAAAAAACCATCATTACATATTCTTCTGCTATGACTTTTATTTTTATTTAATTTAATATAAAAAGTGTAATGCTGTGGAAAAGAACCATCATTACATATTATTTTGCAATGACTTTTATTTTTATTTAATTTAATATAAATAGTGTGTCAGTGTAATGCTGTGGAAAAAATCATCATTACATATTCTTCTCCTATAACTTTTATTTCTATTTAATTTAATATAAATCGTGTGTCAGTTTAATGCTGTGGAAAAACCATAATTACATATTCTGCTATGACTTTTTTCGTTAGTATAAACATTTAAACGTATGATATATTATATGTTTTCAAGAAACAATTTTTTTTAAAGAATATATATGACCGAAGTCATATGAATCTTGAAAGCCCCAAATACAAGACAGAAAAAATGCCTGTGTCATTCAAGAATAGCGCGGGTTCGAACTGGCGACCTTTCACACGGAAGTCCAGTGCGTTACCGCGCGGCTATGCACAATGAGTGGATATTTTAATGTATACCTATTTAAATAGTTGAAATGGTTATGAACCAATATCGGAAAAATGGTTGAAATGGTTTTGAACCAACATCGGAAAAGTGGTTGAAATGATTAAGAACCAATATCGGAAATATAGTCAAAATGGTTATGAACCAATATCGGAAAAATGGTTGAAATATTTAAGAACTAAATCGGGAAAATAGTCAAAATGGTTATGAACCAATAGCGGAAAAATTGTTGAAATGGTTAAGAACCAATATCGGAAAAATAGTCAAAATGACTAAGAACCAATATCGAAAAAAATAGTTAAATGTTAAGTGAAGAGCACTAATATCAGAAACATGAAGAAAAAAGAGGTCTACTGTATAACATATGAATTCACAACCGACCGATAATTATCTTTTACTTTTGTTCATAATAAAATTGATAGCTTTTTCAAAGAAGGCAACATCTGATTGCAAAGAAATTAAAATTGAACACATGTTCTCCATATCAATCACTTAGATATAACACCATATAGAGACGTCCCATCCAGTAATCCGTCTTTTCTCTACCAGTTTACCGTATTTCACAAGTAACGATTTCAAACAGCCGCATTGATTACTTTTTTTCTATTTTCATTGATCGGAAAGTTTTGCATTTGTGTTGTGTTCTCAAATGCCAGTCGAAGACATCAATAAAAGTGGGTCGAAAGGCAAATAAAAATACACATTATAACAAATTCGCAACTTTCGCGAGTCTAACATAAACGTCTTCTGACAGAATGCTTCCAAATATAGCTATCTGCAGAACCTGTTTAAGTCGCCACACATGTTCCCTCTGGTGAGGAAGTTGCATTAGGAGCGTTTATAGGTAATTATATTAGCGATAGAAGTGATATTACAAAAAAAAATTATGACAAACACAATTATTATTATCATCACCATAATGATAATAATAATTGTGTTTCTCATAAATTTTATGAGAAATTTATGAGAAACACAATTATTATTATCATTCCATTCCCCAATTGGAGTAGGCAGAATTAACATAATATATATATCTTAAATGATTTTCACTCTTCTCTTTTTCAAAAGTTGATTATTTTGATCTTACCACGTTTTTGTAGGTCTTTCCAAACTCCTCATACCCTCTTTACTACTCGTTTAGATTATTTTTGTAAATCTTTCACGTTTCATTTTTTCTACATTGATGACCTTCGTGGCCAAGTTGAAAACGGGTTTGATACCCGTTAGATCTCAGATTTTTTTTAAATCAGTCTGGTTTCATTTAAGGTCTCTTGAACATCTTGTATTGTATTAATTTCGTTGTAAACAGTACAAGTTGGCTTATTACCATGTGGCAATATGTTCCTACCAACTAGAAATATGTCAAAGAGGCCTTAAGTGAAAACCAGGCTGGATTGCTTTTTTTTTTAAATCTGGGTTCCTACGAAAAACCAGCCTGCAATTTCCGGGGTGGGTGACAAGCGTCTTACCAACTATTGTACAGTGGTTGTCTGTTTGGTTGTGAGAGATTGTCATATCGCAAAAAAACTCGCCAGATTGTACTGTACACAACGAAACAGTGACACAATACAATAGATGGCCGAACCATCTAAATCATAGTTTCCCAAACTTTTTCGCTCCGTAGACCACTTGCCGATTTTTTTTTGTTTTCCGTAGACCCCCTGCCTGCCTAATATTGATTTTTCCTAAGCTTATTAACTTCAAATGTGTTTTTCACAGCGGACACAGTGCTGTTCACCTTGATAAGGTTTTTTGTAGAGTGGACAATTGTAAAAAAAATAAAAACATGTACAATTTTTATTCACACTTTTATTGAAAAGACACAAAATGCAAGTAAATATTTGGCTTTGGAACGAAACAAATCCGAACCTAGTAAAATTCTTACATACAATACACAAATAATACTGTTAATGAGAGGGATGAACCTGATGCTCTGATAGCAATGGTTCAATATTTGGCTTCAAATTAGTGAGGTATAGTCTTAAATCTCCACGTTCAGTGATTCGCATTCAACTTCTTTATATAATATAAGTGTTTTCTATGTCTAATATAAGTATTATGTACACACGATCTGTGTTAGGTGTAATAAGAAATTTACGGAACGCCTAAATATTGATGATGATCTGCCTAAATGGGATCCGCTCACGTGGACCCCCATTTACATCTCGTGCACCCCGATTTTCTTTTCTTGCTAACATAGACCCCCTGCAAGTCGAAATCGACCCTTGGGGGTCCATATAGTCCACTTTGTGAATCTTTGATCTAAATGCTCCTTCATCAACCTAGTGCATCTTTTTTAAATTCGCATTATTTTATTATTTCCTCATTCTATTTAAATAAAACAAAATACAAAATAATTGTATTCTTGATTTGTCTTGATCAAGGATAAAAAAATATTTTTCAGAATTTTTCTGGGCGTTGTTTTACATCGACCCAAAAGTTTTTCACATAATTATATTCCACATGGGAATGAAACGCAGACAAAAAAATCTGAAATTTTAATCTGAATCAAAAAAGTTTCAGCCATCTGACACCAGATGGCTTTGGTGCAATAGTTTTCAAAATGACTGGTATTTTTTTTTAATAACTTGATCACAGTTGAAGAGACCTCCGTAGCCTAATTGGTAAAACGTCTGTCTTCCAGCACGGAGTTTGTTTTTTTTTTAAGGTTTCCAGTGTTGTTTTCACTCAAGATTTCTTTAACATCTTTATGGTTGGTTAGATGAGACTGGCACTTGACGATAATCCGCCAAGTTGTACTGTGTACAATAAAAGTGTACCGCAATACAATATACGACACCGATCACAGCAGAAACACTCACAACTTCATGAGTGGAAAAATACTTCAAAACTGATGATAATCTGAAAGAAGTAATATTGCTACTATAGACTCATTTCTGAGAGTCGATCTTCAAAAAACTAAAGTTGAAATACCAATGTAGTCTTCCATCGACTAACGTTCCCTCTAAGGTGTGCGCGTGTGCGGCCGCACATCTGTTAAAAATTGTCCGCACATATGTTTCCATCTTCCGCACACATCTCAAAGAAAGGAACTTGTAACCATTTTTTTGACACGATGACACACTTATACTAGAAACTGACCAATCAGCAGACAGGAGTTGACTAACACAATCACACGCTCTGTGTACAATACAGTCATAGATTCTTTCCTTACTCTACTCTACCTACTCGTATTATGTTACATATTTCGAATAAAGCACATATAAGTTGATGGGCCGCACACACAATGAAAAAAATAGGGGGAACGTTGCCATCGACCATATTTAATAAATTAACAAATTCGTGATCTATATCGATTCTTACTTTTCTTTAATTACATATTACCAATTAAGAGTCACATAAACAATTTAGATCAATTCCAATTCTAATTAAGCAGCAGGTAGTTCCTCCATATTTACGGTTTCGCTTTCCGCGATTTTAATTGCCCACGGTCAAACGCGGTTCGAAAATATGAAAATTCCAAGGTATCATCAGAAACTCATGCTTTACGCTACGTCACCATGCCTGCGTAATTCCCTTCACTTCATCTATAGCATACTCATTATCATCATGACATAATCACTACAAGAACTGTGAGTACAGTACAATAAGATATTTTGAGTCAGAAAGACTACATTCACACAAATTTTATAACAGTATATTGATTGCTATAAATATTAGGTTGTCCGGACGAAAATGATGTATTTTGCATGGTCATTTTTTACTATCAGTTGTGTTCTAGTATTTGGTCTTACAAAACGTGTTTTGTGTTCTATTCATCAGTTGACATCTGGAGAACGTTATTTTAGTGAACAAAATTTCTTTTTCGAAGGTGGGTTAAGATGGAGAGTTATACCTGACAAACAATTTATACGAAATTGCATGTTGTATGAATACTGCCGAAAAAATAATTCAATAACTGCAACTAAAAACATTTGAAGAATCTTTAACTGTTCGGCAATGCCAAAGGTGGTTTAAACAATTTAAAAGTGGTGATTTTAATCTAAAACAACAATCATCGAAGTGAAAAAGTAGTGAAAGTGGATGGTATTGCGTACAGAAATCGAATCAAATCCAACACTGACTATACGACCAAATGACAAGCTTGGATACTCAAAATCTAGCGTGCAAGAACATCTGAAGAAATCGGCAAAATTGTGAAGCAGGGCGTATGGATACCGCACGATCTAACGGATGAGACCAAAGAGGTACGCAAGCGCATATGTGAAGATTTAATCGAAAAAGAGACAAACATTTAGTTTTTACACCATTTAGTGACCGGAGACGAAAAGTGGATGCTATATTTGAACCAACGACGTAAATGTCAAACGCAGATAGCAAAACCAACTCCTCGACCTTTTATTTATAAAACGAAATTTTCGTCCGGACAACCTTATATTTTTATTTTTTATTAACTTTATTTTACATGGTGAGGAAGATATAAGAATATCAAAGCAACCGTTTGAAGAAATACGCGAAGTAATTATATAATATAAAACAATACATATTCTTTTTTCTCTGTTTTACTTAATTTTTATGCTTAGATGCTGTAAACCTGCTGACCGATTAACTAGGAATTTTTGTTTTAAGTAAAGTACATTCACATACACACCACCACGGCGATATCCTGCTGGGGTAGGCAGATATGAAAGAGTGTCAGACTTTTCTATCTTGATACGCATCTTCCAACTCTTCTACACTCATACACTTTCTTATACAACTTCTACGATTGCTTTCACTTCTTAATTTCCATCTTTCAAAATATCAATAACATACTTTTCCTGATCTTTCTCTACCAAATATTAAACTCACATTTGAACTGTATTTGTTTTGTTAGTCTTTTTTTATTCATTCGTTCCACATACTCAAACCAGCTCAGAGTGTTTTTCTTCCTCTTACTCAACACATCATAAGTTAAATTGTTGTAGTTAAGCTCTTGCCGTGCCAAATTTATAAATTAAACTCATCATAGGTAGAACATTCTGTTATGGTTTGCCCATGTGGAAGGAATGAATGAAGACTAACAAAGCAAGTATATAGTGTAAATGTGAGTGGAAGGTGTATGAGAAGAAGATCAAGCAAAGTTTGGTGGGATCAAGTAAATGATATTCTGAATGAAGGAAACGTAGAAATTGTGTGAGAAGGCGTGTGGATGTAGAAGAGGCGTCGAGATAGGAAAGTTTGTCGAGATAGGAAAGTTTGACGCTCTTTCACCTCTGCCTGCCTCGACGGGGAATGACATGATGGTAGTTTCGGTATTATCCAAGGTTTCAGGTATCCACAAGGGATCATGGAATGTATCCCCCACAGAAAGGAAGTACTACTGGACAGACCTTATTTCTACAAGAGCCGTGAGCCCATGTCCCATAGATTAAGTTGGATTGACCCCGCCTCTGACAGCAGAGAGCAGAGTGGATCACGACATGAAACAGCGCAATCTCCAGTTCGGGAGGGGACATTGTAGAGCTGCAGGTGGCAGGTGGCGAGGGAACAGAAGCGGTGCTAGGAAGAGTAATTAACAAAGCTAAGTTTTGTTTAGATTCATACAGGAACATGGTTATAAAAATGTAATATATAGTACTTCTACCAGCGTTTTATTTCTTCATTGTTTTTTTTGTGCTTCTTGTTATTCATATCATGTGTTGTCAACATTTGAGGTACGTAACCCACTGATCTTCCGTGCGAAAGGTCAACGGTTCGAACCCCGTTCTGTGCTACTCTCATTGAATGACACAGGTATTTCCGTCTAGTATTCGGGGATAAAAGGATACCTATGACTTCCGTCATATCTATTCTTTCAAAAAAGAGAAAAAGAAAACATGCCGGTGCGCTCCGATTACTTCACTTTGGCGTGCCATCGGATCCAGTATAGCGGTGTGGCCAGTGAGTTTGCTGGTATGCAACCGCACACTCAATCAAAGGTAAAAAAACTCACACCTTCGCTTTTCAACTAAATTGACTTCGGGATGGCGAAGAGATCCTCGAATAAAAACCCCAGCATTGACGATGACGTAGTAAATATTACATATAAATTTTTTCATTGTATTTATTTATATTGAGTTGCTATTCTTATTGCCTCTTTATTTAAATGTCATATTTGGAATTGAGACAGCTTATGTTTAATAATACACATGTTGTATTTGTTTTGTAAAATGATGACTTGTGTATTGAATCATTTTGTATACTGGAAAGTATGAACATAGATTGTTTACATATTTATATTGTTATAACCCTCATCTGCATATAACGTATATAACTGTATAGTCTTATGATATCGACCAAACATGTCAATTACACCTGAATGCCCCTTTCACGTGCATGAATGTTGTGGAGTAATTTATGTATTTTGGATCAATTATAACTAGCCCCAGCGGCTCTACTACAGATGTAAAGAGCTGAATGGGAATAGCGATGAACATAATGCCAAGCCTAGTCAAAATGTGGCAGCACAGAGGAACATCTAGAATGATTCAAATGAGACTCGAAAAACATTGGTTTTCTTTATAGTCTATATGGAGCAGAAACGTGGATAATAAAGTATATCGATATAGGAGAGCACCGACGTGTTCGAGATGCAGTGCTGGAGATGAATGCTTCGAATATCTTGGACGGAAAGGAGAAAAAACGAGTATATAACATATTAGTTGATATCCGTATAAACTCTCGTCTCCCCACAATCTGTTAACAAAGGGTATTGCGTTTCTTCGGGCACATATGTCGACACACGATGACATAAATCTTGGAATAAACTGTGTCATGCTGGGCAATGTTTTGTGTAGAAGACGTATTGAACCGACAAGACCAATGACGTAACCAAATCCATTATATGTCATGAAAATCGCAACCCTAAATCACGAGGATAACGACTACGGAGAAAGATTGGTATAACCTTTTAATCTATCTCAACAATTGTAAACTTGAAACTTTGTTTTAATATAGAATAATTTATAGAACGAATGAACAACTTAATTTAGAAATCTCAACCAAATCACTGTGTCGTTGGCCAATTTACGAAACTAATTCAAGCCTCCCCCCAAATGAACTAACGATGTATGATACGCACCCTCTTTTTTATTATCCTTTCGTTGTATACTAGTACAGCTCAACCTGGTAGGATTGTTGACATGTGGAAATTTCTTCAATCGACCAGAATGACCAACAGGAATCAAACCCGTCATTTCCGAGTTGGAAGACAGGCGTCTTACCAAATCGTCGTCGTCGTTGCCGGGCCTCGTAGTCGAGGATCCTCTCGCTACTACAACGTCAATTTTGAACTGTTCTCCCACGTCGATCATGTGATATTTTGTAAGAAAACAGCCCGATCCTAGATGCGCACTCCCTCCCGCAAATGTCACAGACATATGGACCCTGCTGAACCGCCTGGCCATGTTGACACATGTTCGCAGCGCGCTGACTGTTTTTCACACGTCTAGCCGCTGAGAGGCCATCAACCCGAGAACATACGGCTCTCCACCCCTCACGGTCTTGAAACACCTGCTCCCAGTCCTCAGGCACCTCGAACATAGTAAGCGACACTCGCAGACTTTCTTATAGCGCTTCTTCTGTCCACCAACTCTTCGCTTGCTCACCACTTCTCTGTACAAGACGCGTTTTGGGAGTCTACCAACTACAACACCTTTGATAGAATACTTCAAAAAGTGTACAAAAA
This sequence comes from Odontocerum albicorne, assembly GCA_949825065.1. Taxonomy (NCBI): domain Eukaryota; kingdom Metazoa; phylum Arthropoda; class Insecta; order Trichoptera; family Odontoceridae; genus Odontocerum; species Odontocerum albicorne. The sequence continues at coordinate 11,132,839 of OX463840.1, read as the reverse complement.
AGCATGTGAAGATAAAAATGGAAGAAGGATCAGAAATACATTTTATATTTTATTTATGTTCCTTTTGTTGTTCATGAATTAATTTTGCGACTACGTATCTTATTTTATTTACTTTTGTCTGGTTGGTTGGAAGATATATATAATATAATAAGTCCGCCAGATTATTATAAATTAAAGTGTAAAATAAATAATACAATTTATCTTCAAAGTTTTAACATCGAATCCGTGTATTGTGAGCATCGAATCATCAAGAGAGATTTTACATACAAAAAGAACTATACAGGAAGAAAGTTTTCGTGAAGTGGTGATATTTCTTCTATAAACGACCCTGTTAGGAAGAAGTAAGAGTTATGACCCTGGTCACTCCCAACTCCCAGTCGCAGAGTCATGGACCATTAGCTGTAGCAGAGAGACTGCCAGAGGATTTATCGACAAACAATGGGTGAAGGCAGGCCACAGTGGGTTACATTGTTTTCAACTTTATTTCTCCCGCCCAATCCCCACTTCAAAGTTTACAAAAACAATGTAAACGATTTTAAAGAAGACTTTACTTTCAGAAGATAAACTTTTATTTGTGATAGAATTGTTATTCAGTCCTCTTTAACCTAATCAACTTTGCATAGTAAACTTTGCATGACAAGAAATATACATAATTTGCGATAAAAACAACAGGTAATTTAATTAAGACACAATTTTAATGGATCTGGGTTTCTTGCTTTTCATTTGTTGTGTCCCCAGTAAACTAGGATTTTGCCTGTATCTCACTGAGCACATACAGCATGAAATAATAAATCGATACTTCTTTCCGATTTTGGATTATGTAAAACCCCGTTACACATTCTCATCAACCTGACAAACAGTGACACTTAATTACATATGTATACATTATGCGAAATCCAACTCCTTACACTTTATCTCTCCAGACAGATAAAAACATTCATCCAACAATATACCGCATACAATCATAAAGTAAAAAAAATACATTTATACAAAAATATAAATATAAAACAACAAAAATCAACACACTCAAGCAAGAGCTCACACAAACCTCTTCCACAAGTCATTTCTCTTGCAAGCCCAAGCACTCAAACTCCTGTCGCAATAACAACAAATTGATGTTAATAAATTAAAAATATCCGTTCTTCTTAGGTCATACCTTATCTATTATACACTCTTTAAAGTGTGGTAGTGTTTTCAACTCATGCCAGGATGGAATACAAGTTTATAATGCCTATACTCGTATATCAATAGTTCTTAACCCAAAGTATACGGGTACCATACGAATGAATATAAAGGGTCTTTCAAATTGAACGATTTTTTTAATTCTTGAAATAAAACACACAATTTGCTTTGATTTCAAAAAACTTTTTATTGGTCATTGAAGCATAATAAAACACAAAAAACAACATCTGCCAAATGTCCACCTCTTGCAGCTCCACAGATGTCTACCCTTTTGTCAAAAATTTCGATGACATTTTTACATAATTGCGGTTCTAACTAACAAATAACGCGGATAATTTCGTCCTTCAGATCAGGAATTGAGCGGGTGTCATTCTTATAGACCTGGTTTTTCACGTAACCCCAGAGAAAATAGTCCAACGGTGTCAGATCACATGATCTTGGTGGCTAATTAACATCACCGTTTACGGAGATTACAATACATAAAACAATTCAACAATTTGAACGCGTTGTTGTATTGTATACGATTCCATTTTTATAAATGTCATACATTACACTTCTCAAATGTCACAAGACCCAGGCAAGTTCGCGACGCCATCTGTGTTTTATCCAAGAATAAAAAAAACGCTCAATTTGAAAGACCCTTTATATGTGAATTACTCGTACTTTAAAACTCTTAAAAAATATATTTGATTCTCTATCAAATTTCAGTCATTATAAAAATCAGTGTGAAATTCAAGCGAGGTATATCAAAGTTAAACATTAATAAAATTTGATGGGTTTTCTTTATGATTTCGTATACATAAAATTTATACCAAATTATCAATACATCTCTTTTACTGAGCGAGGAAAATTGTTATAACATTATCCGACGAATTACCTGTCTACACATTTAATTAATAAGCGTAAAAAAATAATACAATATACTCGTATCAACATTAGACTTAAGCTCTTATTCGATTGTATTAATCTTAATGAGTGCGTCATTATTAATTATATTAATCTTAATTTGCCCGTCATTATTTGGTTGTTTAAAACTTAATTTTTTCGCCATTGTTTTAATGTATTAATTATTCATTTGTCCGTCATTATTTGATTACATTAACTTGAATGATCCATCATTATTCATAAAAATAATCAAAATGACAATTTATGTAGCATCGTTTAGAAAACAATCATTCCCAGAGGGCGTTGTAACGCGACATTAGAACACACTATTATTGACATTATTTTTTTTACAATATAAATTGAAATAAGTTGAGTGCAAGGATAGGAGTGTCCTTTGCTATTTTATTACATTAATATAAATGGTTAATGATTATTTTATAATATTTATATTAATTTGTTCGTCATTATTTGAATATATCCATTTTAATTTGTCTGGAATTATCTGTGGTATTAATATTAATTAAAACGTCGTTTTTTTAACGTATTCATCTTAAAGCTTCGTCATTATTTGATTATATTAATCTTAATTTGTTCAAACATCGAAGCCAGACTTGGTCTGGTGAAAAGTAAATTTTATATTCATTATTTTAAATCCTAGTGTTTGAATCTTACTTTTAGACCTAATTCCTCTTAAATTTATTTGGAGGCATTAATGAGTTGCTTTGTAGTCCACAAAGGATAATAAAGCAGCTTATAAATGCCACTTTGGCCTAGTCAGTATGACGCTTGTCTCTCAATCCGGAGGTTGCGGGTTTGATTTTCGTTTAAACCCAGATTTAAATAAAAAAGGACTCCAGTCTAGTTTTCACTTAAGGCCTCTTTAACATAATTCTGGTTGGTTGAAAAAGATTGCCTCATGGCAATAAGTTTGCCAGATTATGCTGTATACAACGAAAGTGTAATACAAAACAATTATGTTTTCTTACACTTTCGCTGCATACATTACAACCTGGAGGGCTATTTCCATTTGGTGATCTCTTTCAAACAACCGAAAATATGTCAAATATGGCTTCAGTGAAAACCAGATCAGAATCATTTTTTTAAGAAATCTAGATTGCACCAAGAATCAAACCCGCAATCCCGGGTTAATAGACAGGGTTCTTACCAACGAGGTTACAGAGGTCATCAATCTGGAAACTGCCAAAAAATGTAGACGTGGAAGAAAGAAGAGAAAAAGGCTGATGAAGGGTGCAATAGGCATTTCGTTAACAACTGTCTTTTAAACTATGAAGTACATACACTGTAGTACGATGGAAGAGGATTTTTAAAGATGCCAACAAAAGAGTACTAGCAAGAGATTACAATACTCAGGAATGAGGGAAACGACTGGTGAGATTAAGCTGAATTTACTAAGTTCACTTTACAATTTAAATTTGTAATAACAATCATCCTCTCGATTTCGGTTCTCACGTTTTGAAACAGTTTTAATGAAACGTTAATAAACTACTATATTTGTTTTATGCAAAACTTCTAAGATTACACGAATATATAATATTTAATTCCAAATTCAGTATAACTTGTATTTCAACAATCTACACTCTATAGATTTCTAGCCTCGTTTAAGCACGAAAAAGCAATCAATTCGATAGAGCCTAAAGAATTTAAAGTTTAAAAATCGTTTATCATAAATCGTGCTGCAATCGCAAAATTGCAGTATTAAACAAAATTGTTTCATACATATTTTATGGTGCATTTAAATTTGATTTTTTCGTCAAATAAGAAGATATTCGAAGTAAATAATCAAGGTTGAGATTTTCGTCAAATAAGAAGATATTCAAAATAAACAATCAAGGTTGAGATTTTCGTCAAATAAGAAGATATTGGAAATAATTAATCAAAGTTGAGATTTTATTTCAACTTATTCTAATTCTTCTTAGTAACATTTCCTCTAAATTTTCCATTTAAATTTGATTTTTTCGTCAAATAAGAAGATATTCAAAGTAAACAATCAAGGTTGAGATTTTAGTCAAATAAGAAGATATTAGAAATAAACAATCAAGGTTGAGATTTTCGTCAAATAAGAAGACATTCAAAATAAACAATCAAAGTTGAGATTATCGTCAAATAAGAAGATATTCAAAATAAACAATCAAGGTTGAGATTTTCGTCAAATAAGAAGATATTCGAAATAAATAATCAAGGTTGAGATTTTCGTCAAATAAGAAGATATTCAAAATAAACAATCAAGGTTGAGATTTTCGTCAAATAAGAAGATATTCGAAATAAATAATCAAGGTTGAGATTTTCGTCAAATAAGAAGATATTCAAAATAAACAATCAAGGTTGAGATTTTCGTCAAATAAGAAGATATTGGAAATAATTAATCAAAGTTGAGATTTTATTTCAACTTATTCTAATTCTTCTTAGTAACATTTCCTCTAAATTTTCCATTTAAATTTGATTTTTTCGTCAAATAAGAAGATATTCAAAGTAAACAATCAAGGTTGAGATTTTAGTCAAATAAGAAGATATTAGAAATAAACAATCAAGGTTGAGATTTTCGTCAAATAAGAAGACATTCAAAATAAACAATCAAAGTTGAGATTATCGTCAAATAAGAAGATATTCAAAATAAACAATCAAGGTTGAGATTTTCGTCAAATAAGAAGATATTCGAAATAAATAATCAAGGTTGAGATTTTCGTCAAATAAGAAGATATTAGAAATAAACAATCAAGGATGAGATTTTCGTCAAATAAGAAGACATTCAAAATAAACAATCAAAGTTGAGATTATCGTCAAATAAGAAGATATTCAAAATAAACAATCAAGGTTGAGATTTTCGTCAAATAAGAAGATATTCGAAATAAACAATCAAAGTTGAGATTTTATTTCAACTTATTCTAATTCTTCTTAGTAACATTTCCTATCGGAGGCTACTAAGAATACGAACTGCGTAGTATTGTTGATAAGACGCCTGTCTTCTAATCCGGGAGTTGCGACTTCCATTCCCGGTGGAATCTAGATTCTGAAGTTATTCTAGTTTGGTTTTCACTTAAGACGGCTTTAACATATTTTCGGTGGGTTGTAAGAATTTGTCACAAGACCACCAGGTTGTACAGTAACAGCGAAAGTTTACATTCAAATTTTTTTGAGAAACTACATATCTAACAAAGAAGTCTTTTCCATTGTTTTCCAGCAAACAAATTCTTCTTCCGACAAGTCTCAGTCTGGATTCTCTTTAATTACGTTATATATTAAGCAGATAGATCAGATACTTTCCATGTCTTGACCTACGTATTCAAGCTTCCTTTTTAGATGATGAACATTAATTCAGTTTTCTTATTTCAACGCGACGAGACATCCCATCAGTGGATATGTCCATATTAAAAAAACATTTTTTTTAAATATGGACATATCGACTGTAGTCACTCATTTTCTTGCAAACATCTCGTTTTCAAGTCTAAAAGAACGATGGGGAAAATAAAACAACGAAATATACATATTCATAGATTTAACTTGTCTTCACTAATGCACATTAGTTTATTAATATTGGAAGAAAATGTCGCTTGACAATTAAACCGCAACTGTTTGAGGTGCATGTACGCGCGGTAATAAACTGGACTTCCGTGTGAAAGGTCGCCGGTTCAAATCCCGTGCTGTGCTACTCCCCTCGAATGACATATGCATTTTTTCCGCCAAGTATTTGGGGGTATAAAGATAGCTATGACTTTGGTCATATATATTCTTTCAAAAAAGGAAGAAAAATCATGCCGGTGTGCTCCAATCGTCTCACTTCGGTTTGCCATCGGATCCAGTACAGCGGTGTCGGTCGGTGAGTTTGCTGGTGTGCCACGGCTCACTCACTCAAAACAAAATTAACGAGACAACTTCGCTTTGCAACTGACTTGACGTTGGAATAGCTAGGGGATCTTCTACTACGAGGTACAGCAACAACGACGACAAGTACAATAAAGTATTCCCTAAATCAACAATATAATTATTTTATACAGTTCAACCAAGCGAGATTATTAGCATGTTTTAGTATCTGCCAACCAATCATTAATTGTTTTACAAAGTTTTGTGTTATGTGTAATTTAATATAGAGAAAAAAAGCAACTAAAGTTCTAAAAGCAAATAAATCCATTATTTTTTTTAAGGCGTTTATAATGTACTCGTAGTTTACAATAAAGTTGTTATAAAGAACTTTTGCTTCAGTTAAATAAACGCAGCTTTAAAAAAAAGTATTAATAAAACTAAAATTTTATCTCGTTTCAGAATATTTAATTGAAATTGAAGAAATCGTCAAGAAACAGCGTTTTAGCAAAAAAAACGGACTTAATCTCACTCGACCTCAAATTTGCAGCTGAATTCTAAAGAAAAACGCATTGAATTGGAATTTGAAATGTTTTTGTTGATTATGTTTCGTTTACAGTTGGTTTATTAAACATTAAAATATTTTAATGTTTAACGAAAGCAATTGTGGAATTTTCCACGCAAAAAGTAAAAATGGCAAATACACATAAAAATGAAAATTTAGCACGATTTGATCAAAAAATATAATCATTAAAATATTTGACATGCGAATAAAAGAGAAAATATGAAGAAACCGACCTTTTTTAAATTTTTATTAAATAAAGTAATCTATAACACAAACATTTGCCAAAAGCTATACCATATACAAATTTATATCTTAAGAACTAATCTAATTTATGTGCAATATTATAACTATGGACTAACTTTTTTTTATTTCCTACATGCCATTTGATGTCAAAATAATTGAATGAAACAATATTCAAATTTTAAGGGGTCTCGATGAAGAATTTTACACCTCTAAAAATGTAATTCACAAATCATTCTAGTGTGGGTGGATTGTGTTGTATTATTGTATTACACTTTTGTTGTATACAGTACAGCCTGGTGGGCTTATTACCATGTGGCAATCTCTTCCAACCAACCAGAAAGATGTTAATGATGCCTTAAGTGAAAACCAGACTGGAATCCTTTTAAAAAATCTCGATTCCTGCAGGATTTGAACCCGCAACCTCCAGGTTGGGAGGTTAAATCATAAATTTTGATACCTCCTAAAAAGGGTTGCCTTCAAGTGTTTCTTAAAGCTGCACACACTACCCATATCTCCAACACATTATATAATTCTCTGATCAGACATAATTTGGAATACTGGTGGAATACGGGCGCCAGCAAGGATTACGTATTCACTCATGCTAGGAAGAGTCCAGAAAAGATTTCTCCGTTGTCTCTACATGAGAGAGTGTGAATATTATCCCAGGCTTTATCCAAATGTCTTCTTACTGGGGAAGTTTAGTTATAGATTATTAGAGACTGGAAGATTTTATCGATTAGGTGTCCACTTTTTTGTTCGCTCAGGGTTAATTTAGTTAACCCTTCCGTCCTGAACAGCCATGGTTTGTATATCCCGGATAATTATTTGAGACAACGCACCCACAGATTGTTCTATCAACTTATAAGTCAAACCAACCTGCCTTTGGAAATGCCGGAAATGTAGTTAGAGCAATAACACTGTTTAACCGTGTGTGTCCTCATATAGATATGTTTCATGTGTCGCTCAGCTCCTTCAAGAAAAATCTCTAAAATTTAATGTAATACTTGAAATAATTTTATTCTTTATACTGTTTAAAATGCTACATGTTGTCATAATGCTTTAGTTTAACGTATATATTTTTACTATTGTCCTCATCAAATAAGTCTTAAAATGTTGAATTGTTTTATACATTTTTTTTGTACTTGTTATATCTGGTACTTGTACGAATTAGGGAAACCTATAATGTGCAAAGAACCTGATAAAAATATAAATTAATAAATGGAGTTAACACTTGGAGGCAAACAATGATCGATCTTATTGGAATATGTTATTACTAGAGTAAACACGCGTTAACTAAAAAATAAAGATACTTAATTCATTATAACATATATGATATTATGTAATAATTTTGCAATAACAACATAAACTCATCAAAATTATGACACTGTTGTCATATTCAGAAAACATAAGACAAAAAGACGTAAAATATATAAAGTTGATAATTGCACAAATATTCCTACTGAATTAATAAAACAGAAAAAAAATCTAGGCCCGTTTCTTACAAGGAGTGGCAAAACGAATAGGCAATAAAAGAAAACGCGAATAACACATCGACTGGAAATGCTATAAATTCTGCTCGGGCAGACATTTGCAGGTGAAATAAACGCTGAGTTATACGAAGCAACACAGACTTTACTCTTATTGCTGTAATATTGGAAAACAAAGGTTTACAGTAAAGAATGAATCGAAGGAAAGGTTTACAGTAAAGAATATATCGACGGAATGTAACAGTTGCAATAAAGACAGTTTTTTTCTATAAGTACTTAACGCGCTGGATTTCATTACAACCTGTGCTGAAATATTTCCCTAAAAAAGTCTGGATTTTGATAGTGTAGGTTTCCAAACTTGTTTGGCCTACCGCCATCTTTTAAAAAAATACTCAGCGTCCCCCTAGAAATCTACTTTCTTTAAGCGAACAAACAGAAAGATGCCGTGACAAATTTCCATTATTTTATGTATCTTTACTTCTACCTACGTCCTACAATATAGTAAAGAATGATGTTGTAAATATGACACCTTGAAATTATAAAAATATTTTTAAAATCAACCATTGTAACAACCGCATTACACACAAAAAATAAGACAACGAAGGACAACATTAAAATTAAAATCATGAATAACATTAAAAATAATCCTAATAAGAAGAGAGAATCTGGTGCGCTGCGATCAATTAATGTTCGGCTCTATTTTTGTCAGACCTGTCGGCGACTTGACCAGTGATCGGTTATAACTTGCATTTTTTTGTTTATTTTGAAAATAATCTCTACGACTTGAACTCTGTAACACAACAGATGAAGCATGTACGAAGTTTTTAATTTTTTTTATCTTCTTTTCCTTCTTTATGCTTCCACAACCCCTTCATTTATTATTCAACACCCCCCCCCCCCCCCTCCCTCTCACCCCCCCCCCCCCCCCCCCCCCAATTACACCCGAGGCTACTAGCGGCCTCTTGGCTCGTTCCAACGCCCCCCAAGGGCGGTATCGCCCATTTTGAGAGAAGCACTGGTATAGATCGTTGTTGGTCCTGTGGCGTAAAATGATCTGCGTAAAGTGTTAGAGATATGGGTGGTGTGTGCAGCTTTAGAAAGTACTTGAAATAACTATTTTTGGAAGGTCTTGTTAAAATTTATTATCATATATGAACACTACAAACTCTTACTACATTCCATCTAAAGTCAATGGTAGATTCCCGACGGTACCCGAAAAAAAAAAGAGTTCGTCTGATAACAATACTTGCACGCGCCAGACTTGACAACCCGTACAATGATGAACCACGAGTTCCGTGTCTACTCCAGTGGTTTTAAATCTGAAGGTCCGATTATTGGGGCCGAAGACAATGTTCTCCTGGTCACACATTTCATAATGTTAAAATGACCAATTCAGATATATTGAAGGTTACCATATGAATGAAAAAAATACATATCCGTTCAACATGTCCAAATCACCTTAACTCGGATTTTACCGTTCTTACGCGTAGCACGTTGGTATTGAGCTTACGCGTAACACGTTGGTGTTGAGCTTACATTCATTAATAATACCTATATTACATATTCAGTTAAACATCAACAAGCCACAAATTCTTCTCAGTGCACGAATTTTCACCATATTTACTCGGCACATTTCAATAATTTTCTAAGTCTACGTTTCAATGCCATACATTACACTAATACCCTGCTTGATCCATCATTTCAGCAGATTTTGATATTACTTCGTTCGATTTTATATATTTTAGTATCCCACACACTTGGTTTCTTATCGCAACTCGCTGTTCAACATCTCATTCCACTTTTCAATCTTCTGACATCATACTTTCTAAATAGAATTTTTTTTTCTTATCATTATAATTTTTCATTGTTCAGCCAAATGTCGCATTATCTTAATGATCTTAAACATAAAAACTATATTTAAATGTGTATTAAACTACAATTTACATATTTATTATAGATTAGATAAAAAATACACACTTCAAATTAAACGCAACACTGAAACTACTCACGAGTTTATGTAGCTATTAAAACAAGATCGAAGAAATTGATATGTGCTTTAGTAAAAAGTTGCATGCACAGTTAAATGTCATAATTATTTTATGGAGGCAAGAGATGCAACAAAATTCTAGTGAATTAAGTTGCAGTTTAAGGTATAAACAGGCTCTCACATCCGCTAGATATCGCTAGAAAGGAAAAAAAACTGGATAGCACGAGCGCTGACCCAATTTGGTATAAACATCGCCAACTGTTTCCAATACACTAGTGATATAAAAACTTCAAACCAAACAGCGATAGATAAACAAAAATGGTATTTAAAATTGCATTTTTTACTTTTTGAGATAAACTTTGACAACTTCGCACTTCTAATTTTGGCATACAAATTATGCAATCATATTTAATCGTTTTTACGGATTTTGATCAAATACTCAGTTCTCTTACTAGAATTCACTGTTTTCTTATTAAAATTCACAGTTTTGCTTTTGACTATTTTCGTAGGTAGTAATAGCGTTTTTTTTATTGTTATGTTTACATATAATGCAAATGTGAGAGGAAAGTGTGTGAGAGGAAGGAAGGAAAGTATGGTTAGATCAAGTGAAATAAGGAAACGTAGAACGTCAGAGAAATCGTAGAAGTTGTATGAGAAGGTGTATGGATGTAGAAGAGACTAAGTATGTGTGTCAAAATACGAAAGTATGACTCTCTGTCCTCTCTGCCTACCCCGAGAGGGAAATGGCGTGATGGTATATATGTTATACATACATACCATCACACCATCTCCTTGTCGGGGCAGGTAGAAAGGATAGAGAACCAGACTTTTCTATTACGATACAAATTCTTAGTCTCTTGCACATCCTTACACCATCTCATACAACTTCTTCGATTTCTCTGACTTTCGACGTTTCCTTCTTTCAGGATATCATTCACTTGATCCAACCATATTTTCTTGGACGTCCTCTATCACGCCTTCCACTCACATTTGACCTATACATTTGTTTTTTAGTCTTTCCACATTCATTCGTTCCACATGCCCAAACCATATCAACGTACTATTCTTAATCTTACTGAACACATCAGCTGTATGTTACATTTAACCCTTTTCACTTCATTCCGAATTCTGTCATACATTGTCCCCCCACGTATTCTTCTCAGATCACGCATTTCTACATAATTTATTCGGCTCTTCACAGTATTTTTCTATGTCCACATTTCACTCCTTTCAAATCAAAATCAAAGTTGGTACTGAAGTACTGTTGTGGACTATCATCTTAGCAGATTTTGATACTGTACGGTTAAGGTATATATGTTTTATTGCCCCATTGACTTTGTTTCTTATCGCTACATGACATTCGATATCCCTTTTAACTCTTCCATAATCTGAGAAAATACTACCTAAATAACAGAATCATCAGGCATTATACACTCCTCGGATTATCTCCATCACGGAACGTGGTCGTTCGGAAAGGCAGCGTTTTACTACTTGGCTACAAATGATAATCAAGAACAATATATAATACTTAAGATAAATAACACATATTAAATGTACTGTCATTAAAATTAAGATTTTTTCAATCGACTGAAAACTGACCCACGAACGAGAAACGGGTTATCGACCCCTGCAATAAAGTTTCAATAGGACAGTTCTATTGGTATGGAGAAATTTTGATCGATGCTCGGCACTTTGCCAAAATGCTGAGTGGATAGTAAGAATCTTGTTTTGTAACAAACGTCACTTTCTTCTATGTTGCTTGATCTTCTGATTTATCTCTTAGTGTTGTCCCCAAGTTGAATAAGAAGAACTGGTATTGGCGCATCGATCTGTTGTTCCATATAAAAAGTATTTTTTATTGAATTACGAGTAAGTACATCGGAGTGTTTCAAATCGAAAGAAAAAAACTTAATTAATTTGACACCGTTTTTGTTGGTTCGTCATCTAAACACAAGGGTCACTCACTCATCGCGCAATACGCCTGAACGTATGCAATTAAATACACTTAATTTTCATTGACATAATCTACAGGTTTTTTTATGTACTTTTATATTGTATTATACTTTCGTTGTTTACGGTACCGTTTGAAGGTTGTTTTTACCATGTAGAAATCTCTTCCAACCAACCAGTAAGAATAAACAAATAAAGGTCTATTGGTAGCAACATAGTATGTACGAGTATAATTCCGTATATTTATTCCGAAATTCCGTAATATTAAATATATTCCGAAATCACACATACGTGTATATCTCAAGATAAACTGCAGAAAATATTAGATGTTAACATAAGTTGTATCCGTTTTTTTCCAATTTAAAAATGAGCACCAAAAGTAAAAAACAAAATGGTAAATGTCATACGTCATTCGAAAGAAAATTTTCTGCTCTACAAGATATTGTGTTTGCTTTTACGTTACATATATTATTTTATTTGATTACAAGCCTTCAAAATTGAATGTCAAGTAGACGAAAGTGAACATTTTCGACACCTCCTTCTGTTCGCGTTCAATCGAGAGAATAAAGCTGCCAAAGCTGCTCGCGATATTTGCGAAGTATACGGTGAAGATAGGGTGGTGTCAAAAATTATAACGAAATAAACTGATATATTCAGCAATGTTTTTTTGACCATGAGGATGAAGACTGCAACGTCTTCGAAACGTCGGTCAAATCGAACACAGCAACAAATCCGAAAAACATTTCAAACTAGTGGAAAAGTCGCGAACATAAATACCTCGGTTTCGTACAAATTTTCTATGAAACAGCATTCGAATTTTTCTATGAAAGTACTGGCAACTTACTGGGCTGTTTGAACTTCAGGTCTTGAGGCACTCCATAAGTACATTTACTGCGTTGCGAGTCATTTTTCTCCTCAAATAATGGCGGGTCTTAAGTCCGTCGTTACCACTAGTATTTTCACACTCAAGTGTATCGCTACCGGATAATGAGTCCCTTTGAGCAGTATCTTCTTCGTGACATCGCGTTCATAAACAAAATATTTCGATATTCTAATGTAGATTGCGCTGGATGGGGGCTTATTTTGTCCATCATAACAACGTGGGGTGGTGGTGGGATCGAACCGTCGTAAAAAATATGTGAAAACATTTTTCCCCTTATTCAAGTGCGCCTGTCCTATTAGCATCCTCACCATGGAAGAATCATCCGCCTCCAGCCGTAATGGACCATAATAATTCACAAAGGGAATTGACAATTGCCCAGTGACAGCTGGAACTGCTAGGCGAATTTCTCTTAATTTGCTGTAAGCGTATTTCATCATAAATCTTGTCATGTCTGATTTGTTATGTAGCGAATATTTTATATTTAACCTACATAAGGTAATGGAAAATATTCAAATTGATTGAAATAAAAACTCTCCAACTCAACGCAATTTTATTATGTTTCAACGAGTACTGATAATATTTAAATGCATATCTTGAATGAATGCATAACATGATTTCATTCAAGTGGTATATATATTTAATATGTTGTCAGTAATCTAGCTAAGATTTTAGATTCTAGATAATAAACTACCTCCGTGGCCTAGTTGGTAAGAGACCTAACTTGCAAAGTAGTTTGTGGGTTCGACTCCTGTTGATATCCAGATTTTTTAAAAAGGGTTCCAGTCTAGTTTTTTTCTTAAAGCTTATTTTACACTTATCTGGTTGGTTGAAAGAGATCGCCATATGATAATAAACGCGCTAGTTTGTATTGTATATGTAAGACGAAATTATACTACAGTATTTCTTATTTTTATTTATTGACAAAATAAACGATAATATATTAACATCGAATTTAAAACCTTGTTCTCCACTTATCGGTCAGGTAGACAATGATTTAAAGTTGTTTTTTTCTATACTAAAAAATGCGCAGTTCAAGCACTTGAAACTTATTAGAATTGCATTTTTGCAAAACTGTACAGTTTTCGGAATTTAATAAAATAGTTAAAAAAATAAAAAGGATGAAGGTTAATACATACTATATCTGAAAAGTTAATTTAAATATTTTAAATGAAGATACTTTAACCGGATTTGAAATCATATATATATATATATTTTCTGGATTTAAATCTATAAAATATGATGATAATTAATTCTACTTGAAAATAAAAAGCAATGACAAAAAATATTTCAGTAACATGTTTAATAATTATTATAAATCGCGTGAACATCGATCAAAGTATGAGATTTATTTAATTGTAGTCCCGTATCTTGAAGCTTGCCATTTTTGCTTTTTTATACCAAAACATTTGTTATTTTGCTATAAAACAGAACACTATTAAAATTTTTATCTAATCCTACACATAAACATTAATATTAGTTTCCATGGTTATATCATTTTCCCGCTAATATTTCAATTTCCAAAACAAATATATTGACAATTTTAAAAAGTTTGCAAAGACCCGTTTGAGAGATGAAAATAATTGACCTTAAATACAGCATCATTTTAATCAGTAAAATAATTCAATACGAAAACGCAATAACGTCGATCTTCACGCAATTACAGCATTAATAAATTTCTAGACGTGCAATTTTAATTTAATCGCGTGCAAATATTTCCTGCTCAACTAAAGTTCTTTTCTTAATGTTGCGTGATATAAAAAAATCTATATTTTTCCTATAGTCTATTTAATGTTTCTATTATGGTGAACAAAATGTCTTGCGTACATTTAAATATAGAGAAGAGTTAATGATTATTTCTCTATGTCCTTTATTATATTTTAGAATTTTTTTAAAAACTTTTATTTTAGTTATTTTGAAGGTTGTTAGGCTATGTGTTTTTACTATTCATTTCTGAATTGTCATACATTTTCGTTGTATACAGTACAATCTGGCGTGTAAATTGTCACGTGACAATCTCTTCACATGTCTTAAGTGAAAACCAGAAAAGAACCGTTTCTAAAAACCTTGGTAACTACAGAAATTGAACCCGTACCATCCTAGTAGGAAGACAGGATGATACAGGTTCAAGACAGACGCCTGTCTAACCAACTAGGTCATGGAGGTCGTCATGCCACGAATATATTGCAAGTTAAGAAATTATAATTGTGGTGGGAGTTCATTTCCTATAATTTTCTCTAATATTATACACAATCTTTATTGATATGAAACTGATTGCCTTCAAAATTAATTGGTACATAGAAATATATATTTATACAAATTATTCTTATACATATTTTTGTTTTTTGAATCAATTTAAAACAATGGAGGAATGAAAACAATAGAAAAGAATGCGAATTAAATAAGATGCAGTACTTATGATGAAGAAAGGATTATTGAGATGATTCGACTACGTAGAAAGATTGAAATGAAAAAAAAAGGAATTGAAATATCCTTAAGAAGTCTGCTATTTAAATTATATTTTTATTATTAAATTATTTTGCTGTATAAGGAATAAGAAGTTTGGTAAAACCTAGAAAAACGTGACGTGACTAAAATATTTTAATTCTGAAAGAGGGATGAATGAAAAACATTTATAAAAAAATATGCATGACGAGTTGTATAAACGAGGCAGAAACGGAAGATGTGTGCCAAGAAAGAATTAAATGGATATCTATCCCAATAGGAGCATGGCGTGATGGTGATTATTATGGATTTAAAAAATATATAAATAAAAAAACACAATTAATGATTCTTTTTATGTGCTTTTTAATGACAATTATTTTTTCGGTTAGATGATTAATTTTTTTTTTCGTTATGATATATTTTTTTTAAATTTTGTAATTAATTTCCATTTTTGTTGTGTGAAATGTTTTTAAGTTTATTTGATTGCGGTTTTCTTTTTTATTTGTATTGAATTTTGATTTTTTTGTGAAAATTGCGGCCGTTAAAAGTGAATACATACAGTACAAGTTGCGGCCGTTAGAAGTGAATACATACAGTACAAGTTGCGGCCGTTAGAAGTGAATACATACAGTACAAGTTGCGGCCGTTAGAAGTGAATACATACAGTACAAGTTGCGGCCGTTAGAAGTGAATACATACAGTACAAGTTGCGGCCGTTAGAAGTGAATACATACAGTACAAGTTGCGGCCGTTAGAAGTGAATACATACAGTACAAGTTGCAGCCGTTAAAAGTGAATAGATACAGTACAATTTTTGAAACGATAATCGAATTGCTTTAAACTACATAAATACTTAAATATTTTTACAATACTATGTTATAATAAAAATGTTCGATGCATTTCATAACCGAAGTCATGATAACTACAAACTCGGTGAAAACAGCTGAATATTAGAGAATTAAATTTGTTTTAATTTTATGTTCATCAAATTATATTTTTCTGTCATTTAGTGGATGATTTAGATGATAGATATCGTGATATTATCGAGTAATGAATGTTCATCATTCATTAAGACGCTCCCAATACTAATTAAATATGTTTTATTCCTAATACTAACTAATGTCACCTTATGACTGCAATTCGATTTATTTTTTAAAATATAGAACAAAGTGTACACCACTATTTATTTCGTTTAGATTTCAAATGGATTAAAAAGTAAAAACGTTAGACCTAAAGATCAAATATGTCATCAAACAATGATCTGTATTATGATTTAATACTAAATACTTCACTTCATATGAAAAAAAAATCTCTTTATATGAAAACGAATGTTCGGGTGATTGTCCATCTTTGTGGGGTTTGTAGGCATATGCTCACGTATGTGTTTATGGATTTAGTGGGGATGAATAGTCATTTGAATTATTTATGCGACCGGTAACTTGTTTCATTTACTTTTGTCTGGTTGGTTGTAAGAGTTTGCCGCCTGGAAATAAGCCCGCCAGATTATATTTGCAATAAAAGTGTTAAATAAATAAATATAACAAAAGAATTCTGATGTATTATTTTAATATTAAAAAATAAAATGGTTCTCGCATATTTTTTGGATTCAACATAATCGTTAGCATTTGCTTTGATAGTTACATATCGCGGATGCAAATTGAAAATGTAACGCTAGATAGACAGATAGGTGTAATGTATTACAGATCCCGTGACCTCAAGGCTAGAGCAACTGATTGGAGCCAATTCAAGAGCGGATCTGGTCCAAAACCGGTCTTCAAGAGGCAGGTGTGGACCAAAAGACCAGTCTTAGTTTGCGATTATTTTATTTAAAGAATGAAAAATAAAATTAACAGTTATTAAAAGCAAAGGTTGAAACTGAATTTTCTTTTACAGACATTGATGTACAATTTCTAGTAAACAGTAGTTATATTTTACACATACTTAATGTGTTTTTTATCGCTTGTTAGTGAATTTCAAGATACAAAAAAACGTTGGGTGATATATAAGAAACAATTTCATAAGAAAAAAAATTATATCATGTACAAGATTACACTTACATACATTCATACAATCACGCCGTTGCCCTGTCCTGTAGGGGTAGGCAGAGAGGACAGAGCGCTATACTTTTATATATCGCCACACACAGACACACACATCCTTAACCTCTTCTACACCCATACACCTTTGCACACACAACTTCTACAATTTCCCTGACTTTCTACTTTTATTTTTTTTTTAAATCAATTACCTAATCCAACCCCACCTTTTTGGTCTCCCTCTTACAAGTATTCTACTCACATCTGGACTATACATCGGTTTTATTAGTCTTCATTCATTTCTTCGTTCCACATGCTCAAATAATCTCAGCGTGCTCTTCTTCATCTTACTCAACACATCAGATCTTCAAAATTTTGACATACGAATCTGAAGGCCAACTCTCTCTGGGTATCTGAGTTCAAATAGAAAAAGGAAATTGCAGGATCCTCTTTACATGTTATCAAAGAACGTGTCTAAACATTGTTGATATGTATTCCATCAACTGACAAAAAAGCCATGCAAAATGTTCAAGGTATGTGCTAAGCACAAGAAGAGAAATGAGATCCCTGTACGTGTGGAAGGAGTGTTATGTATCTCTGCACAAAGGGAAATGAATGACTATATTAAACTACAAGAAATTATCAACGTATTTCAATCAAATATACAAAGTTTAATTATAATTTTCCTAATATTTCTAAGATATGACATATGTAGCAATGTTAGTAAAATCTCACAAAAATCAGAATTCCTCAAAAACAAGCCGAGCACTGGGAAAGTTTGTCTCTATTTTGGTTGGGTCTTTAAGTGTCAATAATTATTATTATGTATTACATAAATATTTCGTATCATTAAAACGCAAAGTACAGCTCTGTAAAAACATTTGATTTTTTTGACTAAACAATTTGGTCGTTCACGCACATTTTGCGTTCATTAACATTTGTCCGTTAACTTTGACCACTTAAGTTATTTTATATCGAAATGTGTTGAAATCAGTTAATATTGAGCGCTTCCACATTTCCGAAATTCGACGCGGTAAAAAATATATATATATAAGGAAAGAAAATATGTTTTTTTTTTCTTAAACACGCCAATTTCACTATTTGTCTTGCTTCGCAATGACTTGTTCACGGTACGTTGATTAATGTGTGAAAAACTATTTTCTGATACAATCTTAATTTGTGTTTTTAGCCTCGCTCTGTTAATGTGCATAATCTCGTATTGGTTGTTTTTTTTTAAAGTTCACTGTACAACATTTGCTATTTACATCGTTTTAACGGAAATGCGAAAAACACAGAGCACACGTACACAACAATGCAAAAAAAACTTTTTTGACAAAATGGTTTCATTCATAAATCTCATTTTTTAAATATTTTTTTGTTATTCATTAATCTCAATTTTTATATAAACTATTTGTCATTCATTAATCTCAATTTTATATAAAATATTTGTCATTCATTAATCTCAATTTTATATAAAATATTTGTCATTCATTAATCTCAATTTTTACATAAAATATTTGTCATACATTTATCTCAATTTTTATATAAAACATTTGTCATTCATTAATCTCAATTTTTATATAACGTATTTGTCATTCATTAATCTCAATTTTTATATGACATATTTGTCATTCATTCATTTCAATTTTTATATAACATATTTGTCATTCGTTAATCTCAATTTTTATATAAAATATTTGTCATTCATTAATCTCAATCTTAATATATAATATCTCCTAAGATGATTGTCCATAATAGAATTTTGGTGCCAACTTTGATATATGAGAGAGAAGCGTGGACGTGGAAAAATAATGAGGAGCCGAATAAATGCTGTTGATATATATGGAGAAAAATACATGGAGTTACCATGTATGACAGAGTACGGGATGAAGTAATAAGGGATGAATATGAACTTAAGGCTGATGAGTTAAGTAAGATGAAGAAGAGTATGTTGGGATGGTGTGTGTATGTAGAACGAATTAATGAAGAAATACTAACAAAACAGATATATAGTGCAGATGTAAGTAGTGCAGATAAATAGCAAAAAATACATTTAAGAGAAGCTATCAAAAGGTTTTGGCTCGTCTCATAGCCTCCCCTCGGCCGAGGTACACCCCACCAATATAATGTCATCTCATACATTGTTACCCCGTGTATTATTCTTAATGCGTGCATTTCTATATAGCTTATTCGGCTCCTAACAGTCTTTTTCCACGTTCACGTTTCACTCCAAAAGATTAATGTCGCTGATCAATACTTTTGTGGACTATTCATCTTAGCAGATTTTGATACTGTCCGGTTCGAGCATATATGTTTTAATGACTTTGTTTCCAATCGCTACACGCCTTTCGATATCTCTCGTAACACTTCCATCATATTTTTAGAAAAGTAAATTGAAAACATAATTGAATGTGAGTCAATATAATTTTTTAATTAAAAATCTCCCTGTGATTTCATCGAATACGTAACAGTAGATTTATTTCAACGCCATATATTATTTAATTATTTAACAGCTGTATTGAATTTGTCAATGTCTGGGACCGAGTTTTCAGCAAACACATAGCCAACACATGTGGCAACAGTAACGATATCTTTGGAAATTAATGAAAAAATCACAGTATCATTATTCACGTGATGTGGAACACATACTTGCATTATTTTTTAAGGATCTCATTTTGTGGTACTGCGATGATAGTCAATAATTTCTGACGTCTCTACTCAGTCTTAGATCGGTTAATTTTCGAACCGATTGGCTACTCCGATCTAGTGGCATCAAATGATAGTTTTGCTGCATTCAAAGTTTTTTTGTGAAAGTACTGGCAACTTGCTTGGCTTGGTATTAAAATAGTTTTGTTGCATTCGAAGTTTACTGTGAAAGTACTAGCAACCTGCTTGGCTTGGTATTTAATTAAGAGTTTTAAATTTTAAACTAAATCGAATCATATTAAACAATCTTAAAAACGACAAAATTATAAATTCATGTGTTATGGAAGATCCTATCAACTCTTAATGAGTAAGGAAAAAGAAGGGACGGTGGAGAGGAAAGAAAAATCAGGAATAAAACACGTTATTACTGACTAGAAATTAAGAGTTTTTCAAGTGGCTTCTTAACGCATGCTAAGGACGGAGCGAGTCTAACATTAGTTTGTAATTGGTTCCAGAGTCTCACTGCATGAACAGTAAAGGACGACGTAAAAAAATAAGAGCTGTGAACTGGGAAGGCCAATAAACAATATCTGTCTGAGCGCAGCGCAAGTCCATGATCAGAAAGACGCTGAAATTTTTCATGGTATGTAAATAAAAAAATTCATTCAGCGCGTATATTTATAAACATGTGAACAAAGAAACACTTGCTAAAGAATTGACTTATTGACACTACATGCGTCGTTATATTCACAATACGTTATCGGGACTGTAAAAAGTATCGTAAAGATGTTTTAATGGTTTAATAGTGATCCTCGTATCTGTGTGCAAATTATGATTACGGCTTGAAAGTTCCAACGTGAATCGAACCCAGCCCGGGTGGACTATGGGTTCGGTTTTCATTAGGATTTTCAGAAGGGTTTTAAAATGATTTTTAATTAAAGCCTCATTAACACTTTTCTCATTGGTTGAAAGAAATTACCATATAGCAACAAGCTCGTCCGATTATACTGTACACAATGAAAGCTTAATACAGTACAATATTTGATAAATTTTATTTATATAATACATGACAAGAAATTCTACAATTTGCGAAAAAAACAACAAGTAATTTAATTTGGACAAACAATTTTAATGGATCTGGATTCGTTGCCTTTTATTTTTCGTGTCCACAGTAAACTAGGATTTTGCCTGAATCTCACTGAGGACAGAATACATACAATACATTCGTGATTCAATTTTCAGCACGGTGACACGCTTGTCTTCCGATATGTGACTTCTAACTAGTTGTTCGAAATACATTATATGTATAAACCCATCGATTGTATCCTTGTGTAATGAAGTGTTAATAAATAATTCCCATCTAATCTATGTTATTTAATTTTTATTTATAAATTACTTTTTACACTAAAAGTTTTAGTCGCGATCATGGATACCGAAAATAATATTATTATTCGGAAACAAAAATCGATTGATCGGAAGAAATTGTTATAAAGCAATAAATCAGGCAGATGTGTGTTAACATGGCATTAGAAAATAAATAAATTAAAAATGCAAACAGTAACTCGAATGTGGATCAGTACACAATATTGAGTACAGAGGAGGAAGGCGACAGGCAATGGACAACAGACAACAGACGAGCAGACCATCCCAGCCCGATGTAAGCGGACACCTAGAATTAGAGTGCTAATTGAACAAGTGCCCCGATCTGCGGATGGGAATTGCTGCCTGTTAGCTGATTTTAACCCATACGCTGTCAACTACGAAACAATGTATTTATATTTCTTGTATAATAAGCTAGACGGCTGGGCTTTAACTTGAGTAAAGGCGAGAATAAGCTACAGACTTGAGAATAAGCTACGGATATGAGATATTTCGAACTGTACTACTAGCGAAAGCGGTATAAAAGTCCGGTATACATTTTTCTATTGAAACAGAATAAGGCCAAAACATAGAAAAGTAGATGACCTCCGTGGTCTGGAGTATGGATTGAAAAACATTTGATGTCCTCCCATTCGATCTCGCCCTCTATTGGTGGGGATATATCTCGGTTGGGATGATATCATGTGATGACCTCAGATATTTTGATACCTTCTTTCTTAAATGTGTTTCCTTTTCCATTAATTTAAAATATGTGTAATTTCAGGATAAACTCGTACAGTACCCGGCGGTAAGTAATACACATCGGGCTTAAGAAAGAGACTGTCGGCCATAATCGGCTTACTTCAGCTTTGTAGGGTGTCGTCTCTGTCATTCATACACGTGTTCCGTCGCGATTTGTCAGTCGTTGTCAAGCGACAGACGACGCTCTACAAAGCTGAAGTAAGCCGATTATGGCCGACAGTCTCTTTCTTAAGCCCGGTGTGTATTACTTACCGCCGGGTACTGTACATGCTATGTTGCTATCAATAAACCTATATTAATTTATTTAGAAAAACGCACTGTTATAACTATCCTCGTTTTCAAAATTAGATTAATTTGATCGAACCATGATTATCTACGTCTTCCCGAAATTAGATTAATTTGATCAAGCCATGATTATCTACGTCTTCCCGAAATTTTCGCGCCTTTTATTTATTTATTTAACACTTTCATTGCCAATACAATCTAGCGGGCTTATTACCAGGTGGCAATCTCTTCCAACCAACCAGAATACTTCTATACTAAAATACTCGTATATATAATTTTCGTAAATCTTTTATCGGTCATTCTTTCTACGTGACCAAACATTTTCAATGTTTCTTTCTTAATTTTAAGCACTGCATCTTATTTCAATCCACATCATTTCCTAATGTCATCATTACTTATTCTGTCATACATCTAAAAGATGCATTTTTTTTGTATTTAATGTATTTTATTAAAAAAATGTTAGGTGGATGTACGAACTTAAAAAAATTATAATTACACATATATACTACACTCCACATAAATCCGAATGGTTCACTATCACATATCGAAAGATCTACAAGTTTATTTGTAGTTCACCAAACATGTATTTCTAAACATAATATGTTTATTATGCAGATGCGGGGAAGTACCCAATCTCATGACCGCAGTCACGACCTTCTAATCTTAACAACTTAATATATTTATTTTGTAGTTTAAAACTCCAATGAGTACATTTATCCGACTAAGTCCCTGGCTACCTCTAATGGAAGTCCTTTATGTAGAATTGCGGCTGTAGAACATTTTTAAGAATGTCGTTTCCTCGAAAATGGTGAAGTTTATAAGATCACATGTTTTCTAAGTTTTCCCCCTTCAATATGTGCTTGCTGTTGGGGCCATTAACTTTTAATAGCACTAAATTCAACGTTTATCTTATTATTTTAGATACTGATGCAAACAAATTCAACGTTTATCTTATTACTTTAGATACAGATTCAAACAAATACACGCTGAATATCAACGTTGATACGAAGTAGTCAATTTATTATTTTTTTTCATCATAATTCATTTTATTTATTGAAATGTTCACATGAACATTATATAAACGGTCCAGTCGTCTCGCAGGTTGATTGGCTATTCTGAGACAGCTGACTTACTGAAATTCATATATAAACATATACAAACAATGCAAAAAGTCTAAGCTATGTTACAGCCGCTCGTTAGATTTGAGAGCCCCCAGCATAAGGGGCATAAGGGATGTTTCATTTATTAGTATAATCACGTCAATATAAATAAAGCACTCTGAGATGGACGAATGAATAAAGACGAAGGCGTGGTAGATAAAGACCATATTAAGTATATGATTAGATCAAGTTAATGATATTTTTAAAGAAGGAAACGTAAAAAATTAGATTAATCGTAGGAGTTATATGAGAAGATATATAGATGTGGAAGAAGCAAAGGATGTGTGTCGAGATAGGAAAGTCCGACTTGCTATCCTCTCTGCCTATCCCAACATGGAAATGGCGTGATGGTATGTATGTTAGTAATATAAATACGTAAATTTAATTGTATTGTAATTTTTTTCTTAGTATACTATAGAAGAACTACGTGTTAACTAATAAAGGGTCTTTAAAATTGAGCGGTTTTTTTAATTCTTGGATAAAACACAGATGGCGTCACAAACTTGTCTGGGTCTTGTGACATTTGAGAAGTGTAATTTATGACATTTATTAAAATGGAGTCGTATAAAATACAACAACGCGTTCAAATTGTTGAATTATTTTATGTATCGTAATCTCCGGAAACAGTGATGTTAATTGGCCCCCAAGATCATGTGATCTAACACCGTTAGATTATTTTCTCTGGGGTTACATGAAAAAACAGGTCTATAAGAATGATTCTCAATCGATTTCTGAACTGAAGGACGAAATTATTCGCGTTATTGGTGAGTTCTAACCGCAATTATGCCAAAATGTCATCGAAAATTTTGACAAAAGAGTGGACATCTGTGGAGCTGCAAGAGGTGGACATATGGCGGATTTGTTTTTTTTGTGTTTAAATGTCATACATTATACTTCAATGAAAAATAAAAGGTTTTTTGAAATCAAAGCAAATTGTGTGTTTTATTCCAGAATTAAAAAAAATTGAATTAAAAAAACCACTAAATTTGAAAGACCCTTTATTTTCCTATTCCTGGGTGTTTGAATATCAGGTATTCTTTCATTGGTTAGCCACTTGGTGGTCGGCTGGTTGAAAGGTTGTTCTAAAGAACGACCCATGCACCGTCCATCATTTTCGCGAAAAGCAGATTTTACTGTTCCTTTCACACTTTCCAACTTGTAATACTTGTATATATCTAATATGGTCCGTTGTCTACTACTGGAAAGTATAATAGTTTCGCATTTCTCGGATATATGTCTTTAGAAACAAAATGTTCGTTGCTAACTTAATTCCAAACGTGCTGAATATATATTATTATGACAGGTTATAGTTTAGCGCATTTTTCGGCAATTGTTTATTCTAATCTCATGCACGTGTCAGTATCGTCTTTATTTTCTTCCCCGTCATACGATGTGTTTAAATTTTTTAAAAACTGCTTTCACAAGTATTGTGAAATCTATCAACGAATGACTTTCCCCCGATACACGGTAGTAATGTTCTGAGGCGTAACATTGTTCTGGAAGAATCAGGTTTTGTTTCGATACCATGGTAGCAATTTTCTGACGCATGACTTTGCTATGGAAGAATCAGCTTTTGTTTCGAAAAAATAGGTCCCGACACACAGTAGCAATGTTCTGAGGCGTGACTTTGTTCTGGAAGAATAAGCTTTGGTTTCGAAAACATAGGTCCCCGATACATGGTAGCTATGTTCTGAGACGTGACTTTGTTCTGGAAGAATCGTCTTTTGTTTCGATATCATAGGTCCCGATACACAGTAACAATGTTCTGAGGCGTGACTTTGTTCTGGAAGAATCATCTTTTGTTTCGATATCATAGGTCCCGATACACAGTAACAATGTTCTGAGGCGTGACTTTGTTCTGGAAGAATCAGATTTTGTTTCGATACCATAGCTCATTTATTTGGCGTACTAATAATATTGAAATTTATTGATGTAAAACGTTAAAACACAATAGTCACTTTAAGTGTTGCTGTTATTAATATCTCCAGCTTTTAAAACGTCATCCCGTTTTATGGCATCCCATTTATTGCGAGGCAGGAAGTATCGTATTGCGGATGCGGAATTTTTATTCAAATATGGGAATTAACGCGCTAATTTTGCATGACACTCCGAAGAAGTGAAATTACTTAAAAAACACAGAAAGCAGATTTTACTGTTATTTTCTAACATTTATCTTACATGTTGTCCGGATATAACAGTTTCGTATTTCACGCATATATGTCGTTAGAAAAAAACTTTCATTGCTAACTTCATCACAAACGTGCTGAATGCATATAGTTATGAAAGGTAATAGTTTAGCGTATTTTTCAGTTATTGTTTACTCAAATTGCTTGATCGGTTTTTTTGTGTTATTTTGAAAATGGAATAGAATAAGCAATTTTTTCGGTATTTGATGCTTTTTGACAACCGCAAAGAAAAAATGAGACACATACAAAAAAATGTATACTATATGTAATAGGTTAGTCAAAAAGTTTTGAAAGTGACATCTATGGAGCAGTAGAAAACCCAAAATTTCTACGCCATTTTAATATTTCATCTTTCATAAGAACGTACTCAAAATTTCATTTCGATCTGTCAATTCATTCTTTGTTTACAAGCCATTTGAAGTTGACGTGTCAGTGTATTTTTTAACAATGGAAAAATCCGAATATCGTGCAGTGATTAAATTCTTTGTTTTGGAAGGTTTATTGGCTGTTTATATACTGAGATCCATGCAAAGATGGTGAAAGTATTAAAGGAGTCTTCTCCTTCATTTCCAACCGTTCACCGATGGGTTTTGGAGTTTAAGCGTGGCCGTACAAGCGTTGAAGACGATCCACGCTCAGGACGTCCAAAAAGTGCATCAACCCCAGAAATCATAGCGAAAATACAGGATATGGTTTTGGAAGATCATCGATCGACTGTGGATGTGATAGCTGACACCATAGGCATCTCACATGGAACAACATGGCATATTTTGGCTGAAGTTTTGGGTTTCAAAAAACTGTGTGCACAATGGGTGCCGCATTTGCTAACAATGCAACAAAAACACGTTCGAATGCGACTTTCTGAGCAACATTTGGAGCAATTTCGAAAGGATAAAAAGGATTTTCTGCGTCGATTCATCACTATGGATGAGACTTGGGTCTACCACCATGATCCTGAATCAAAACAAGAGGCTAAAGAGTGGTGTGAACCAGGCACTTTGGCTCCGAAGCGAGTTCGTGTCCAGAAATCGGCCAAGAAGGTGTTAACGTCAGTTTTTTGGGATGCAAAAGGAATTTTATTGATAGATTATCTCCAAACTGGTAAGACAATCAACTCTGATTATTATTGTGACCTTTTGGACCAGTTGGATGAAAAAAATTGTGAAAAAAGACCCGGTTTGCAGAAGGAAAAAATCATTTTTCATCAAGACAATGCACCTGCTCACACAGCTCAAAAAACCATCGCGAAAATCAGTGAATTGGGGTACGAATTGTTGCAGCATCCACCCTATTCGCCAGATTTAGCTCCCTCTGACTTCTGGCTTTTCTCACACCTCAAAATATTCCTTCGTGGAAAGCATTTTTCATCAAACGAAGAGGTTATAGCCGTCGTAGAGGAGTATTTTGCAGGCCTTCCAGAAAGTCACTTCCGTGATGGGACAACAAAGTTGGATGATCGTTGGACCAAGTGTATTGATCTTATGGGAGACTATACTGAGCAATAAAAGTGATTTCCCCCCAAAAAAAATGTATTTTCATTTCCGCTTTCAAAACATTTTGACTAACTAGTACCTATCTTTGTAAACTGTTCAACCTGGTGGGTGTATTACGACCATGTTACAGTTTCTTAAAATCAATCAGAAAGTGTCTCAAGGAGATTTTGACTACCTTGAGGAATCCAATCTGAAGCCCCGGCATATTTTTATTGGTATAAATAAATAAATATAGGTTTATTGACAGCAACATAGTATGTACAAAATATATTTAAATAACACTTCTAAAACACATAAATTGCAGATAATAAATTAAATACAGATGCTATCAAAAGGTCTGGGCTCATCTAATAACATCCCCTCGGCCAAGATACACCCCACCAATATAGGGCGAACCCAGCCACGGGGACACCAGATGTTTTTCAGCCCACACCCTTGAACACGTAGAACAAGAATATAAAAAAAAACACAGAAAATAAATAGATGACAAAAAAATTACAATCAAGAGAGAAAACATTAAAAGGTCCGGGCTCATCCCACAAACATTCCCCCGGCCGAGATACACCCCACCAATGTAGGGCGAGCCCGACCGCAAGGGCATGGTCGACATATTCGTACACGTATTAGTGATGAGGACATGTTGAAGCGTTTCCAACATTTTATTCTTAATTTATATATTCGTCAAATTTGATTCTGATATCAATTCGTATTTTTTTAAATTTTCCTCTTTTTGTGCATAACTATTTAATTCATCGACTAAAGGACTCGACATAAACATATACCATCACGCCGTTTCCTTATTGGGGGTATGTTAAGAAGACATAAGGCCAGACTTTTCTATCGCGATACACATCGTTCGCCCTCTACATCAATAATCAGGACTTACTCTGATATAATAAAATGTAAAAGCTATTTGATAATAATAAAATGATAATTTTTATAGCGCAGTTTAGAGCGCAGACTCTCCTCAAGGGCGCTCTAAATATTATTTATTATAAATTAACTTACTAACCAAAAACTTGTAATATATTCGATGTTAAAATTACGAAGTCGATAAATGTGACTTGACAGGGATCTTTGTAGTTCAAATAATTATGTGAAATGCAAAGACATGCATAAATGACCTAACCCACAAAGCACAATTATTTTAAATATCGAAAAAACGTCAATCAATCATGTATGTGCAAAAATATTAAGATCGTTATTTTAATGGTCAGTTAAATCTTGTTTTATTCAGTTCATAAAAACTGGCGAGATATTTCCTCAACTATCTCAGCGCAGACAAAATGTGGGTTAGATCTTTTTGTATACACATGTTCAATTTTAATGATTAAGATTTGCACATTCAAATATTTTTTTGATTTGCGGGTTATTTCACATTTTTTTAAAATTATTTTGTGGTTATTTCACATTTTTAAATATCAATTACTCAAATTAAAACATTTTTTGTGTAATTAAAAATAACAGCACATTCATTCATAAGTAATACTTAACAAAAAAAACTTAATTTTCACATTTTAATACGCGCCTTTATAATTGTTAATTGAATGGAAAAAATAAAATATATCTATTATTTTTAAGATACTACAATACTTATAAAATTACAATAAATATATATTTGAAAACTGTGGAAAACGTAATCAAATCAAAAAAGTATAAGATGGCTCTAAATTCCAAGAAAACAGTAGAAAACTTTCTTAAGTCTTTTTCTGAGAGGTCGAGATTTAATTTCAATTAACAAATCACAGGAAACGGTATAATATCTGGATATTGTCAATATTCAGAGCATTATGTAGAAATGATACAGAAATGTAAACAAAACAGAAACCCGCGAGAAAACGTAAACAATCGTGAACTTGTAAATAACATATTATGAATTAAAATAAATTGAAAGAGGCCTCAAACTCCAAAACTTTTATGAGATATTGATTAAATAAATTATTGAAAAGAATATACTGTGTTATAAGTTATTATTATTGACTTACGATGATGATTGGTGATGATTATTCTTTCCCATCTCGCTGTGTTCGATATTCGCTTGTAAACACAATAAAAAAGTTATTATCAAAATATAAAACTAACACTAAAATTAAACAAACAAAACCACTGGACCCTTCCGTGCAGAATGGCACAAATAAAACGAAAATGAACAGTACTTTTTATTGATGATAAAAGGAAATGCGCGGACACAAACAACACTCAAGCACTGCACAGGTAAGATAAATAACTTCAATGCGCAGACAAACAAGAATTGGACTGCGTGAAGAAGTAAACTGCGCAGGCGCAAGTCGAAGCATCATAAAGACATGCGCAACTAGTGTTGGACTGCCATCTATCGAAAATATGAAATATTATTTTCAAAACAGTGTTTAGCAAAGTTGTCACAATGAATCGAGTTACAGGCATTCTCTCCTAGATGTCCCTTTGAATCCTGATTATACTACAGCAATGAAAATCGCTTCCACTTGTATGTAGGACGTTTTAGTATAAGGTAATTAATAATCATTTTTATGACTACACAAAATATATATTTTATTGGATGGATATTTATAAAAAATAAGTAGATGAATGTATTGACATGTTTTTTTATATATTTTAAATTAACAATAACCATGGATTTAGCGTGTTGGGTGTTTTTTGCACCCACGTCAAATCCCATTAAATCGAAATTCATGGGTTTAGCGTGTTGGTTTTATTTTTTGTGTTGGTTGGAAATAATCATGGATTTAGCGTGTTGTTTTTTTTTGCACATACAGGTCAAATCCCATTAAATCTAAATTCATGGGACCATAAAAATATTTCGTTCTGGCTGTGGAAGTCAAATACAGGCGGCCCTCGACTTTCGTACATTCCACTTTCGCACAATTCGCTATTTCGCACATTTTTTAAAATTCAATTTTTTAAAGATTTTTGTCGATGAACTAAATGAATGAAGTAAACTTGGACGTTAACAACGAAGGTGTTAATGAGTGGATTGAATCTCACTTGAGCAACAAGAGTTAAATGAAATACACAAAGAAATTGAGGAAGAAGAAGCTGATAAAATCTTCAAGACTTTGACAATAAAAAATATGAATGAATCCTTCATGCATCTTGACAATTTTTTGACTATCATGGAAGAATGTGATCCCAATGGAGAACGTATATCTTAAGTACGTAGGGAGATTGAGAAAGACACAGCGTGTTATAGAACTTTTTATCAAGAAAAGAAAAAAAAAGGGTGGTATTCAACTAACCCTTGAGAAGTTTATAAAGAAAACACCTGAAAGCACTTAAACACGCCTCGTTCACTTAATTATGTATATTGATAAATAAATATTATTATTGATAAATACATATTTTAAAATAGAATTTTGATGTTTTTTTTTACATTCCTCTACTTTCGAACATTCAATATTCGCACACATTTTCAGGAACCAATTATGTGCTAAAGTCGAGGGCCGCCTGTATAGTATTAAGAAGGTTTAACTTAATTGTCATTGTCATCTTCGCTCACCAAATTAAAGATTGCATCCGACGCATTCATAGATTACTGCATTTTAAATTATTTGTGTTTCACTCGTTAACTCGCTCGCCATTACTAAATTACAATATTATCTAAACCAACGTAATCATAATAATTTACACCCGTATCAACAACCGCAGATTTTCACATATCTTGTACTTAATATTCTATTTCAATTATACTTAATCTGTTCTAGTAATCTGGATATTTAAAAATGGAGGTATTCTTCCAACACTAAACGTTGACCTTTTATCTCGCCATTTTGATAAATTGACTACTTTAATGCATTTTCACTACATTCATAGATCCAAAAGATTAAGAAATGCTGTAAAATTGGAAGGTAAAAATTCGTACATTGACCGTATTCTATCTAACTTGCAAATTAAATTGTGCGCTAAACAATTATCAATTTAAATAATAATTATTCTGTCTTATCTTTTCATTTGAGCGTTAAAATTCATTAAATATTGTTTGCGTCGACCAAGCCCCTTAGTTTGAATCCCTCAGCAGCCATTTTCGGTTGAAAAATGTTAATTAAACTGAATTTTTTATTTCCTATCAACGGTATTCGTCAACATATAATTTTAAGTACGTTCGTTCGATCCAACAAAAAATATATATTTTCTGAAAATTTTGTTACTTCGGTATTCGTTGAAATTATATTTTATCTGTTTACCTATATTTTTAGTAAAATCCCTCGAGTAATTAAAATCATATGATCTTGTTCGATTTATAATTTCAAAGGTATTGAAATAGATTCGCACTGGGAGTAAATATATTTTTGATGGTAATATTTCAATTTTACTAACAATAACATTTTATTCAAATATGGCCTTTGCAAATAATAATTTACAATTATGGACCATTTATGTAAGGTCAATGTATATTTCAATAACTAAACGGACATTTCTGACCGTAAAATGTATCGTGGTTAAATTATGTTGAAAAATTGTTCCATATTTATTTATTTATTTATTTAACACTTTTATTGCAATACAATCTGGCGGGCTTATTGCCAGGTGGCAATCTCTTCCAGCCAACCAGACAAAAGTAAATGAAGCAAGTTACGTGGTCGCATAAATCATTAAATTGACTATCCATCCCCACGAAATCCATAAACATATACGCGAGAACATGCCCACGAACCCCACAAAGACGGACAATCACCCGAACATTATTTTTCATATAAAGTGAGATATCATCAATCAAAAAAGGAAAGGAAAGGATGGTGGAGAGGAAAGGAAAAGAAAAATCAGGGATGAAACACGTTATTTTACTGACTAGAAATTAAGAGTTTTTTCAGTCGCTTCTTAAAGCATACATGTCCATAGAAAGCAGCCAGCTGTTTGTTTCTGCAATCATCTCAAAATAGGTAAAACATGGATTAGGATCTTTGTGCACAATTACGTTCAAATATCGTCTGAAAAAAATATTATATACAAGCTCATATAACGCTAGGTGATGTTTCCTCGCTTGTCTCAAAAGAAATAATAATCATATTGGGTATGTTTTGCTTGTGTACTTTTTAATTTTTTGCGTGTATATAGAAATATACACGCAAAAACCCCCAACTCACATTTTACATTTTCTGAGATAATTGGCAAAACGTGCAGTTGCCTTGTATAGGCTTATATGGACCAATTAATTTTTAAGACAGGATTAAACCTTGAAAACCCCAATTGATTGGTTTTTTATGTTTGTATATGCTTTTATGTTTTTTTTCCGTATTACATATTTATTAAAAATGGTTAAGTTCCTTTCGCACACATATACACTCGTATATCACTATTATGTTTTTATTTACTGACAAAAGAAACGACACTTAAGTGTCCTGTACATATTACAGTAGCATTTACATAACAAAAGATAACGTAGTACCAACTTTAAAAAAACAATACCTGATATAGGTTTATTGACAGTAAATAAATATAGTTTATTGACAGTAACATAATTTGTACGTATATATTCTGAAATTAAACATGTATTTAAAAGGAATGGAAAAGAAAATGCATTTAAGAGAGAATCTATCAAAAGACTCCTTTCATAACATCTCCCAATCGAGATTCACTCCCACCAATAAAGGGCGAGCGCGGTAACGAGAATATGTGATGTTTTACAGCTCACACCTTTGTACACGCAAATTAAAATGCAAAAAAATATAGTAAATATGCAGTGAATACAAATATAAATCCAAAAAATATATACAAAATTGTTAAAAATATAAATGTACACTGTGACACACAACCCCAGATTCACTGTCAGCGTAAGGAGAGAATTTTAATAAATCTGAAAAATAAACTAGATGACAATATTTTATTGTGAGTTCTGTAAGATAAATTATGTGAGAGGTAGGAACTCGGGCCTGTTGAACTATTTATGTTATATTTTGGAATACGATGCGTAGAAAATATCATCTCATCCTGTCGTATAGCTCATGACCATGACTGAGCATCATGACTCCCATGATAGCCTACGACGACTCCTCTCCATACATCCATGGACTCCGCGGCTCTAAGGGCAGTTGTTAAGGGTAGTCAGTCAAAAGCATTGAAATTCTTCTTATTTTCCGTCGTCCTTCCACGCCTCCGGTAACCACAAACATATCCAAACTCTCTCCTTGGTTACGAGCAATGTGCCCAAATATCGGAGCACCCCTCAAATGTATCTTGTTGATAATATGTTGATGATTTTCAATTCTTCAAGAATGGAGACTAGTTCCCCTTGCTGTTCATGGAATTCGTAACATCCTTCCACGTAGAAAAAGTGGTAAGAAATATGTAACTTGATCCAAGTTCTTTTAACAGATTCACAAACCTTATTTCTTTACTAAAACTACAGAAATAAATAAGTATCTCACATGAGTGATGATGGAGATACGCCCATGGTTGTGACAATGAAGTTTAGTTTTTTTGGTAAAGAAAACCCGCATTACATTACGAGTATAAGCTTGGAGTTCGTGAACTCTCCAAACAAGGAGATAAAAAGAAAAATTGGAGAAGAAAGGAATAATACGAATTTCGAAAACTTCAACTTAGTTATTTTTTTGTAAAACAAAGACTGTGACTCTAAGTCTGCAAGCCCGACCCAAAAGTAACCTCAATGACATTGATAAATAATTTATATTAAATAGTTAAACCATTGATAATAATCTTGAAATATAATATGAATTTAAAAACGGTATTACAAGGATACGCCAGGAGCGAAAAAAATATTCTAAATCTTTACCAGCATCATAACAGAACGAGGCGACGACCGATGCGAGGCGAAGCGAGACGACCTCCGTAGCCTAGTTGCTAAGACGCTTATATTCCAACCAGAAGGTTGCAGGTTCAAATCCCGCTGGAACCCAGATTTTTTAAAAAAGGACTGTGATCTGGTTTTCACTTAAGGCTTCTTTAACCCTTCCTGTCCTGTAATGTGCAGCTAGTATACATTGCTTATAAAACCTTTAATATCTATAAATATAATAAATACTGAGTTCAAATTTTAGATATTCCTCCGTAATACATTTACGCATTGAATGAAAAAATAATATACATCATAATTAGCACTTATCGGCCACATCAGAGATATTTTGTGAAAATCGGGAATAAATTCACCAATACAATCAAACGTGTGCCAGTGTGTGACGTATGTATATTAATTCTAAAAAACCGCTATGGGTGAGGAAGCGACACTATTCATGTCTCACTCTCACTACTTCGGTATATTGAAACGCAAAAAATAGAATCTCACTTCGCTCGCTTCTCTCGTTTAGTAGCTTCGTTCGCCGGCTTTCGTTCGAGGTGGTCGCTTCGCCCGTTTTGTGAACGTCGTCCGATGTTTTTTTACATGTTTTTAGCAATTAAATTTCAATTAATATCACTTTTGACTTCAAATTTAATTAATTGGCTATGATTATTTTTATTTTTCCGATTTGAAATCGCTCATTTTTACATATGTATTGATGTGTATTGAATACACATCACCGGAACGGGCGGATTTTTTTTAGCACAGGAAGGGAAATTTTAACATATTTCTGGTTCGCTGGAAGAGATTGTCACAAAGCAATAAGCCCGCTAGATTGTGCTGTATACAACGAAAGTTTAATACAATACAACCGAAGTCTTTAATTAACATAATGGAACAGAGCAAATTTTGACACTAAAAGACAGAATACGGAATAAAGTGATAAGGGATGAATGTGAACTTTAGGGTGAAGTATGAAGTAAGATGAAGGAAAAGCATTCTGAGATGGTTTGTGAATTTAGATATAATGAATGAAGAAAGACTAATAAAACAAATATGCAGTGCAAACGTGGCTGGAAGGAAATAAGGAAATGTAAGGAGACAATTCGTAGGAGCTGTATGAGAAGGTGTATAGATGTGAAAGAGACGAAATATGTGTGTTGAGATAATAAAGTCTGGCGCTCTGTCCTCTCCATCAACCCTAACAGGGAAACGGTGTGATGGTATGGATGTTAGCACTACTCCGATAAATAAATAATCAATAAATATTGAGCCTTCTTAGTATTTAGGACCTATATTCGAGTACAACAAGAAGTTTAGTTACTACTAGTAATTTATTTTTTATTGTACGAGTATAACAGTACTTTATTTTATATTGCATCACACTTTCGCTGTATACGAGTACAATACAACCTGGTGAATTTATTGCTATTTGGACATCTCTTCTAACTAAATAAAAATGTATTTAAACAAGCTTTAAGAGGAAGGCATACTAAAGCCCTTTCTAAAAATCTAAATACCAAGGACAACGAACCCTTAACTGCCCCGTTAAAAGACAGGCGAAGAAAAATGTGTTTTGCTGTAGGAAAGCTTAGCGCTTTCTCACATCTGACTATATCGACAGAGGTCGAATTAGGCGGTTAATTGGAAACCTTTATTGAGACGGTTCGGTAGTGTAGATATAATGAAGTATCAAAGACTTAAAACCAAATATTAAAGGTACGAAACATTTGATAAGACCTTAAAAAACATGACACGACCAAATTAAACAAAACTTCTGAAAGAGTGAAAAGCCTTTATAACGTTTGTTCTGGTTAACAAGATGTTTAAATGTGGCAGAATCGAATAATGTATGCCGGGATAGAATAAAATAGAGTTCTGTCTATCCCAATCAGAACAAGACGGGATTTTGATAAAACAAAGGCCATAAATTGTGCATTTTGAATGTCATCCACATTCTCCACTCATCGATATGCTTGTATCCAGCTCAAATCACATTGTCCCATTGACCTAGGCCAATTATCCGCTCTAGCTGTTCTGCTCCACTCCCGCCTCTCGCAGCCTGCTATGATGATCGGTCCCCACGGGTCCTCCTGCCGGCTGATTGCCCTTGCTGCAGGAGGGAGTCGGAGAGGAAAGGGGCCCGGCTCCCACAGAATCAGAGCTAATCAGGTGGATCCGCTTCATGCCGCGACGCACCGAGTCTAATTTCAGACCCTCGATAAACAAATGACAGTTAATAGGCTCCCGGTATTACTTCAGCTAGTGCTCGTACACCACAAGTGAAACTGGACTATATTGGCTATTTATATCCAATCTACATTTTCGTCGTGATGAAGAGCAGAACTATCACCATCACGACTAAAATACGCCTAGAAAAGTCTCTTGTCTTCACAATATTCGTGTATGGCGTGGAGACTCTGAGAACAAGCAAAATACTTAGAATAGATGAATTTGAAATGTGGTGCTGGAGAACGATGTTACGAATTCCATGGGCAGTGAGGCGAACTTACGCTTTCATTCTCAAAGAACTTAGAATTATCAACAGATTGTCGACAATATACCATCGACGAGTCCTCCAATTCTTTGGGCATATTGCTCATATTGCCAAGAAGACGATTTAGAGAGGTTTGTGGTTACTTGAGGTGCCGAAGAACGACGCACAAGAGAAAGAATCCCAATGGGTTGAACTGACCAAGAGAGATACGCAACTGGACTACCCTTAACAACTGCCCTTCGAGCTGTGAAATGCAGGGATGGAGAGGAGTCGTCAGAGGCTATCACAGGAGTCATGGTGCTCAGTCATGAGCTACACGACAAAATGACGATGATCCAATCTACAACATATTTCAATCGAATTTTTGGTATGGAATCTTTTATTGTGGAGATTCTTGAGATATTTATTTTACAGTGAGGGGTTGCTAAGTGTTCTTGGGTCGTACATTATCAGATTTAATCTTCAATCGCTTGAGGCTCGTAGACATACGTTTGATCTTGTATTACTTTATCAAGTCTTGAAAGGTCTTGTGGACTCACCTGTGACTCTGGAACGTATTAATTTATGTGTTTCCTATCACTCTCTTAGAAGAGTTGCTTTATTCAGCGTAGCTACATTTAGAAGTAACATCGACTTCTATAACACAGTAGTAAAAAATGTATCCAGAGCACAATACGGCAGCTGACTCGGATATGGACATATTTAGTTCAACGCTGTCAGAGTTTAGGAGAATGGTAACTGGATTGACTGAGGAATAAGTTTTTTTCTTCATGTATTGTATATAATTTGTAACATTTTCACTGACCTGCTAACATGGTGGAATATTGTACGAAATGAGCACTGGAAGGGGAGGGATTATAGTCATTGGTAATATTTATAAATGACATGTTATATGGAAAAATCTTAATTAAATCCCTGCAAGTGTTCTATTAATAAAAATTATGAAAATAAATACTGTTGTACAATACTTGTACAGTAAAGGTTTTGTAAATGAAAAGTAGGAACTTCATAGAAAAATCATGAAGAACATTCATATTCCATTTGGTTAAGTTTCAATTATATATGATTGTTGTGCTCTAGATGATGTACGAGTTATGAAGGGTATCGAACAACGTGTAGCGAAGGGAATAAATCAATGAGCCATTAAAAGATATCTTAGTAATATATTTGGTGTATGGTAGTGAAACGTAGAAGTTTAACAAGACTAAAAATAGCTGAATACATTCTGTAAAAATGAATGATTTCAAGAGAATAAATAGGGTGAGAATGTATAAAATAATACTGAATAAAGTCACTAAGGATGAATATGTTATGAGCTTAAGGCTGATGTGTTGAGTAAGATGAAGAAGAACATTCTAAGATGGTTTAGACACGTGAAACGAATGAATGAAGAAATGCTAACAAAACAAATACACAGTTCAAATGTGAGTGGAAGGTGTGGTAGGAGAAGACCAAGAAAAGTATGATTGAATCAAGTATATGATATTCTGAAAGAAGGAAAAGTAAGCAATAACATAAAACCGTCGGAGCTGTATAAAAAAGTGTATAAATATGGAAGAGTGTAACATACAAATTAAATTATTTATTAAAAAAAATAGTATTTACCTTTTATATAAATCCAAGAACAATCCCAGAATATTTTTTGTAATTTTAATAGGATTATTTTTCTCTGGATTAAGATTAAAGGGAACAAAAAAAACATCTTATCAATACAAAAAATTAATTGAAAACAAACAGCGGGTACTGGAAATTTTCGTTCGCCACTTTCATTAAATTGTGAAACATTAAAGCTTCAGGATTAAATTGGACGGTGGCCAGAAATAAATTTACCAATTTCAAAGAAAAAGTAAATAATTCCATACGTATTTGTTGAGAAAATATTGAAAGAGGAAAGCGAACGTTTAAGTCAACAATTACGCAAATTACCCGCTCGATTTGGAAAGATGGCGTCGGAAATAAGAAGTATTAAAAATCAAGAAAGCGAAAGATTTTGTGAGAAACTTATATCTATTTTTGCACTTGATACCATAGTTTTAGTTTACATTTACAATATAACAGACATATTCGTTAAATTAATAATAAATTATATTACAAGCTTCCAAATTATATAATCTTATACAGTTAACTATTAATTCATTGAAAGGTTATTGAGAAGATTAAACTAAAACGCAGTATTAGACAAGGATGTGTTTATTACCTATTTTATATGTCTATTTCGAGGCTTTTCCATACACAAGCCTTATATTAAGGAACAGCGGGAGCTGTCGTTAACAGTATACCTATAAATAAGGTTTTCTGACAATACAGTAAATACTGAAAATAGAAATTACTTACTGGGAAAGTTTGGTAAAATGATTAATTATATAAGCAATCAATATTAACTTTAAGTCAACGTCCAAAAATAACGAATTATGGATAATATACGAGTATGTTAAAGCGTCGTTTCTCAACATGTTGTTCCGTTTGTTAAAATAAAAATACCTTACATGTACAAAAGGTAAATAACATTTTTAAAAAACAAACCAACTCATTTGTTTTTAAAAATTACAGTCCAAGTCATTGATATATAGTATATCGTTTACTCCAATGGTTACCTCGGAACATCTAATTTTGTATACGAGTATAGCTAGTGATAGCGTCAAGTTCAAACTGTTCAGCTGCCCCGTTAGTGATACAAAACAGAAGATATCCTTTCCCGATAAGTCCTATCGTCTTTGTGCAAGTACAACATTTGTGAGATCACGTACATATGCGTCAATAAAATACAAAGTTTTGAGGGTCGAAAATATGATTTGATTTTCGATTTCAGTTTAAGGGGGGTCGAAAATAAGGGAAAAGTTTTAGGTGCTTCTTCGTAGACAGCCTTCTCTTTTGAAAGATACTTAATTACCTCGCGATATCCAATTTTTTCGATATCGTTCCAAAAATAAAAGGACGTTTTGAATCTTCTTCACGTTTTATTTCAACGTTAGTTGACATACTGCTGAGATAGAATTTTATCTGTAACATCACTTTACACTTTACTATGCGATGGACGTGTCCGACGTGGTACTCGTATATGTCCGTACGTGTTCTAACTTGTTCAGGAAGAACACATTTGGGCCTCAGTGACACTTGTAAAAATCATGAAATGTTGTTAAAAAGTCTAAAAAAATTATCCATAGGTAGAATTCAAATAAAATCGAAGGTGAGATATTATGGGTTTCTAGAAAATGGACGTCAAAAAAAGAAGCCTTGGAGAATTTTCATTCTTATTTTTTTACTTAAAGTTTAAAGATGTTAAAATGCTATAAAAAATTTACTTACTGTTTCATTTGTTGACTTTATGTGACGATTCTTATAAGATTGTACACTTACCTGTAACAATAAATGAATTATTTAAAAATACATCTAAACTTCGACTTTTCGACAAATAAAGATATCTTAAAAAATGAAATCGTGTATCCAAATCAAAGTATAGGAAAACCATTTTTAGAGGTTTTTCTCAGCTTACACAAGATTTATTTATATTGATTGTATTATACTTACATCGGTATTCCTAATGCTGTGGAGATTTTTTATTTTATTTATTTATTTTACACATGACAAGAAATATAACATAATTATCGAAAAAACAACAGGTAATTTCATTTGGACACAATTTTAATAGATCTACTCGTATGTTAGGTTTGTTGCCTTTCATTTGTCGTGCCCCCGGTAAACTAAGCTTTTGCCTGTAACTCACTGAGGAGATGCGTGCACTAAGAAAAATATTTGGAGTTCTAATGTATGAAAGTAGGCGGAATGAAGACATCAGAAAAGCATTCATATACATGGATGATTTGGACATTTGGAAAGAATGACTTAGCAAGGATATAAGTCTTCTGTGCAAGGAATGAGCGTACCTAGAAAAACATAGCTGAATCAAATTAACCAAATATTAAAACAAGATAAAGTGAGAAGTATAAATAATAGAAGTGTGTGCATGTCCGGTATGAATCGAAAATTGTCTGCTTAGATAGAAAAGTATGGATAACTATTATATGTGCCTACCCCGAAAAAGACAAGGCGTTATGATATGTTTGTAGGTATTGTGAATTCCAAATCGCACGGAGTCGACCATTTCTGACAGATTATCAAAACAATTATTATTTTTTTCATTAAATCGATTTTATATTTCACCAACACTGTTATACAATGTATTACGAGTCAACTAGTTTCAAAATCTAGGCTTCTTCGTCGGGACTGGACAGATTATAATATTTCGGTCATTTTTATTCGGGGGATATCTCTCATCGCAGCTATCTTAACCTTTGAGGTAGCAGCTTTATGATAATCTGACAATTATTATTTAACAATTTTTACAGCTGCAGACGCCAAGCTTTTTCTAAAATAATTACTTTTCCTGTTAAATCATTCATCCAACAGTAATGTTTCTCTATCCAAATAATTAACCACACAAATGGCACGAAGCACTCTCCCAAGGGTGAATTGCCTTAATAAAAAAGTACTTA
Source organism: Odontocerum albicorne (assembly GCA_949825065.1). Classification (NCBI taxonomy): domain Eukaryota; kingdom Metazoa; phylum Arthropoda; class Insecta; order Trichoptera; family Odontoceridae; genus Odontocerum; species Odontocerum albicorne. The sequence goes on along the minus strand of OX463840.1, from coordinate 11,091,749 downwards.
AATGAAACCCAAGAAAATAAAAGATGTTTTACCACGTTACTTAGTACATTTTTTCTGTACACAGATCAACGTTTATGATGTGCCATCTGGAAGGTGTGGTACAACAATATTTTTTAGTTCTCAGAGTATAAACCACCTTGTTGAAGCATCGAGCTAATAGGCCCGATTAGCTTGATCGGGTTTTCGGAGTGGCTGGCCCTATTGTATAACATAAACTTCCTTTAGAGTGTCGGAAAGCTGAGGACATAAAAACCTTCAAGAAGAACATCTAAATTTAATCCTTTATTTATATACTCATTGGCAGGTTTTCGTCATATAAAATTGGTCATGTTAAATCGTGAATGAAGCTTTACTACGTGGCTATGCTATAAGCGTGATCAAATGTGATTACCAGTCATCCTATGAATGGAAGAATATTGTGCTTATATTATCTTATTGTGTGTAAGCTTGTCAAATCAAACCCAGCATTCTGATGGTAAAGAGATTTAAGTTCTAAGACGATCGGCACATTTGATTCGGCAGTTATTTTACATAGCGCTTTAATACATTGCTTAAGAGCGCTCTAAGAATTTATAATCATGTAAACTACAAAAAAAAAACATAAATTCAGTTGTAAAATAGTCGAAGGGTAAAAGCAGTTTGGAAGTGATCCAATAGAAAACGAACCTCGGGCGCCCGCCTGTTAAACATGATTGCTAACCATTAAAACACGGCCGCCGACATGACTTGATACGAATATAACCATATTGAAATGGCTTTAATACAGGGTTATACGAATTTATACTAAAAAATGCTTACATAGTGTATATAAGAACCATTATATTCTGTCGTGTCTCTCAAGAGTGAGCACCGTGACTCCAATGATAGCCTCCGACGACTCCCCTCTATCCACCCTAGCACTCCGCGACTCGAAAGGCAATTGTTAAGGGTAGCCCAATTGCGTCTCTCACTTCGGTCGGTCTAACGCATTGGGGTTTTTCGTTTTGAGCGTCGTCCTTCCACTTCTCTAGTAACCGCAAAGCTTTCCAATATTCTTCTTGGTAACGAGCAATGTGCCCAAAGAATTGGAGTATATAAGAGCAGTAATATTTTAATTTTTAATTCATTATTTAAATGTACAATATATAATACATTATGAAAATATTTTTGGATATAAATTATGTACTTAACATATGTATATTCATTATGTTAAATTTTTTGGGTATACTCATATACGAGTATAGCTACGTAGTTAAACGTCACACGCAGTTTGACAAGGTCATTTTATGGCGAAACAGCTGTATTTGAGTAATAATATTAACAAAAAAAAACAATAACTAGGGACTGAAGCCCAATAGTTGAGTGTAAGGATAGGAAGGTAATCGCTGCGACCATTAGATAAGATACTTCCTCACACTTGGATATGTTCAGAAAAACATTTTTGGTAAGAAAACCGCAGAAAACTTACCAAGAAAAACGAACCAAAAAGAAACCTTACTATGTGATCTCTCGATATGTGATAGTAATACATTCAGCTTTAGATGAAGTGTAGTATACGTGTGCAGCGCTCATATAAAAATATTCCTATAGAGTCAAAGGAGAGGAAATGCGCAGTGAGAAAAAAATAGGTCATAACAACTTATATAGAATGTACACCAGTACATACCAAGGTATGCGCAAATAAGAGTACTTTGTATTTCAAGGAAATTAAATTGCGTCATAGAATGTTTTTCCCGTTTTCAATACCTGAAGGTTGTTAAAAAAAAACCTTCTGAAGCAATATTCAGCAAAACAATTTGAAACGCAAGTTCAAAACGAAACATGACGTACTATATCATTTATAGTTAAGGCATTAACATTGTGGAGGTTTAAAGACATTGTAATTTGTTTTATCAAACACTGTTTATTCCACTTTTTGTAACGGTATAACCCTACCGGTTTCAAGGCTTTCTCCTCATCATCATGGGATAATGAGGTTATACCGTTACAAAAAGTGGAATAAACAGTGTTTGATAAAACAAATTATATGATATCAAATAGAAAGCTACTCTTAAATGTTATATTTCTCGAAACGAAGTCATTCATTCATATGGTACTTCTCAACACATCCGAATTGGAGATTATGACCGGGAGACGACATTGTTTTCGTCCCATAAAATAATTAATAACTAATGTGTCTATATTAGTATATGATCATTAAAGGGTTAAAGTTCGAAAGTTCAATTAATGGGTTCGACGAAAATGTTATATGCTGACTATGTTCTTTTCAATATGTCTAATTCCACTTCGGAGGGACTGCATATGAATGCACGAAATACAGACGTGTATACTAAATTGCAGGGGTCGCCAACTTGTTTGTAGTCGCTATCGACTTTTTACGTAAAAAATAGTAATAATCGACTTTTTCGTAAAAAAAATAGTCGCGATCTGCCTATAAAATTTGCGTGATTTAACACGTTTACACATAACGCATATGTTAGAAAAGGATAACTAATAACTACAAGTTTATAATAAGTATGAGCGAAATTAACTCCGCTAAAAAAATACTATGGAAAAGAAAACTTATACATATAGTACATGTTAAATAATATACATACATTAATTTGGGGATGACATATCTACACATTAAAAATGGATAACTTATTGACTGCATTAACAAGTGCATGCGCGTAATGAGATTTGGTAACATCGCACGCCATATTGTAAGTTACGAAGACGGCTGCGATCGATCAAAAATTTGCTTCGCGATCGCCCTGTTGACCATCTCTGCTTTATTGTATAACACAAATGTTGCTTACAAATTATATTACAAATCTGTCCAACTATGAATATTTCACCCTAAAGCCTATCCTTGTTCCGTGTCAGGTTATTTAACCTCATAGTTATTTTGTTGTTAACAAACTTGTTAACAGACGCTTATTATATATGAAAATCGTGCCATGAAAACGTAATTAAAAGCGTCACTCATCTGCAAAAGTATTTAACAACAGCGCCCTCCATTGTTTAATTTTCAGTATTCATATCGCGTATTCACAAAAAAGGCATTCAATTAGATTTTTTCTACCCTTTTGCATAAGGGTCAAACCCGCCCGCATTGTCAAGTTAACGGAATTTTCCCAAAAACATTTGGCCATTCTGAATAAGACAAACAAAACGCAGTTTACACGAGCGGACGCCGTCGCTCGCTTTGTTGCTCGGGTAGGGGAGGAGAACGGCGGAATGGGAGTTTACCTTCCCACTCGCCTACATAACTTTCACATTCGAATGGGACGTAATTCAAAATCTTTATTTGATATGTCAAAAAGAGGAGGGAATTTGGAATTGTCGATAAAGAGCAATGCTATGGAGCGAAATAATGAGGAATATTTGAAAAATTGCTTCAATAAAATGATTTTCTTTGAAGTAATTTGCTAAAATATAACAAATTTTCCAAGAAATCTATTATCAAAATTTAAGCATGTCTAATAAATGTAGATCTGACATACATTTGGATAAATTGGAATATCGTTTCTTATAACTGATTAATTCTAAAAATAAACATGTAAGTAATAAAAAATTTCTTTCATATTCAGCTAATGAAAATAATCCCCGCTACGTGTGTTTTTACATTTTTTTCCCGAGGCTCTATTCAGACGAAATGCCTCGGGATAGGAGATAGAAACACGTGCAGTGGGGGATTAATATAATTAGTGGAATAACAAGTAACTACTTGTTAATTAACTAATTAATATAAAATTAAACACGGTTACTTTATTTTTTTACACTTTATTTGAATGATGAATTTCAACACTCGATGAATTTCAACACTCGCTGTGTCATCATCAGGTGAGTTGTCAAAAACTGAAGCATATTAATTACACCATGATGTGTGTTGTTCTCGATAAAAGAGAGTAAAAATGTCTATAGCATAGAATCTATACTATTTGTTGTTTATGGTACTAAGGGGGAATAGGGTTAGAAGCGGATAAATTTAATTGATTATTTATGATATTTTTGTTTTGTTCTTTTACCTTATGTACTATATTTCAGTGGTTTATAGGCTTTTTATTGTATAATATGTGTTAGATTTGTGTAATAATTTTGTGTTTATTGGGTGTGAAAACGAATGATCATGTGTTATTATATTGAAATGCATTGTGATTTGCAATAAATGAAGTGAAATAAAACAAAATAACCGTGTTTTTATTTTATATAAACTATCGAGTTCTTCAAAGTGGCGCCAGAGTTATTTAAACAACTAAATAATTTACAATTAAATATTCTAATATGAAGTTCCAAAAAGTTAAAACCGAAACTTAAATACGAAAGGTTAAGAATTTTGAAATTTAACTAATGGAAAGGGGAGAAATTTCTCTATTTAGATAACGTATTTTTAAAAGATGGTATTATAAAGAAATATATTAAAAGTAGTGTTGCTGCAATTAACATAATAATGTAGGTTTTTTGTTAATTAATCAATCCAAATACCTTCAAAATAATTATACACAATGGTGTGTTAGTGTCATTCTTGATGTATGGAAGCGAAACCTTGGCATTTAAAGGGAGTAAAATACATAGAATAACTGATACAACAATGTAAGAAGAATATCTGGTACAACAATGTTTAATAGATAAGAAATGATTGGAAAAATAATATAATAAGTAGAATTAAGAAATTAATCTTGAGATAGGTTAACCACGTTCAGAGAATAAGTTAAGAAAGACTTACAGGAATTTAAGGGAAAATTAAGGGTAAAAGAGGCGTCGGAAGAAGACAAACAGCATGGGGGATTAATCTCAAATACTGGACAATAGTGGTGCAGGTTGCTAGAAAGCTACTTCAGCTGGTTTGCAATAGAGACTTTTGCTCTGGTGATCGCCAACTAGAGACTTAATATAACACCAATAAATGAAGAATTTATACCAGTTTAAATGAAGAAAATCAATTTCTTAATAACAACAACTTAAGTCAAATATGTTGGGAGCCGAAATCAGTGAGATGTAACATATTAATTCATTAGAGGAAATATGTTATTTTATCCTTTTTCAAAATATATTTCAAGGTAGACTTTGTTTCAACATCTTTAAATTTATTCCTCCATAAAACTACTGAAACCATGGTTTTATATAATAAGAATAAACAAGATGGAAGTGTCCGTCATATGTCGTTTGCGGACGGGCCACTGCGTGGTGGCTAGTCACCTTTACATAATGGGTATTGTTAATAATCCCGGCTTCGATTGTGTCTGAATGATGAAACTATTGACCAGGTATTTTTCAGCTGTCCTTTGCGAGACATATTTGATTTACTAAAAGCCATGTCTTTACCGCGTCCAATGAATCTTGCGTTTCTTCAATAGATCGATTCTTAAATATTTCAAGCTTAATTAGTTAAAAGTTTAAATTATCCAGAATTGTATTTTTTTTTATTGATTTTATTATTAACTCATATATTTGCATAATGACTTTTATTTGGTGGCAAAAAACATCATAGTTTGGACGGGTTGCCTATTTAAAAAAAATACTGTCGATGACTTATACAGTTCTTAAAAACCCCTTTATGGTATAGAACAATAAGTAACAGCACTTAAAATGCATTTTTTCTTTGTAATTCTTTCAAAAAAGGCCGTAAAACGTAATTATAAATGATTTGCGTTATTTGAGTGGAATAATTAATGAATTCTCTTAATTGACTAACATTTATACTCAGGCGTTGATGTCATTAAAACTTTTATTACACATCACTGCTGAATAACACAATAGAAATTAAATTTCAAACAAACTCTGTGTTATTTGAATCATTGCAGTTCCAGCAATTCAACCGGAATTGCATTAATGCAATAAAATTAGATTGAAGTTTTCACGACTACGATTACGTGTCTACTTATAAAACGGTATGACCTCCGAAGCCTAGTTGATAAAACACCAGTTTTACAACAGGGAGGTTGCGAGTTCGATTTCCACTGGTACCCGATATTTAAAAAAAATGTTTCGATCTGGTTTTCCCTTTAAAATATTTCTGGTTGATTGAAAGAAATCACCACGTGGCAATCAATCCTCGTGATCAGGGCTTCAAAAACATTTTTTGGATTTTACCAACTATTGAAAGTTACAAAGAGTGGCATACCCACCAGTAATCCTCTACTGCCCCCTACTCGGTCATAAGCAAATTTTCATCATATAGGTACTTCTATCTAGCCTCTTTACTTTCTGTGTAATTGACATGTGGGTGTTGCCTAACCGGTTAACCGCTGCCCTAACCTGACCAAGCTTACAAGTTAGAAATATAACCGTAAACCCGGATTATGACAATACATTTTTGTGGTATGATGCATTTTATTCTTTTAACTGGGTAACCCTATGTTAGATCGACAAACATCGTTGATACAAGCCAAACTTAACATGTTATTCTTATGTTGAAATTTCATGTAATGTCCGTATTTTTATGCTTGCTTACTCGAGTATCACTATAGTTCAGAAAATGTAGGATGAGTCCTGTGACAGCTCACAAATTTGCCCCAATACAACCTTGTAACGATGTTCAGTAATTTTTATTATTTTATCAACGTTAATATAAGCCTCAATTCTAATAAATAGCAAGTTATTTAGGTAAATACATTACATAAGGTTGTATTGGGGCAAATTTATGAGCTGTCACAGGACTCATCCTAGAATTTCCGAACTATAGACTAGGGCTCGCGAATCACTAGTGATACGTGTAACATAATTTGCGGACCGTTGTTTTCTAGATTATACTGTACGAGTATATAACGAAAGTGTTATAAAATATAAGATTTAATATGCCAATCTAAATAGAAAACTTGTGCCGTTCCTAGAAATGCCTTCAAAAATTTCTTCTTCTCGAAGTGCTATTGAAGGATCATCACAACAATCCTTATCCTGCAGCAAGAAATAACTCAGTAAAATTGCACCCAAACCAATACCGCAAATTCTTAAACTTTTTAATTAAAAAAATCAGAATTCTTAAATTAATAGAATCACGTTTCTATATATTTATCTTCTTGCTACCTTGGGGTGACATACCATGGAAGTCTAAAGTCGACTTCATTGTCACCTATCATGTGTCGCGACTTATTTACTTGTTGCATCCTGTTAGACACCGTTCATCTTTCTTAGGCTGAGGTGTTACGTGGTTGTCTTTGAATTTATCTTATAAGGTAAGTACTCACATATGAGATGAGTTTTATTTCTCGATAAGTATTTACTATGATTTTCATGAGATTGAACCCACAATTTCGAATTTAACAAGATCAAGTTGATATATGTTTCAGAACATGTTCCTCAAATAAAATTTGATAATATAGTGAATTATTGAACGGTCAAAACATCCAAAAACATGGTTTACATTATGATTTTAAGTGTATTTTAAATATCAATAAATATGTTTCCATTAGTAAAATATGGAATTAATTTAAACCACTGGTGATACTGTTCCTTTTAGTGTTTTTTTTTTGTATGGCGTATAACTACGTGTTACTCTTTCAACCACAAAGGAGTAAAAGAGGCCTCATGATAAAACCAGACAAGAGCCTTTTTAAAAAAAATGGGTCCCAACTGGAATCGCTACCCTTGGGTTAAAATGCGTCTTACCAAATGGACTATAGAACTAAGCATACTTGCATTTTAATATTTATTGATTTGAAAGGGAGGACGAATAATATAATAATTTAGATTACGAGATATATTAATGTGGAAGAAATGAAACTAGCGTAACCGATAAAAAAAATGTCGAGATATTTTTTCTCTGCCTACCCTGCAAGGAAAACAGTTTTTTACACATATGTGCAAGTGTTTGTAAAATAAAACCATTAAAATTCATATTTTAATACCAAATCCTTGATCGGATGCTGTTTATAAATAGTAATTGAAAGTATGATGATCCCCGAACCCTACAGATGAGAGGAACTAAGAAGAAAAAGATTGTTCTTAAATGAAATTGACAATAAAATACATAGATATGGGTCTACCAACGGTGAAATTCACTTACGAGTATATAAAGTCTAAAGCCACGACGATATAGCGGTGTATCTCGTTTACAAGGGGATTATTTTGGCTTTAAAAGAGCTTAAAAAGCTTGGAGCCGCTCTGAAAGCTCCAATATACATTAACAAGCCAGCGACTTCAACGGGGTTGTCCCACTGAACGAAACTTGAAATCATTGATCTTCAAACAATTTATTTATTTGTTAATATCCACAATACTATATTTACTCGTCCTCCTTAATGTGTTGAACACTCACTACTGGCTCTATAATAGTTATTATAAGATATTTTGTGCCGTTTATTTATATAAATAAATGAATTTATAAGTATCGTTTTAATGGAAAGATGAATCGTAGAGTACAAGTATATATCAACGCACCATTTTGTGGATATAAATAGCTACTTCACTAGACAAGGCCTGTGAGGAAGTGGTCACATTCCTATACCACCAAGTTCATATGTTTGTCCTGAATACTGAAATACTTAGCTGATTTTTTGCTCTTTATTTACATCCTTACACATACCCAAATCCTAAGGTATCACATACATAATTCAAATTGCATCAACGCATCCAAAAATATCCAACAACTCTTTATCACTTGGTCTTTAGTCATATTACTTGTTCCCCTGTATGGCCCTATATGCACAAGTAAATTTGTTTTATAAATAATTAGTCCACGTATATAAAAATAGATTAATCAATTAAAGTACTTTAAAAAAGACTATGCCATCAGGATTAAAGAAATTCATCGTTGATTTTTTAAATGATTTTAACAATTATTTTTGTCTAAAATTTGATAAGAACTATGTGGCAGTTTAAATATATATTGGTTAGGTTGAGTTGATTATGAATTGGAATATATTTGGAATTTACGATAAAATTATTGTACTTCCAATGCTAATCCAATCTTGTTGAAATTTATCTAGATTTTATTACTCGATGCTCTCCATTTGTACCTCTTTCATATTATTATATTGTATATATATATATATATATATATATATATATATATATATATATATATATATATATATATATATATATATATATATATATATATCTATATATATATATATATATATATATATATAGCCCTGGGCCTTCTGAGTCACGGCCTGTTATGTACAGAAGTGCATATGTACTTCTTTGTGACATGAGCAATCCTCAAATATGTTTATATACTAAAAAAATCGTATTTTTTGTGATATGTTATTGCTAAGCAATGTCTATCTGGATATTTCCTCATGCATCTTTGTCTGATTAATTTATATGTCCATGTCAATTTATACTGGATAATTAATTATAGATGGATTAGTTTTACAATAGCTTAGGAACATATCTCATGGTTTCAAAATATATTCAAGTTTTTCGAGTACTTCTTCATCGATTGTCTTGTTCTTCTACCAACAGTAAAAATTTCTTGCTATGGTGGTGTAAACATATCTAATAATATAAATAATATTTTACACCCTTAAAACTTTATCGCTGCTACCTTTCATTATATGATGCTCTCTCACTGTGTAAATAAATAACCATCAAAAAGGTTCTGAATAAATTCAATTAAAATTTATACAATTTGAACAAGTCTGTATATTTTCATTTGAAAAGGTTAATTAATTAAGAGTTATTTTAAACATGCGGTAAAAAGTTTGACAACCTGGCTTAATTAGTTCCTCAGATCATTCTGTGTATAATGAAAGTATAAAACAATATAATATACATCGTAAAGTATTTTCTTAAGCGAGATGTTTTCTTAGAACAACCTAGTTAAAAGACAATACGATTAATTTAAAAGTGTCTAAGAGTTATAAAAAAAAACAAAGTGGCAGGGGATTTGTAAGATGTTTTCTGAAACAGGAATGATTTTCAAACATTGACGTCTTAAAATATATGAAGTAATAAATTAATCAAAATTTGTAGTATGGTAACAGATCAAGAAATAAATAATACTTAAAATCGCACAGTACAAAGTGTGAAAGTAAACAAAACTATAAGTGAACAATGTGTGAAATTGTATAATGTTACAAGTGAACCAAGAATAGTTACTTATGGATTTTCACAAGGTAGTACGAGTATATTGGGACCACTTTTATTCCTGATATACATTAATGAGTTAAGTGAGCTATAAATACGATATGAAATTCACAGTTTTGCAAATGACGTGTAATACTGGTAAATAGAAAAACACGGAAAGGAACATTCACAAGATCAGAAGATGCCTTAATGAGAGCCAAAAACTGGTTGTTATTCAATCTGTTAAACCTAAATTACGTAGAAATAACAAAGTTTGTACATTTAGTATCAAAATGTGGAATGCTAGATTTTGAATTAGCATTGAAAATACATCACTGTACAAACATAGAGAGAGAACAATTTGAATAGGAAAGCATCCTGCGCAAAATACATTGAGATAATAATAAACAATTAATTACGAGTAATATAAAATTAACATGGAATAATCAGACGGAAAGAAAAGCTGCTTGAATAAAGAAATAAATTTTCATTTTAAAAACCCTAAATCGAGTACCTTAAATAAATTTATTGAAAACACTTGATTATGAATTTTGTCAACTGATTTTAGATATGCGAATATGGCTTGGAGTGTTGCATCACTCCGTAATGTAAAAATAATTACGTTAGATTTGATTTTCTGACAGGCTGTCGTGATGTTTTGTCAACAACTATGTTATACACCGAAAAAATTTGTTTATTCATTTAAAAAATATTATAACATTGAAATAAGAGGAAAAAAATTAAGATTAAGAAAAACACTATATGAGTGAACTATCGTTAAACTGAAAAGTTTCGAGTACTTAACTCCTAAGTCATTTAATGCATTACCTAAATCAATAAGAGATATTAAAATATACTATAAATATATGTGTAAAACTGACATTTAAAAAAGGCTGATAGACACATATTGAGTAACTTATTATGCAACAATATTAAAATTCAAATTGTATCAAACTCATGCAATAGAGAAGTACTCTTATTTCATGTATCCTTTTCCTTGATATTTGTAAAATTATGAGTGCTATTTCGTATCTACTCGTACAGTGAATGTTTGTACCTACATCAATAAGGGAATGATCCTTTGTAAATTAAATGTGGCTCAATTAAATGCTCATTTTTGGTGTAAATAAGTATGATGAGATTAAATTTGAATTCGGTTTAAGTCTGATTTTGATTCAATGACTGTTCTACATAGATTTCTTTGATTATTTTATATAACAAAAAAATACTACCTCGATATTTTGCAGGAAGTTTTTACGAGACAGATATTCACAAACAAGACTCTAAAATCAGCAGTACTTAGGGTTTCTCCAGGGCCAATAGTTTAGTCCTCCAATACACTTAAAATAAACAATTATATAGTCACAGATCACCTCAGAGTTGGTTTGGCCACGGTTTCGAAAAAATAAGTGGGATGAGTCGTCTGTATACACAGAAGCTGTACCATATCGCTCTCTCTAGTAAAACTTTATCTTTCAGTTTATTTACATTATTTTCCCATTTCATTCCATCGCTGAATGGAAGAAATACCACAGACTGCGGTGCATTTGACTTGAAACATAATATATTAGTCCCCCTTATCTGCGTGGGTATGGTCCAAAACCAATAGTTGATGGCTGAAACCGCGGATATTACCGAACGCTTTATATACTCGTACTATCTTTTTCTTTTACATGATAAAGTTACATTTATAAATTAGGCACCACAAGAAATAAAAAACAATAAATAATGATGAAATAGAATAATTATAACAATGCACTGTAATAAAAGTGTTGTGAGTGTGAACTTTTCTCTCTCAAAATATGTTTTACTATAGTATTTCACTCAACCTTTAAATTGTGAGTATGAACTTTTCTCTCTCAAAATATATTTTACAACAGTATTTCACTCAACCTTTAAATTGTGAGTATGAACTTTTCTCTCTCAAAATATATTTTACTATAGTATTTCACTCAACCTTTAAATTAATAAATATAGGTGTATTGGTAGTAACATATAAAAATTAATTCTGAAATCGCACATACATCTCAAGATAAACTGCAGAGAATACTCGTACATTTATGAGAGGAGCTATCAAAAGGTCTGGGCTCATCTCATAACATCCCCCCCGCTGAGATACACCCCATCAATAAAGAGCGAGCTCAGCAGCCAGGACACCAGATGTTTTTCAGCTCACAACCTGTACAAGTTTTTTTTTGTTCTAATGATGCGATAGATGAAGTAAAGTAACTATTGTAAGCATTGTTAACTAGCTTTAGATTACTTTTGACCTTCTGAGAATACGTTGGAATTTTCCATTTGATATTTTTGAAAAGCAGTTGACCGCGAGTAACTGAAACCGTGGACAAGGAAGGAATACTGTATACATTACACTTCCAATGTGACCTACGAGTACAGAGTTGTTTACCTTTGAAATGAAAGTTTCAAATTGTGTAACGTTATACGAGTATATTAAGTATTAAATAAGAGTTGAAATTAAATTTTGCAGGGCACGGGACACAAAGCATTTACATAAGCTGAAAAGTTCACCATTGACGTAATTGGTTTTCCTAAATATAACTTGTTTATCTAAAAATCTTAGTAAGTAAAATTAAAAGTTATTGCAATAGGCCAATATTGTGATATTTTAATTAAAAATATATTATATACAATGCCTCGATTGTAACTACATATTTATATCAAACGCCATAAATTCATTTTTTAATGAATTTGACATAAACTCATAAAATTGTTATCTAGTTGCTTGGAAAATGTGCACTTTAAGTTATAAACCTTTCAAACCATCCAGTTATACTTGTAAACACGAATGAATAAATTACACAAAATAATCGTAGTTACAACTTTTTTCTCACCACAGAGAGTACATTCATACCGTCACGCCGGAACCCTTGTGGGGAAGGCAGAAAGAACAGATATTCTAACTTTTCTATCCATACAAACAACCTTAACCTCCTCCACATTCATGCATCTCGTCATGCACAATATTCTATTATAAATACTTCTCATTTTATCGTTATATGAAATCTGGTATATTTAGTCCCGCCACGTTTTCTTCGGTCTACCTCTTCCACGCACACGTTGCACTTTTAATCTGTATATTCGCTTAGTCATTCTTTCATCAATCACTCTCTGTCCATGTCTAAATCATCTTAATGTTAGATTGTTCAGCCTTATTAAACCATCATTTTATTCATGCATTCCTTTCTGTTGTCTTCATTCCGCCTTCTTTAAAACATTGACACTCCACAGATTTTCCTTACGCATCTTCACAGAAATAATCTAATTCTTATTCTTCTTCCACCAAGTCCACAGATAATCTTAATACAAAAAAATGCAAGTGACCCATTCTAGGTTATGGCCCATTTTTCTTGCTCGTTGATTTTTCTATCAATTATAAACAAGCAATTGATTGGCAGCTATGCCCGAAATAGTTCCCTCCGATGTTACAGCTGTATCCCCATGTGCCACGTACCAATACACCACGTATCAAGAACCATCCACCCTTACATTATTTCAATGGGTCCCACGTGTGGTTAGTTCCATGGTGCCGACTAATGGTAGCCACGTGAATGTTTTATGGTGCGGTGTGTTAATCATTTATGGATAGAGGGAGTTCGTAAACATTTAAGGTGGAAACACAAGCATCGATATTTCTTTAGCGTATTTATTTTCTAAGCGGGTCGTTTCAAAATATCTCGCGGTCTTTCTCTCAACCGCGTTAATTTATAGATATTCGTAGAGCAACACAAATTGGCGTTTAAATGCAAAAAAATATAAAATTCAAATTCTATCATTTTTTATATATTTGATTATATATTACGGTCTATTGTATGGACTTCTATGGAATATTTTTTTAAGTGGGTGTTTAACCATGAACCACATTTTACTGGTTCGATAATTTTCGCACAATGGATTTAATATTGTACATATAGTTCGGAAATTCTAGGATGAATCCTGTGACAGCTCACAAATTTGCCACAATACAACCTTGTAACGATGTTCAGTAATTTTAATTATTTTATCAACTTTAATCTAAGTCTCAATTCTAATAAATAGCAAGTTATTTAGGTTAATACATTACATAAGGTTGTATTGGGGCAAATTTGTGAGCTGTCACAGGACTCATCCTAGAATTTCCGAACTATAATTAAATTACTAAACAAATTAACAAAGCTTGTGGAGCATCTGGATGTTCCAAAGATAGTTATCAAAAATAAGTGCATGGCAACAGAAAATAAAGTGAGGAAATAGAAAACGTTTAATGGCAATTTAAGTTGATTGATTTGTCTCTACCTTTCGTCTCCACCATCCCTTCCTTTCCTTTTGATTGACGATATCTCACTTTATATGAAAAATAATGTTCGGGTGATTGTCCGTCTTTGTAGGGTTCGTGAGCATATGCTCACGTATGTGTTTATGTATTTTGTGGGGATGGATAGTCATTTGAATGATTTATGCGACCACGTAACTTGCTTCATTTACTTCTGTCTGGTTGGTTGGTAGAGATTACCACCTGGCAATAAGCCCACCAGTTTGTATTTGCAATAAAAGTGTTAAATAAATAAATAATTTATTTCTACAGTTTACATTCCTGTACTAGATATTCGCTGCAAAGCGCGTTTCTAATATTATACATTTATTCTACTCTTGTCACACTTCTTCAATGTTAAACTTTATGTCATTCATTAAAAGTGGACTAAAACGTTGATACTAAAACGAAAGAAAACAGTGTTTAGAATATTAAAAATTAGGGTGTTACGATATATAACTGGTAAAACAGAAATAAAATAAGAAATACAGGAATAATATTAATGTGAAAAACCGAAAATTTCGAATTATTTAAAATTTTAAATAAATTTTTCATTCGACTATATGACTATGATACACCACATTCAATTGGCGAAATAGTGAAAACGTCTTAGACCGAAATTGCCAGTCGATGATATTTTAATTTTATTATTTATTTAACAGTTCATTGTATAACGATCTGGCAGCTTATTGCCAGATGACAAAGTCTTCCGATCAACCAGACAAAAGTCAATAAAATAAGTTACAAAGGGTTTTACCAACTAAGCCTCGTAATTATATAAATAAAAACAATAAAAGTGAAATATAATCCATTAATGGAAGAAGTAAGGGATGGCGGAGAAGAAAGGCAAATCGAGAATGAAATGCGTGACATTACTGATATGAAATTAAGAGGTTTTATTCAATTGCTTTTGAAACATGCGAAAGACGGAGTGAGTCATACATTAGTTGGTAACTTTTTCCAGCTTTATTATTGATATTTTGATACTAGTTTTGTTACTCATATTAAGAAACTAATCAAAGTAGGTTAACTTATTTTACATATATATACCATCTCGCCAGTTCCTTGTTGGGATAGGCAGTCATTTTAATATATACATGATTTTACTAGACCTAATATTACCTATTTTAGTACAATCCCTCCTCAATTACTTAGGTGTAATTTATTATCAAAAATATATTTATATATTATCTTTATAAAATGTAAAGCTTATACGATTCAAAAATGGTTATTTTGAAGACTTTAAAGTTTCCAAAGTTTGATGTTTTCAAAAAGCATTTTTGGGGCATTTTAACAAAAGACTATAGAAAAATGTTTGAATACTCCATTTATATAACCTCTGCGAAGTCGTTAGTTGAAAAAAAGTGATGATCAGGAGTGGAGGTAGGGTAGGAATGGAGGGTTGCGAATAATGAGGAAACACAAGGGTTCGTAGGAAGTTTAAGTCGCCTGAAAAGGCACCGCAACAATTAAGTGGAAGGTAAACATAATATATAATGAAAACATTGCGATGGCAAAGATGAAAAGAAAAGCAGGATACTCAGAACAACTGCTAAAGTGTTTTGTTTAGTGACTGGAGGGATGAGATAATACACTATTCCTCGTTTTTTTTAGTTTAGTTCAGATTACGTGATAAATTAAGGTTGTTACTATTTTTGATAGTATATTTCTTTGTATTTTTTTCGCCTTTAAGCATCTTTGCAGAACGCTGAATGAATCTGTAACAATCTCGATAGTGGTCTGTGACCAAATAAAAGTAATTCAGTCTATTTTTTGGAACATGTTTAGTGTTTTCGAATCCATCTAGGTGGCTGGAAGAAAATTTGAACCCGCCAAATTGAATTTTATACAATAAATGTCTAAGACAATACGTTATAAATTGTAATGCATTTCTAATAATAGGAACTTAGCACAATTAGAAAACGACTATAGTTAAGGTTATTATAAAAACTGCGTCAAATAAAAAAATAAAAAGGGCTTGACAAGTTCATATTTAAATGATTTTTTTGCAGGGATGTTTTCGGATACATATATAATTTGAAAATTTAAATGTAAAAAACAAATATTGCGCAAATAAATTTGTCTGAAAAAACTTCTTACCCTTAGATGGGGTAATATATCACGCATGCCTAACAAACGATTATGTCAGCTAATGCAACGCTAGATCATTTAAGGATTTACACATTAGAAAACACAGCGTGAACTCAACCCTTTCAGGAAACCTCAATCAGTGATGATCTTATAATCGAGGAGTTAGTCGGATGCTATATTAAAAAAACCTTTGTGCACTATCCAGTTATATTTTAGGCAAACTTATATAACATACATAACGTAGTAGTAGTCAAGTCGAGAAACAAGACATTCACTTAAGTCCTTGTCTACCTTTGTAATGCACTTTCCAAGCGATGTTTGATGTTTCATTTTATACAGTTTAACCTTGTGGTTTTATTGCCAAATAACAATATCTTCCAAGCACTCAGAAAGGTGTTAAATAAGCCTTAACTGAAAACCCGACTGCAACCCTTTTTAAATTTGTGTACCAACGTAAATTGAAGCCGAAAACCTCGGATTAGAAGATGCTTGTTTTACCAATGAATACCAACCAAGGATAAAGAGATGTCTGGGTGAAAATAATCGAAGATAACTGACAAGTAACGTCGATAACATGCTCTAAAAAAGTTTTCCACAGTAATAAATAAATTTACAAAAAAGGCCCGACAAATTTCAGGAAGTATGATATCTCCCGAACGTCAACTCTCCCCGTAATAAAATCATCGAAAATCAATTTATTCGCATGATGTGTATTTATCTATCCACTAAACGAAGTGAAATGGAAAAGAAATTGGGAATGAAATGCTACAACCGAATGTGAGTGTTATTAAATTTGCGAAAATTGTCGGCATAAATGTCCCAAGTATTATGCTCGTGCCCGTACTCACTTATCGTAACGTTGAAACAAACTTCCGAGACGTTATAATAAAATTATTTACCGCCGTATGATAAATTATATCATGTGAAAAGAACTCGACAAAATGTAACAAGACAAAGAACGATATAGGCAGGTGGGACAAAAGTTAACTTAACAACTTTCATTTCAAATAATTCCTATAATAAAAAAACAGAACAAATGTTTATAAATATACACCATCACGCCGTTTTCTTGCTGAGATAGGTAGAGTGGACAGAACGTCATAATTTTCAAACTCAGCACACATGTATCGCCTCTTCCACATCCATATACTTTGTTATATAACTCCTACGATTGCGCTTACTTCTTAAATTTCCTTCTTTCCAAATATAATTGATTTAATCCAACCATATTTTTCTTGATCTTCCTCTACCACGTCTTTCACTCACATTTGAAATATCCGCTGACAGTCGTCTTATAGGTAGATCTCAAAAAATATTAAAGCATAACTGAGAGTCAATATTTAAAGGTAGGGATTTCTGATAATAACAGATAACAACACACATATACTACACTACACATAAATCCGAATGTGTTACTATCACACATGGGAAGATCTACTAAGGTTTATTTGTAGTTCGATTCCCCTTGGTAAGTTTTCTGTGGTTTTCTTACCAAATATGTTTTTCTAAACCTATACAGATGCGGGAAATTAACCGATCTTATAACCGAATAGCCGATTTCCTGTACAGTACCCGTTGGTAAGTACATAATACATCTGGGTAAAGAAAGATACTGTCGGCCATAATCGGTTAACTTCGGCTTTGTAGAGCGTCGTCTCTGTCATTCATAGACGTATTCCGTCGTGATTTGTCAGTCGTTGTCAACTGGACTGTTAGCGCATCGTGAGACAGAGACGACGCTCTACAAATCCGAAGTTAGCCGATTATGACCTACAGTCTTTACTTACCGCCGGGTACTGTATTTGGTCTCAACATCTTTTTATTTCTTGTAATATTTTTAATCTTGGTTACAATTACCGAGTTAGAGCGCGCTTGAAGAGAATCCGCTCTCTAAATGACGATATTAAAAATGTCCCTTTACTTTTATTACTACTATGGAAATCCGTGTTAAATTGGGTATTTACATGCAAAGTGGTTCATAGACAACATTGCAAATTTCTGTGTTGCTAGGTAAAGAGGATATAACACTTAACTTAAGTATCACAACTTACTCGTACTTCGATTCCTGCTGTAACCCAGCTTTTTTTATCAAGGGTTTGAGTCTAGTTTTCACTTAAGGTATGTTTAACATCTTTCTGGTTTATTATGAGATTATCAAATAGCAATTAACCCGCCAAGTTTTACTGTATACAATGAAAGAGTTATGTCATACAATTATACAATACATCCTTCGCCTCTTTCACATTCATGTATCGCTTAAAATTCCTCTTACTTCTTTCCGTTCATTATTTCACTTGATCTAACCATACTTTTCTCGGTCGCCTTATTTTACGACTCCCACTCACGCTTGCATTGTAGATTTATTAAATTAGTATTTTGTCACCCATCTGTTCAACATGTCCAAACCATCTCAATTTCTTTTACCCTACTTAACACACCAGTTTTACCTCACATTCATCCTTAATAATTTAATATATTATTCTGTCGTACATCGACATACCTTATACTCGTGTTATTCTTAGTGTACTCATGCCCACCGCAATTTATTCAAATCCTTTCATTAATTTACCACGTTCATATTTCATTCCCATGCACCAATGTTGGCACAAATACGCTGTTGTAAACCATCATGTTTAGTGATTAAATAATAATTAGGTGAATAACACTTTTTACCCATTATACGTTTACGCTCACGTGCATTAACAAACATGTTTATATATTAGAAGCACGTCAGTAACTACACCGAATATGAAAAAAAAAAATTTTACTATACGTGTTGGATTATTATGTAACACTTCCGTTGTATATGTTACAGTACAACCTAGCAGGTAAGCAAATCCAACTAACCGGAAGTAGAAAGAAATGTTAAACCCTGTTTTCGATGACGCTGTATTTTTCGGGTAGTAAATTAGGAATTAAACCCGTAACCCCAAGCTTGAAATACAAGCGCCTACACAAGATAAAAACCCAACACAAGGCGTAACGTCAACACAATATGAAAACTCAACATAAGATATAACGTCGACACAAGATGAAAACTCACCGTAAGGAATAACGTCAACATAAGTTGAAAACTCAACATAAGGGATAACGTCAACACAAGATGAAAACTCACCGTAAGGGATAACGTCAACATAAGTTGAAAACTCAACATAAGGGATAACGTCAACACAAGATGAAAACTCTAATAAGATCGAAATAAATCAATGAAAAAGTATTAACAAGTGCAGTTCCCTTTTCTTTGGTTTATATGGATTTATCAATGCTTTTTTTTGTGTCTACAAATCAATGAATTATAATTTGTTAATTTAATGTATCTGATTCAAATACTCTTTTTGGTGAAATGTAATTATGTTGGGATTTAATTTGTCTTTTTAAGTGCAATTTTTATTCTTCTGACTGTTACATAAATGTTTTTTTAATTTATTTTGTCAAACTGAAACAGCTTTTGTTAAAATTGAAATGTATAAATAATTTTAATAAAACTATGTAACATAGCATAGATCGTCGAAGACGAAGTGTTCAAATTTTCAATGATATTAATGTATTTGGATTTTGCAAACAAATATCCAATAAGGAGTGTTCATATAACGCTTTTTTATTATGCATGTACAATTTATTATATTTCAGCAAGTAGACAATAAAATTATAACCAAATAAATCAATTACAATATTTTTATCTTAGGGAAGATATCTTCCATCACCTTTTCCAGTCTTGGGCGACATTTGCTTTTAAAAGTTTGTTTAACATTATTCGTATGTAATATCATAAGTATGACTAAGTTTTCTTAAAAGTAATGTTGTAAACGTTCACCCAACAATTTGCACTTATCTGCGTTACAATTATCTGGTAATCGTAACTCGCAATTTGTAAATTTCAAAATAAAGTGTCAATAAATAAGTGAGTGAGATAAGAAAAAAAAGTGTATGACGAGATATGTGACTGTGGATGAGACAATGGCTTTATACGTGAACAGAAAGGTGTAGATATCTGTCATATTTTCCTACCTTAAAAATGACATAATGTGCTGGTATGTATGTAAGTAAATTACGACCATATTAAAAATAAGAGTTGTATGAGGCATATGGATGCAGAAAAGTCGAAGGATATGCGTCAAAGTAAAAAAATTGGCAATATGTTATCTCTGCCTACCTCGATGATGGTATTTTTAAAAATAGGCGTGATGGTATATGTATGTAACTTATGTATAAAAATAGGAATTATTGACTAAAAGATAATGTTGTTTTTATTTTCGTTTCTTTATATTCGCTTTTTTATTCTTGACGATACTCGTATAATACAAGTGATTTAAAAATAAAAAAAATCTATTTGTTGTAAGAAAAAATCCTACCTCTCTTCATTGTCTTCTTGTTCTGGCTCCCCGTCAGACATCTCACTACTGGCGAGCACGTACTTGGTATTAATTTTGGACGGTTCTTGAGACGGCGGGGGTAAAAAAAACCGTAAACAGCCCACCCCTAACTTAAGGGTAGCCGCCTCCACGAGAGGTCGAAGGGTAAACTGTTTACAGCCGAAACGAAAAGTACCTTAAAGCGACTTATGAATACTTGAGAGTCCTAACCGCGAGACAAAGACTTTTTCATTGTATAAATACAAAAGAAATTTGAGAATTTTTTTCGCGAGATCAATTTGCTTTGAAGGTTTTTTTAACAGTCTTCAATGAAGATTGTTAACTTTGTACAGTAGTTTTTTGGAAGATAGAATTGTTAATTTTGTTTAAGGACACGGAGCATTGAGTATACGTATAGCTAATGACGCTACTCGCCACAGACTAACCCACCCTGTCTTTGTACCCGTATGCACCCCATCTGTACAGAAGTGACCCCCCGATTCAGATGTTATCAATTCATAACTGCAAGAGGGTCGATATAAATGTGAGTTTTCACGTTATAAATTCTATGTAACATCAATATTTACATATGACGTTATCGTCTAATTTACTTACTAAATTCACGCGTTTTTTTTTTGTTTTAAAACCTTACATACATACTGTCACGCCGTTTCCCTTCTAAGGTGAGCAGAGAGGGCTATTTCGCCTCTTCCACATCCGTACATTTTTTCATACAGCTCCTATATTTTCTCTCAATTCTTACTTTTCCTTTTTTTTTCAAAATATCTTTCACTTGATCTAACCATATTTTCCTTAGCCTTCTTCTACCACGCCTTCCACTCGTACTTGTTTTTTTAGTATTTCTCCTTTCATTCGTTCCGCGTGCTCAAACCATCTCATAATGCTCTTATTTACCTTACTCGATGCAGCAGGTTTTCCTCTATCACGACTTCCTCCTACATTTGCACTATATATGTTATATTTGATTTGCTAATCTTTCTTCATTCATTCGTTCCACATGCCCTAACTTTCTCAGAATGCTCTTCTTCACCTTATTCAACACATCGGCCATAAGTTCACATTCATCCTTAATCCCTTCACCTATATTCAGTCATACATTGTCACTCCGTGTATTTTTCTAATTACATCCATTTTTACAACATTTGTATTACCACCATCAGGGACATGGCGCAATTGGCTGCAAACAGCGCTGGTTAAAACACAAATAACCATTACCAACCTCAAATATTAGGTCCTTACATATGAAATTGGCGTTTTGTTTGGGAGGAACATAAAGTTGATTTTTTTTTAATATAATATATTTATTTAATCAAAGTATGTACCATTGCTATCTATGCACTTTTGCCATCTCATAGGTAGTTCATCGATCCCTTTACTAAAAAAACCATTCGGACGGGAATCAATAAAATCTTTGAAGTCGGTTTGGACTGCCCCATCGGAGTTGAATTTTTTCCCTTGCAAGAAGTTATCCAAATTTCGAAAAAAATAGTAATCTGTTGGGGCAAGGTCCGGAGAGTACGGTGGATGTCTTAGACATTCCAATTGAAGCTCTTCTAATTTGGTAGCCGTCTGTTGTGCAGCGTGTGGTCTAGCGTTATCATGAAGCAGCAGTGGCCTAGAGCGATTAACCAGCCTCGGTTGTTTAGCAGCTAGCTTTTCCATCATGGTTTGCAGTTGCTGACAATAGACATCTGCCGTAATCGTCTGGCCAGATTTAAGAAAGCTGTAGTGAACGACACCAGCACTAGTCCACCAAACGATCACAAGTAACTTTTTTGGAGTCAATTTTCGCTTGGGGCATGGTTTGGCTGGTTCGGCAGGGTTCAGCCATTGCGATGAGCGCTTCCGATTATCATACAGGATCCACTTTTCATCACAGGTAATGATTCGATTCAAAATCCCTTCATTATTGTGCCGGTTGAGTAATGCAACGCAGCAGTCAACGCGCGTTTGTTGATTTGCTTCACTCAATTCGTGAGGTACCCACCTTTCAAGCTTTTTCACCTTCTCAATTTGCTTCAAGTGGATTAAAACAGTTTTATCACTAACACCGCAGCCTACAGCTAACTCGGACGTGGTTTGCGATGGATCCGCTTCCACAATAGCCTTCAATTCTTCATTATCAACTTTGGTCTCCGGCCGTCCACGGGGCTTGTTCTGCAGGTCGAAATTTCCAGAACGAAAACGTTGGAACCAAAAACGCACTGTGTTTTCTTTTGCGGCACCGTCGCCATACACATCATTAATCCTTCGAGCCGTTTCTGCAGCACTGGTGCCACGGTGGAACTCGTACTCGTAAATAACGCGATATTTCAAGTTTTCCATTTTGTAAACTGAGTGACGCAAAGAAAAAAAACAATTGAGGAAAAAACAAATGAATTATAATTTTCGAAACACAAATACTTGAGTAAATAGCTGTATAAATTTGAATTTGGAATTCCTAACCAAAGAGAAGATATTTGAGATCAAAGTTGCCAGTACGGCAAAACGCCAATTTCATATGTAAGGACCTAATATTATTTGAATCTTATAAAATTATTTAAAATATTTCATTGGTATTTTATGTCCTAGAACTTTGCTAAACAATTTTTAACCAGATCGCACAAAAAAACTGCAAGAAACAGACCCGTTTCACTCTAAAATAATTTTCGCAATTTTTAAAATTCTAACAAAGTTTTTTTTTATTCAGATCTGTTTTCGTAAACTATACAAATGACGAGTTTCTTCCCATTCGAAGGTCTTTTCCAATCAATTAGACAAATACACAGATGTGTGCTAATTGCTAGGTTACAACGTTATTGAAAAAAAAACTTAAACCTACTTTATTACTTAATTGTTACTAAAGATTGGGAAGTAGAAGGAAAGTTATGGAAAAACTCATTTTGTCATTGAAGTATATTTTAAAGCATAAAAAATTTACCGTTTGTACAAATTTTTATTCACAAAAAGGTGGATATATGAGTATAATATAATTTATAGCACGATTAACCAAAATATATTTGATAATTCTCAAAAACTTAAAAGATTACTTTCCTAATATTATATAAATTGACAGTATTTTTGAAATTTTTCCAACATTTTGAACGACTGTAGAAATACTTTGAATTTCAATAATTTTTTCCTGTAATTTCATTGCTGAGATGCCATTAGGAATAATAAAATATGATGACATACGAGTGTATTGGTAATGTTCAAGTTTAATACGTTTGCACCACCATTGAAATTTTTACTAAAATGTTTTTCTGTGACATTTGAAATTGATAGGATTTGAAAATTAAATTAAGGTGAGTCGCAAATGAAAATGCCCTGAATAATTGTAGGTGTCTGTACTTTCCGGAAATGCCCCGTGACAGCCATATTGTTTGTCGACACCGGAAGCAAAGTGAACAATAATAATGAGCTTTTTATATGATTGCTTTTATTGATGGTGTCTTTAGTAAAGTTGCTTTCACACCATTAAATTTGGTAAAAGCTATCGCAACACACCTACATGATATATATATCAACAAAATATACAGTTTTTTTTAAACTTCGAATTGAAATTCTTTTGCTAGTAATTCCTGAAATACTATAAGATTTATTTACGTGTACTCATTCTTTTCAATTAATTAAAAAGATGAAAAAAATAGGGGAATAAAGCCTCTGCACCTGAGTGCCTCAAAGATAATTATAGAAAAATAAATACATACATGGTAATAGAAACCAAAGTGAGGATCTACAAAACATGCGTTAGAAATGTAGTAATACATGCTTTTGAAACTAAAACTGATACTACATGAACGAAGGTACTCCGTAGAATATCAGAAATGAAACTCATGCTAAGTATAATTGACAAACACTCAGACTGAATAATAAACATAGAAATAAGAAGAATATGTGTAACTGAAGACACCATAAGATGGGAGAGACCCGGTGATGAATGGATGAAACCCGGTTTCTCCTGATTACCCCATAAAAATTCAATCACCGGGCGGACCCTTAACAATGGAGAAATAGCTGACAGTCCAGGTATCAGGAATATTGCAGAAGAAACAGATCAAGAATATACTGCAAGAAGAAGATTTCAAAAGGGGAGAGTGAAATACATGTATGAGGAACAGCAACACACTGTTAACAGTAAACGATACCATTGTTGGAGTAATATACGAGTATGTTTACTAAGATATTGAATGCAATTGAGAAAAGATAACTAAACACCTGAACTAAACCGAATGCCCCACATTTTGAGAAGTTACATTCCCAATACTCTAAAGCGACAAGTGTTCAACAAATGTACATTAATCAGACAATGTTGATATATACTGCTGAAACATTAGCGTTCACAAATCAATCTGCAAATAAACTTCAAACAGCACAAAGAGCAATAGAGAGAAGCATGATCAATATAAGCCAACTAGAAATACTGAAATCAAAAGAACTTGCCTCACTGACTTAAAAATATTTAAGAGTTGGATGTGTTGCTCACCAAACTAAAGACCAGTGGACCAGAAATTGTAAATCAATTGAAATAACTCTAAACCTCTTGAAGAATGACAACAAGTATGTTGTGGGATCCAGATGGTAGCCTCAGGTCTAGGATAGACAGTGGTCGTTATCCTAGGAGAGACCGTCTTCAATAATGGATGAACAGTTAGTTGTTGACGAAGAGAGAGAAAGTTTTTATTTCAAATGTACACATTTTAAGCATCAGTTTTTTTGGTCCAACAGTTTCACTTGGAATAGTCTACTTGTTTATTTTTCTGTTTTGTCAAAATTCAGACTCATATTTAATTATCCCGCACTACGTTACCAGTCGTTCCTCGTTACTGGGACTCCTAACGTTCTAGCTGTCGGGCTCATATTTCTATTGTTGAGGGTACATCTAGATTGGGATGATGTTGTGAAATGAGACCAGACCGTTTTATAACTTCTCTCTTAAATGTATTTTTATTACATTACTCGAGTATATATAAACATGTGCAATTCCAGGATATGTATTGATATACTTTATAGAAAAGCCGCTAGAACTTGTCCAGGAATATGTGTATCTGGGCCAACTTGTTTCCTTTGTAGGTGACATATCAGAGGAAACAGCACGTAGGACAAAACTAGCGTAGAGCTCATTTGGACGTTTGAAAAACATCTTCAAAAGTAATCTCCCAATATCCTTGAAGCGAAGGGTTTACAACCAGTGCATTCTTCCAGTACTTACGTATGGCTGCGAGACATGGGTCCTTGCAGTAAAGAACACACAAAAGCTCCAGACCGCACAAATGGGCATGGAGAGATGCATGTTGGGATATACTAATAGAGACCGTAAACGAAACACCTGGATTCGCAATATAACAAAGGTAGAAGACGTTATAAAGGTGTGCAAAAGAATGAAGTAGCAATGGCAGGGCACGTAGCTAGAATTTCAGACTCCCGATGGACATCCGAAATAATCCAATGATACCCACGAGGCATAAAGAGGCCCAGAAGAAAACCGAAGGTACGCTGGATAGATGAAATCAGGAAGCATGGCAGAGACCTTCATCCAGCAGTGGATCGACCCTGGTTGACAGTGATGATGATGATGATAACTATATTGCTATCAAGAAACCTTTCATTTATATAATATTTCATTTTGTTTCGTCTCAAAATATAACCAAATTAAAAAAATTGTACTGTATTGAAACCAAATTCATAAAGCCTTGTAAAAATGTAGGATACACCCTGTAATTTAGTAATCAACTCAAATGGGTAAGAAAAAGCTCAATAAAATTCTCTGCTACCTTCTACCGAGGGTCGTTCATAGACCTGACAGAGCTGACGTCATAAGTTAAGAGATTTCCTGATGAGATATCCAAAACGTCAACAAAATTCAATGTAATGTTGACCATGGTCGTTGCTAATGACCAAAATAATGATTTTTTTGTCATGAAAGAAAATTGTTTTCGTTGGAAAGAAAATATGCCAAGTTTTTTATTTTAGTGTTTTGATTTAAATTTCTCAATTTAATTAAATTTATCAGAAAGCATTAAAATTTAGATTTTTTTATTTTTTTGTAAAAACTAAAGTACTCGTATGTCAACTTCATAGATTTTAGGGCGCTGAATATGAAAACAACAGTTAAAAGGGGATGTCTCCGGTTCACAAGATAAATGGAACATTACTGTTTTACATATGTTATATTATTATATCTTAAAATAACACTAGAAAAGGAAAACAATCTTGTTCACATTCTTTGTCTACCACTTTACGAAACATCTGGTCATTCCATCTACAAGATCTAGCAGAAATCTGCTAAAATTGAAGTAACCCTAGGTGGGTTGCCCTTTGTCGCTATTCCACAACAGAAATAAATGTCTTGGTGAAACCACACCACGTGTTCATCACTCAGTACACCATAGTTTTCAGGGAGTAAATTATTTTATGATTGCAAAAAAATGTGAAACGTAAAATTTGCCGATCTACGGTATAAGGAAGGGTCCGAATGGAAATTTAAAGGAGAGTCTTTTGTGGAATATATTATTGGAGAAGTCTGATTATGAATGCACTTAACGATGTATTTATTTTTACATTGTCATACCACGTTTACTTCTCAGTTCCCACTGTTCTACAACATTTAGTCAGTTCGTTTCCACGTCAACCATTCACAATTAAAATTAAAGTTGGAACTGGCACGAGTATACTGTTATAAACTGTCATCTTAGAAGATTCTGACTAGATTTGTTACTTAAAATTCGAGTACATTGGTTTTAGTGCCCCATTAACTTTGTTTCCTATCACAAAATGCCGTCAAATATATTTCGTAACTCTTCCATCAAAGTGGGAATATAGGAAAATTCCTCTACCTTTTTTTGTTCTCCGTTATTCTTTCAAATGTTACAATACATTTTCTTTGAATTTACAATAAATATGGTTACTCTGATTTATTTATTTAGAAACTAAATTTTAAAATGTATAAATTGCGAGTTTATTACTTTATGACAGGACTGACCAATCCACAGCCCGCAGGCCACATGCGCTCCGGGGCGCCCTTACGTACGGCCCTCGCTCATATATGACGAATTATGTATTTTTTTTGCAATGCAAGTGCATTTAAGAACTAATAGCTTAGAATTCTCAGTCTTTATAATACCATACAAATACATTTTATTGTTGGTTCAATACATGTTTTCTCTACATATCTAGTTGTAGTATAGTTATTTAAGATTTACATTGATTGAACACTTTCTGTGTACCTCTGCATCCAAATCAATCACTTACGAAAAAAAAAAATAAGTACGAATTTCGTTGTAAAGCAAGATATCGAAAAAAAAAATGTAATTATTCTTATTTACGAGTATGTGCGGCCCTTCGAAAATTTTAGGTAGTCAATGCGGTCCGTGGGGGAATTTGGGTTGGCCAGGCCTGCTTTACGACAATCTCTTTCAACCAAACAGACAAGAGTTACTCAGCTAATTGCTTATTGAAAGATTACGATGTTATTTTCAATAAGAAAAACACTCGTATATGTTATGCTTAAAACATTTAGAAAAAAAATGTAAACGAAATATTTACAGATTTTTTCAAATACTGGAAAAAGAGAAGGAAGATGGGGAAGGACAAGAAGATAGGATCTATGGAGAAATACACTTTGTCATTGAAGAGTTACTTAGCTTTAAATATAACATCAATTTCCCACATTCTGATAGCCCTGTCCCGCGCTCATTAATTAATTTGATGGCCTTGCCAAGGAAATGTGCCTCGATTAATAACCTCACGGATTATTAACATCTTAATCAATAGACGCTTTCACTAGGAATGAGAAATTATTTACAATTCCATTTTGGTATAGTGAAATAATATTATTGAAAGCAGGTAACTTGAAGTCGATACATTGAGAAAATTAAACAATAAATTACTTCGTAATTCAACTAATTACACTAATCCCCGCTACACGTGTTTCTATCTCATATTCCAAGGCTTTCTTCAGGTGGAATGATCTCGGTTTGTTAACCTTTCCTTTCCTGAGCTAAAAAAATCCGCGCGTTCCGGTACTGTGTATTCAATACACATGTAAAAATGAGCGATTTAAAATCGGAAAAATAAGAATATTCATAGCCAATCGCTTCAATTAATTAAATTTGAAGTCAAAAGGGATAATAATTTTAATTAATTGCTGAAAACGTTAAAAAAATATGGGCCAACGTTCACGAAATGGGCAAAGCGACCACCTCGAACGAAATCTCGCGAGCTAATAAGCGAGAGAAGCGAGCGAACTGAGATTCTATTTTTTGCGTTCCCATATACCGAAGTAGAGTGAGAGTTAGGCGTGAATAGCGTTGCTACCTCCCCCATAGCGGTTTTTTAGAATGAATATACCTATGTCACACACTGGCACACGTTTGATTGTATTGGTGAATTTATCCCCGATTTTCACAAAATATATCTGATGTGGCCGATAAGTGCTAATTATTATTAATATTATTTTTTCATGCAATGCGTTAATGTATTACGGAGGAATACCTAAAATCTAAACCCAGTATTTATTACATTTATGGAGATATTACAGTTTTTAGAAGCAATGTGTACTAGTTACACATCACAGGACAGGAATTGTTAAGAGAGCAGTGCTTATATCGGTAAAATCCCTACCGGTTTCAAGGTTTTCCCTCATCATAAGGGGAGGATAAATTAGACTTGTTTGCGCTTCTTTGATGATGAGGGGAAAACCTTGAGACCTGTAGGGTTATACCGTTATATAAAGTGGAATAAACAGTGTTTGACTAAACAAATTAGAATTATCGGTATACTCGTATTTATTTTCACAAAAAATAAACATGCTCTTACTGAATTTCATTTAAGCTATTCGTGAAATATTAATTAATTGAAAAGTTTCATATTTAAGCGCTCAAATAATGTCGAGGTTAAATTTTATCTCTAAATATTATACGAGTATAATCTAGTATCATACTAATATAATCATACATATGTATGTACGAGTATATACGCCTTGTCTCAAAGGAAAAATAAAGAAAATTACTAAGAAATAGAATTTAAGATAAACATAAATAGATAAAGATAAATTATCTAAAAGCCAAACTAAGGCCACAATAAATTATTATTGAACAAGAAACATAACATGGATTAACCCCTGTGTAGGTGTCCCAGGCAGGTCCCAGGCAGGTCCCAGGGGAGTGCAGGGCTGTCGCTAAGGGTAGTTCCACTTACGTATGAAAGTCTTAAATACGATATCGTATGAAAAACTTAAATGCGCTATTCCTCATGATTACGTTTAAATATCTACGCTTTTGTGAATGGAAGAGGCCTGTGAGTGTGTTGGTTTATTAATGTGCCAGC
This sequence comes from Odontocerum albicorne, assembly GCA_949825065.1. NCBI lineage: Eukaryota > Metazoa > Arthropoda > Insecta > Trichoptera > Odontoceridae > Odontocerum > Odontocerum albicorne. Next base: position 11,061,695 of record OX463840.1, on the reverse strand, counting down.
TGATACACTTCAGCAAACACAGTATTGAAACCCTGAAAACTTCGATGATAAGTAAATTAAACTGACAAGACGATTGGCCAATTTTATCTGTCATAGTTTTTTTCATAGCGCTATATTTGCGTTAATTGATAATGCTTTAAGAATTTATGATAAGCAATATACTCGTATGTGTATAAGCTGCAAAAAAAACATATATTCAAGTATAAAAGTGTTAAAGAGTAAAATCGGTCAAATAATTAATTAATAATGTCTAAATGCCCCCCATATTTCATTATTATCTGCATCGTGTTGTCGATCTTCAGATTCGTAGTTGAGGAGGCGTTTTAGAAAAAGACTTCTTCGTTTATTTAGAGTTTATTGTAACAAATATACAATTTCATATGTATGGCAGGCTTGGCATCTGTTCATGCACTAAACTAACTTGTTTACGGTGGAAACGTATGGACCTTAGTGATACAGTCTTTCAAAAAATATAAAATTTGTTGTTTTGAATTAACATCACAAATGCAACCCTTTGTCGTTTGGCGTCGATAATGTTTTAGAAGTACTCGTATATAGACGTCCTCCGTGGTCTACTTGATAAGACGCCTATCTCCTAGCCCAGAGGTTGCGGATTCAAATACCGCTGGAACCAAGATTTTTTTAAAAAGGATTCCAGTCTGGTTTTCACTTATGCCTCTTTAACACCTTATTGGTTGGTTGGAAGAGATTGACAAGTGGCAATAATCCCACCAGCTTATACTATATACAACGAAAGTTTAATACAGTACAATATATGGCTATGAATTTCCAAACATATTGTGTGACGTAGGTATATTCATTCTAAAAAACCGCTATGGGTGAGGAAGCAACGCTATTCACGTCTCACTCTCACACTACTTCGGTATATGGGAACGCAAAAAAAAGAATCTCAGTTCGCTCGCTTCTCCCGCTTCAGTAGCTCTTGGGCATTCGTTTGAGGTGGTCTCTTTGCCCGTTTTGTGAACGTCGGCCGATGTTTTTTTCATGTTTTCCGCAATTAAATTTAAATTATTATCAGTTTTGACTTCAAATTTAATTAATTTAAGCGATTGGCTATGAATATTCTTATTTTTCCGATTTTAAATCTCACATTTTTACAAGTGTATTGAATACGCAGTACCGGAACGCGCGGATTTTTTTAGCACAGGAAGGGAAAGTTTAAAAGCTATGTCTAGTATTATTTTTAATTCTTACTAGTTTGACCTTAGGTTTGTGTCAGAAACAAAGCCCCTGGGAAGCGTGGTAGTCTTGATATCACTTGGATCTCAGAGTATAAACTGCATACAGCTAAAAAATACGTGTAGAATCTCTGTACTAATTTATACGAATGTGTACTAATTTATATAACTCATGAAATATACAATATGATAGATAAGTAATTGGTAACTGCCGTAATAATATGCCCCATGCTAACACAGTTCAATTTGCACATACATTAGTCGAGACCCTGGACTACCAGGGGTGACTGAGAGCTTAGGGTACAGACCTCAAAAGGGAGGGGGGAGGTGAACACTTTGGCTACCGTCACTTTAGATATATTCTAGAAACGATGTTGAGCATCCCTTTGTTCGCTGAGAGAGTGGATAAGCAATGTGGGCGTTACCTGGATATAATTTTAATGAAACCATTTTTTTATTTTCTTTTTAATACTTATAAACGCTGAGATATAATAAATATTTAATTAACATCGACTACGTTGTTTTTCTGTCCAGGAAGGCTAAAAAACAAAAGAGTCACATTTTTCAATTTCGGCATACTTTTTTCGCCTCCACTACATTCGTTCACCTTCTTGTATATTTTTTTAATTTTTAAACAATATTTATTTGAAAATTTACTTTGTACGTTTCAACAATATACTTTTAAGTCATACTCTTACCCACCGTTAGGCATGAGACTGAGTAGAATTTGAATTTATACCACTGTATAAAAAATACTTTATAAGAAAATGAGAAAATTACAGAATAATATACTCGTATAGTGCAAGTTTATAAATCAACACCTGAAACACTTTTTTGGCAAACTATTATAATTCCCGAAGAACATGCGGGTTTTCTGAAAGGAAAAGAAACTCTATAAAGTTTTCATCAATTCTGCTTCACTGGGTAGAAGGTGAAACCACTTTTATGGTAATCAGCATTAATAAATCAAAAACCAAAATCATAATCGTAACATCAAAATTCAATTAACCCATCCACAAGATTTGGAGATCGTACATGATTTTATTTAAGGTCTACAATTAATGATAACAGTGGACGTGAAATCAAGAGAATAATAGATATGGCAAAGACAGCTACATATAGCAAAGACAGCTACATATGTCAAAGACAGATACATATGGCAAAGACAGCTACATATGTCAAAGACGGCTACATATGGCAAAGACAGCTACATATCCCCCCTCAATATACGATACTCGTATATTGAGGGCGGACTGATCTAGAAAAACACATCTTTCGAGGAGTGAAAATACGTCTTTTTACAACCTTTTCTCAATATCTCAGAAACTTGGACAGTAAAGTTCAGAGAGAGAGATCAATGATAGACTCTCGAAATGTAGCTTTTTGAGACAATTGCTGGGTGTTTCATAGAGGGAACGAAGAATAAATACACCTTTTTTGGATGAACTCAAAATCTCAGACAGGCTTTCAAGATTGCGCACCGTCGTATTTTTCAGTTCTTCGGTCGCATTTCGCGCAAAGTGTACATACTAGTCAGTGGCAATGTGGAGGAGCAGAGGTGGAACACCTTTGCGCTGGAGGAACCAAGGGAAGAACGCTATGGGTCTACATTTGCCACACACTCTTAGGAGAGTGAAATTCCGAGAAGGCTGTAGAAGATGTGTTTCTCAGCATAGAATCCTAAAAATATATCATTTTATTGTTCCAAATTTCAAGTAGTTTATACTACTTTCCTTGTCAATTTATATTTAAGTGCAAGTGAAAATAAAAGCAACGGGCATTGTTTGAAATTTTGGATAAAAGAATAAAATGAGCCTGACGCTGACAGCGCGTGATAAAAAAAAAGTTTTCAAAAAAATATGAATTTTTGGTCCCTAAGTTAGCGCCCCCTTTACTTCGGAGCCCGGGGAAAACTACCCACCCTGCCGTTCCTACCTAACCACACAACCTTCTTCACCCCATCACCGGCAACGCCCTTAGGTGAATAAATATGTAAATTCTTCAAATTAAATAATCGAAAATATCAATAAAATCAATGGCTACTGACGCTGACCGCTAATAGAATTTATTCGATATTTTTATTTTAAAACACATAATGTTGATGGTATGTTGAGTAAGATGAAGAAGGAAAATGCTGAAATGGTTTGAGCATGTGGAACGAATGAATTAAGAAAGACTAACAAAACAAATATAAGGTGCAAATGTGAGTTGAAGGCGTGTGAGATGAAGGCCAAGGAAAGTATGGTTGAATCAAGTTAATGATATTATGAAAGGAGGAAATATAGAAAGTCAGAGAAATTCTAGAAGTTTTATGAGAAAGTGTTATAGAAGTAGAAAGTCTAGCACTTTGTCCTCTCGGCTTACCCCGACAGGGATATGGCGTGACTGATATGTAGGTGTATAATAAGGGGATAGGAGTGAAATCAAATTATCGAATGGGATTTAGTTGCACTGTTCAACGAACTGGGCATAAATATCAGTTCTAAGGCAGACAATAAGTATATAGCAGTCTAAATCGTCGTTGCTGACCCTTGTAGTTGAGAATTTGAGTTGGAAAGCGAAGCTACGTCATGGAGTGTCTTTTTTAGAGAGTGAGTCGTAGCACTCCACTCAAAACTCACCGGCCACACTGCTGTACTGGATCCGATAGCACACCAAATTGAGATGATCGCAGCACACCGGCACGTATTTTTTTTTAAATTTCCATTATTTTGAAAGAATATATATGACCGCAGTCATAGGTATTCTTACACCCCCGAATACTAGACGGAAAAAATGCCTGTGCCATTCGAAGGGAATAGCACAGCGCGAGCTTTGAACCGGCGACCTTCCGCATGGAAGTACAGTGCGTTACCACGCGGCCATACACCTCAATATATTAAGTTTTGTTGTTATTATGATGGTATGTGTATGCATCTATTTATAAGTATCTTAAGATTTATTAAGTATAAATTAATTACTTCATTATTTATTACTTGCGTGTAATGAAGTGATTTCAATCGACTGATGCAATTTGTTCGAGATAAATAGTCGGGTATCTATAGGGTGCCATAAAACGAGAAATATCATTTCCTTTCACATATAGACGAAATTTTTGTGTACCTAACTCTTGCGACCAGTTCCAGAAGGGCTTTTTAAACATGGAATGAACTTCTTTCGGAAAACGAGCAATTAAAATTCAAACTATAAACTCTACTTTAGAATATTATAGATTATTTTCAAACAAATATATTGTTTATATAATAGTTAAGGCATTAACATTGTAGAAGTTCAAAGACATTGTAATTTGTTTTATCAAACACTGTTTATTCCACAAGTGGAATAAACAGTGTTTGATAAAACAAATTACAATAAATATATTCAATTGATAGATTATTTCATATAGATAAGGCATGTTACCAGATGTAAAATAATAAGGATTTAAATTTATCCAGTCCATCATGAACTATTTTTTCAGTTAGTAGTATTTTGTATCTTTTTTAAATTGAAATAAGGTAATACTTGAAAAAGATTGAGTTTTACTGAATAAGACAGTCTAATATAGGTTGACAGTCTTATAGACGTTGGCAGTCGAATAGAGATTGTCAGTCTAAAAGAGGTAGATAGTCTAATAGAGGTAGACAGTCTCATAGAGGTAGACAGTCTAATAGAGGATGATAGTCTAATAGAGGTAGACAGTTTAATATAGGTAGACAGTCTAAAAGAGGTTTACGGTCTAATAGAGGATGAATCCTGATACCAATGCTAAATAATTGAATTTACGTCATATTCCAATATTATTGACATGTTATTTTTATAAACCCTTCATATATGACAAATTTCTAAGAGTTATCAGATGTGCACCGTCCTTAATCGCGTTCAAATGAGGATTGAAAAAATATTACATTACGAATACTATTTCATCCTTCATTTCTTTTACCTCCCTTTCTAATCCTCAATAGAACGCATTCCCTCTAGTCCCACCATTATTGGGCAGAGATTTTTTCAACATTTTATTTAATTTTTTTGTAAAAAATGTCATTAAAACAGATAAGCTGCATGGCTGGAATTAATTCCTGTATAAAAATAAACCCGTTAGATCAACCATGTATAACCATTTACACAAAAAAATAATAAATAAAATTAAATAAAAACAGTACTTTTTTCATTCATGTGATACCGCGGAATATATCCTAATTAAAGAGCATGGCCGGGAGACAACATTATCATGGACCCCATTTATCAAGCCCTCGGATTTCATAGCCCTTGCTACATCTGAAGAGACAACATTCACAGGTCTAGCGTGGGTGAGTATTGTTAGGCGATCTTTTTAACCTGACTTAACCCCTATTTTTATTATGATTTCGGGTGGCACAGGAATCGAACCCGAAACTCCCTTGTCAAGTGTCTTACTAATTAGGCCACGAATATCGTTGATGGCACTTTTGACTCAATTAAATACATTGTCTTTTAAAGGTAAAAAATATAGGAAAATTTAATTTCACCATTTTATACGTTTGATGTCGAGAGGTCGTTGTTTTCTTTAATTAATTAACCAGAAACAAAAAGGTTTCTTAGATTCAAAGCTCCCACTGACATTGCTAACTTGCTTATAACTTACCTCGGTGAATAATGGATGCTGGGGTCTCGCTTCTCCTCGGAATAATGTCAATATTCCACCCCTTCCTCTCGCTCCAGGCGTTGCCCCACCATTATTATTATTATTATTCTGAACCTCATTCTTCCAGGGCTGATACTGTTCCCTCTAAGTTTCTTCTAAGTCGCAGCTCATGGAACGTTGCTTGAGTAACATTATTTCTAGCAAAGTAAATAGATGAAAGACATTTTTCCAAATTAACGTTTATACTGAATCAATTAAAAAAATCCTTAGCGTTTAAAGTGATGTCTCGCGAAAAATATTTATCTGGAGTAAAATTAACAATAATATTTTAGATCGGCGACCGTGGTCTAACGGTTAGCATTAACGTTAAAAAGCGTTCACTCCAAGTTTGATTACTTGCGGATTCAATTTCGGACTGGTTTTACTCTTAGACAATTTTACAGGTGGTACAATCGTAATCGTCAATAAATAGCGCTCTACCAAAAAAGGGTTATGTAAAAATATTTTTGAATCAAAAAGCAATAATAATAAAAATAAAAGAAGAAATTCTCTTCTCAATAGCGCTCTAACTCGGGACGCGAACCCACTATTATTGACAGATTTAAAACTTTACAAAATAAATATATATAAGTTGAGTATTAGAATAGGAAGGAAATGGCTGCTTCCATTTGATTAGTTACTTCCCTGCATCTGCATATGTTCAGAATATTTAGATAGCAAACTCTTCTCAATAGCGCTCTAACTCGGGACGCGAACCCACTATTATTGACAGATTTAAAACTTTACAAAATAAATATATATAAGTTGAGTATTAGAATAGGAAGGAAATGGCTGCTTCCATTTGATTAGTTACTTCCCTGCATCTGCATATGTTCAGAAAAACATATCTGGCAAAAAAAACGCAGAAAACTTACCAAACGAAGACAAACTACAGAGAAACCTTTGTAGAACTAATATGTTATTGCAACACATGCGGCTTTAGGTGTAGTGAAGTACATTTGTGTAGTGTTTTAATAAAATCATTAATTTTGATAAGATCTTCAAAAATGATTGTCTACAGATGTTTCCTAAAGCTGCACACACCACCATATATCTAATCCTGACCTATTGAATGGAGCAAATTATTAAATAAATGTAAAAAACAATGCCGGGAGGAGTGTTCGTCAACCCGTTGCTGATCTTATGTCATGATCTACCCGATTACATTTAATTAGTGCTACTCTCTCTCTCTCTATCTCTCTATCTCTCTCTCTCTCTTTATCATCTTTCTCTCTATGCCACATCTGTCGTCCCTATTTGACTAATCAGGTCACCTCAAGAGCGTTTCCTAACAAGCTCAACCTATCTAGTTACAGAAGATGTACAGATAACAAATGACTTCAAGTTTACCGAAAACTTCGTCTATTTGTATATTTGCCTCGGGGAGGACGGAAAAATGTTCTATAGGAGAGATCCCGCTACCTGAAATATTATGTCGAAATATCTAGGTTTGCCAACTCGACTGGGAATCTGAAGATTCAAAGTATTCACAGTGCTCGACCTTTACCTGAGATGACATCATTGTACAGTTATGTTAAATAACAAGTTAAATACCGATGAGAAAATATGAAACAACGTTTGGATAAAGAAACATTGTACATTACAAGATGAAATTCATATATTCAATTACAGAGAAATGTTAAAGAAAATATTAAAAAAGGAGGTGAAAAAAGTGGATTGTAATGTAAAGATAATTAATTACAAACAGATGACTTGTGTAGCGCTGTTTTGTAATGTAATATCCACTTAAGAGCTTTTATACACATATGGTACTATTTGAAAAGGCAGATTTTAAGAACCACTAAATACATTCAAGTAGAGTGATGTACGAGTATTAAAGAATGTTAAAACTATGATGCGAACAATAAATAAAACGATTGTTTAATATTTTATCTGATAGTAAACGTTTAATTAAAGAGCATTAATTGAAGAAATTGTGCCATCTTCGGGTATCCTAGTGAGGACAATATATATTAACTTTCGTATAATTTTTGCTGAAGATCAATAAAAAAATATAAATATATCCTGGAGTTCAACAAAGTTGCGAACTCTCCGCATTTCTTTTCAACGTTTGTTTTGAAGCTAAAAGGCAATTTTTATCTAGCACCGTTTAGAGATCACACTCTCCTCAAGGACACTCGAACCCATTATTATTATTAAACACACGTCCTTCAGCTAAAGCAGAACCCAAGCGAATCATGTATGACACTTCCTTTGTACATAGCATAATCCTGTATGATTACTACTATAAGGCAAATTCTTCTAATCAACCATAAAGATGTTTATAAAGCTTTAAGTGAAAGCCATACTAAGAACCCTATTTAAAAAATAAAAAAAACAATTTGGGTTGCAGCGGGAAACGAACCCGCAACCTCCGGATCTGAAGATATTTGTATTACCAACTAGGGCACAGATGTCGTTGATGAGATGGTTATGGAAGTCTTAGAGGAAATAAATTATGAGATAGTCATAAACGGCCAAATCGTGAAACTACTCATGCGGATAAAATGAGCAGTCTGCAAAGAATGTGTTATATTGTATTATATAACACATTCGTTGTTTGCAGAACAGTATTATTGACATATGGCAAATCTCCGTCAATCTCAAGTAAATAAAAGACTGGAACCCTTTTTTTTTAATATAATGGTATCAAATAAAGTTGGAACATGGCTCTAGGGTTGAATGAAAGATATCTTACGAATTAGACCACGGTGGATTTATTTCGAATTATTAATGAAGTTAGTGAATTTATAGTCAAACAATCAATCAGTTGAATTAATTATCTAAAATTAAACATAATAATAAACTCTGAAATATATTATTCAAATTAAATATATGGTAGGTATTATATATTTATAATTTCATGATCTTCTATAAATGAATTATTGAAATCGCGATGACTGCAACTATTGTACACTTTGAGGTTTCAACAAATGCAATTCTTGCTACGCAACTGTCACCATATGCAACCGGAAATGTAAAATATAAATTCGTGTCACCAACGTGCTCCATTGTATCTATGTTATGATTATAGTGGTGCATGAAAAAAGTAGGGAGCCATTAACACGCAAGTTATAGACATACAAAAAAGAATGTAAAATTATTTTATTTGTGATACATTTACTCGTATACATACGATGGCTGCACGACCGCAGCCACCTGCTATCCTTGCACTCAACGTATATACATTTTGTAAAACTTTTAATAATAGTGGGTTCGAATTCGGAGTTAGAGCTTAAACGAGTATGGCCGTACGGCGTACGGCGAGCGAATTTTTACCTCAAGAGAGTATGGACGTAAACGGTACGTCCAATGTTTTTATTCCCGAATGCATAAATTTATCTATAAAATGGATATAGCTCAAATGTTTTTATCTATTTAATTATTTTGTATATGGCGGCCGCAATTACGTTTTTTATATTACTTACGGCGCTATATTAATTGTCATTTTATTATTATTACACCATTTTTTTATTTATGTATACATGACAAGAAGTATATAAATACACAATTTGCGAAAAAATAACAGGTTATTTAATTTAGATACACAATTTTAATGTATCTGGGTTTGTTGCCTTTCATTTATCGTGTCCCCAGTTGCCTAGGCTTTTGCCTGTATCTCACCGATTATCCTAGTTATAATATATGTATATTGAAAATAATTATTATATAATTTATGTATATTTATTTAAATATATATGGTATTTATATTAATGTTTTTGTTAATTTGAGGATTGTATCAAAAAGTTAATCTTTTTCAAATAGACTTAAATTTTACAACTTTTTAAATCGAATTTTCTCATAATTTTCATCTTACAAGAAAGTAACCTCATATCACTGATATATTTTTCAAATAACATCGTTTCTTAAAAACATACTGAATTATTCAGGAAGTTGTGATTGTCGAAAAAGGAGAAATTTAAAAACATCACTAAAATTGTGAGGACCTATGTACTTAGCTATTGCCACCCTTCAGTAATGCTTTTATCTAGACTACGTGCCCCGGGAGGCTATTCGACATACGTGACCCAGGAGCCAAGAGCTCTTGGAGAATCTTGCCCTGTTATATGAAAAACTGAATTAATAACAGGGTTAGCATGTATTTATGCCATATGTGTTCAACTAGAAAAATAAAACAAAAAGACTTTTCGTAGCCTATGTGACTCCAAAAGTGCTTACGTGGATGCGAAAGAAAAAAGTTTTGATATAAATGTGTTTAGTCTGAGACCAGTGGGAAATCGATCCAGGGTGCTAAACAAACATAATAACATGGACTTGGTAACAGTGACATGTAATCAGGGATGAATGATATTATATTTCGAGTATTTTATAAAAAATATTGTTTCAATATAATTTTTTTTTTAATTTTAGTTTCATATTTGCGCGGTACTTGATTTCAATAAGAATTAACAAAGTCGTATTACGAGAAGTAACTTATTTAACAATATATGTCTATGATAAAGTACTGAATAAATTAATTAGTTATAAACAGTAGTGAAAGATAATTGTTTTAAGTAGAATTATTAAACAAAACCTCAAATTTATCTAGCGTTAATTCGTAAAAGTTGATATTACAAGAGGACTCGAAAAATTTACCACTATTATCCGAAAATATCCGGCCTGAACAAGTCAGACGGTGTATGAACAAATACCACGTCTAACGCATGGTCAGGCGATGTTACCGTTTAAATTTGATACCTCTCCTCTCAGTAGTATGGCAACTAGAGCCGATGGAAGACACGTCGTTTCGTTATATTCTGAAATATTATAAATTGAATTTCTCGCTGTTTTCAAGTTTCTTTTAAAATAAGGAACGTATCCGTAATAGACTACAGTGAAATAATGGGCTAAACAGTTTCACTTAGGTAGATAATTTATTTAAAATGATCAAGGTAGACCAGCTCACTCCACCGCTCACTCCAGAAATAGTTGAAATAATGCCAAAGCAAGTGCTGCAAGATGGAAGAATAAAAACAAAGAAATAAAAAGAAGAATAAAATCAACAAGCAGTGAACTTTCCAAAACCAAAGCACTTCGAATTCTGTACGATTAACTTGGCATGAATAAGGTGAACGCAAGATGTGTGCCAAAACTCTTGAGTGCTATCCAAACAACGTGTTGAATGTTACAATGAACTGTAAATGCTTTGCGATAGAAAAGAAAAAATAATATAACATTTTCTGACAAAAAAGGAACTCGATTGAGTGACGTTGTTCGAGATCACCACGGTCCAAACAAGCCATGGTTACAAAAGCCCTAAAAAAATTATAGCAATATTTTTTTTAATTGTCAGGGAATCCTACTAATTGGCATCCTACTAATCCTACTAATCCTACTAATCCTACTAATTGGAATCCTACTAATGTTTTTAACTATAGGATGACTTTCTTTAAAAAAATATGAATTATTTAGTTCTATAGCCTTTTTTATATCTTTCGCTCGGAAAATTTTGAACTTTATATTTAGTAGTTACTATTATAAATCCTAGTACAAGAACCAATTTAGATCCAAAAGGTCTACAAGTGAAACGATTTTGGAACTTATTCAGGACGCCTGGATGCTAAGCAAATATTCTTAACACCATTCCATAACACTATTAAACTAGTGATATTAACTTGAGATCGTTTTAAAACATAGAAAGGATGAGTTGCAAAATTATTACAGAACATAAATATTCAACGAAGAAAAGAAAGGAGATAATTGCTGAATTCTGATAGACAAAAATCATTTAAGTCTATGGAATGAAAGAATGTTTATAACTGACGGTATGGTATGGACAAGACAACAAAATGTTAAAATAAAAGGGTATGGAGATCTTGGGGTATGCTAAATGATATAATATGGCGTGACATATATTCTGTCCAAGTAAGTAAAAAAACAGCAAGCACATAAGTCTACAGTTAAATTATCTGTGAACTGCTAAAATGTTTAATAATTATCTTTAACACAAAATTATAAATTTGTCCAATAAATTGAACTCAAATGCTAATTTGTCGTCAAAATCATTAGTGAAATAAATTATACTTGAATTAACGTTTCTTAATGTTATAAAGCTACTACTTTTGCACTTACAAGGATAGAATTAGGAACATTAGTTTGTTTTTTATCATTTTTTATTTTAATGGAAAGGCTTGGGCCGTCCCTGACGAGTAAACAAGGAGAAATACGAGTACGAGTATGCCCTCTCCTGTCGCTCCTGACACTTGAATTATGTTATTACTCGACCAGATTTTCCACTGAAATAAGGTATTTTGCACATTATGTGTATTCCTTTTAATTTATGTTACATTTTTTTCTACTAAGACCTTTTAACGATAATGGTTTTGTAACAGATGGTTGTTTGGCGGGAAAATGGGACTCCTTTGTATTATAATGACGCATGTTTAAAACATAAAAAAACTTAGGTGTCGTAGGCTAGTGGTGCCAAATGCTCGTTTACACAAAGTTATCGATTTTAATTAATTCTGAATTCACTTCTAGACAGACAAAACAGAATTTTAGACCTTTTTTCATGAAACTATTCTTTATAAATTAAAAAAAAAAACTTAAGTTCAATAAATACTTCACTTTAGATGAAAAATAATAGTTTCTCCCATAAACTGTTGAGGACCACTGAAAACGGATGATCAAAAACATGTTTCTTATTATATTGTAATTTATTTTTATCAAACACTGTTTATTCCACTTTTTGTGACGGTATAACCCTACCGGTTTCAAGGCTTACACCTCATCTTCAAGGGAGCGCAAACAAGTCTTGTTTGCGCTCCCCTGAAGATGAGGGGAAAGCTTTGAAACCGGTAGGGTTATACCGTTACAAAAAAGTGGAATAAACAGTGTTTGATAAAAATAAATTTCAATGTCTTTAAACCTCCACAACGTTAATGCCTTAACTATAAACAACATATTTCTTATTATATTTACATGAAAGCTATATGTGTATTAGTCAATTTTCCATTCAATTAGAAACAGAGGTTTTCACAATCAAGTTCTTGAGATACCGAGTATATGTTATCTTGGTAAATTAGTGATAATTTTATAATATCATTTTGAAAAATTGAATTCTTGAAAATTAAACGTAAACTGTCAATTTGTATCAATTTACCTTAAATACACATTTCTGTAAAATATGCTGATAACAAACGTGAATAAATATTTAATAGCGTTTTTAAAAAAATATATATGTTTCGACCTATGTTAAATTACTTCTTATTTCGTGTAGTATCGTTAAACATATCCGAATGGGTGATTTGGATGTATTGAAGAGCGTTGCCGGGAGACGATACTGTCTTCTTAACCCGAAAGTTCAATTACTGGGATCGAAGGCAATATTGTATTTTCAATATGTTCCCGACATCAGTTCAGAGATGTTGAAAGGTACCATACTCATAAATAAACTAAAAATCATTCACTCACATAAAGACCCTATTTTTTGTCTTGCGAGACGGTGTGTGCTTTATATTGCTTAATTTTTCTTAATTATCACTTGTTTCGTATGCCTGACTAAATAGATATTGTTTTATCGTCAGTTCATCCTCCGGTGATTTTCAATGTTGCCAACATTTTGTCAATGCTAAATCGAAGACTAAAAAAAAGCAAATACTTAAAAGGTATGACTATAATATTAAGTCTGACAGTGCAGATGCAAAAATAAAATCACTTTCAGTTTTTTTATCACTTTGTGCATTTTCTATTAAAGACTTCTATTCCGGGGTTTTTTAATCGAGTAAAATATTGCAAATAATTTACTCGAATAGTAAGCTCGACTTTTGCCAGGTGCACACGTATTTTATTTCAACCATTCCTCTAAACTAATTTCATAATAAAAAAATGCGTTCTACAAAGACGTCACTATCTGAGAGGTGCTTGGCCGCGCGGTAACGAACTGGACTTTCGTGCGGAAGGTCGTCGGTTCGAACCCCGCGCTGTGCTACTCCCCTCGAATGACACAGGTATTTTCCACCTAGTATTCGGGGGTGTAAGGATATATATACTTCGATCGTATTTGTTCTTTCAAAAAGAGAAAATGCAGGTGTTCTCCGATCGTCCCACTTCGGTGTGCCATCGGAGCCAGTACAGCGGTGTGGCCGATGAGTTTTCTGGTGTGCAACGACCCATTCACTAAAAAAACTCTACGGACTACGAGGCCCAACAACGATCGACTATCTGGTCTATTTAAAGCTTTACTAATTATTGTTTTTATCTCAAATACGTATTTAACTGCCTTCAAAACACCAGCTCACGTTTTTACTTATTTGTAGTCTTATTTGTATTTTTTCCGAGATGCTGGTTAATGATATATATTTTATCGTATGTTTGTTTTTCATATTGATTCAACTTCTAGGATGTCTTTATACTTGAAGTTCTTTAAATAATATAATTGTTAATGAAGTTAGAAAATATTCACATGGAAAAATATTTTGACGAAATTTTGTTGACACGAATTTTCGCCAATCCGAAGATATTTGTAAAAACCCAAAGCCCAAAAATTTTATCAAAAAACCCGAAGTCTTCGGGTCAAAATGATGCTGTTGGTAACCCTAGTAAATTTCCTTGTAAAAAAACCCTGGGCTAAGAAAATTCTCTACATATCGTTATCATACGTATAATTATTATTACACTACAGTCCCACATGATAGCTTTAAAGAGAACAGATTTCACATAACGGTTAAAGGGAAACTTTTCGCAACAATAGGAGCTAGGAACATTCTACGGGATCACGTTCCCATCCCGGTAGACTTTACACTCCAGCAGCAATGCTGTTCCACTTATTATGTCCCCCAGGAGACCTTCTCTGGAACAGCTTACGTTTTAATTGGACCTGAGATGCGTGAGGCAGAGCTTAAGTGCGCTGAGGCTGTATTCATATTCCTAGGTCAGGAACAAAATAGAAGGTCGGGTTTTATACCCTAGAGGCTTTTAAAAAATATTGACATATACTGCAAATAAATATTAACAAAATAATACAAATCTATATATAAAATAATATAAACTAGAAAAAGAATATAAAACAGAGATAAATGATAGCACAATTAAAGAAAACATAACGTTATTAATAAAGATAAAAAACAAAAAATACAAACAAGAAAACAACAAATTATTCAAGAGCTTACTATTTCATTAATTTGGGCATAGCACGTTTTTATAAATATTTCTAAATTTATCATTATCCTTTCATGAAGCTCATGACTGAGCATCGTGACTCCCATTACAGCCTCTGACGTCTCCTCTCCATCCATCCCTGCACTCCGCGACTCGAATGGTAGTTGTTAAGGGTAGTCCAGTTGCGTCCCTCACTTGGTCAGTTCTACGCATTGGGATTCTTCCTCTTGTGCGTCGTATTTTCACGCCTCCAATAAAAACAATATACGCACAGTCGTCTTATATCCACAGGATGGCTAAGTACCATACTTGATCACGAGGGATCCATAGATTTTTTTAAAAATGGTTTCAGTGTAATTTTAAAGTGGTAATAAAATTCACAGATATATACCATATGCAACCATTTTTGTATTAAAATACAAAATTTTGTTTTCTTACAGTTTTAAAACATTAATAAATGATATTATATTCTCCAATTCAAACGAATTATAACTAACTCAAAATTTTCTAAAAGACTTTTTGTAAAAATTATTTTTCCAAGTAATTGAAACTACCTCAACCTAATTCCTTCTCCTTATTTAACGATATTCATGCAAGAATGAATCTAGACCTACGCTCGTAAAGGGGCCACTTGAAGCCTGAAGCAGACCTACTCCCTATGAAGTTTATTACCGTCCCCCACGAACACAACCCCTGTGCGCGGCAGTCTTTATGCTTTATTGGTATCTCATTGATGTAATGCAGCAAGGGTAGGAGTCGCGTCAGGAAATACAATTGTATAATCATTTCCTAAATAAATTCCTTTAATCATTTTTATATTTTTGAGAAATATCCAGAACGGTGTGTGTTAATACGATCAAATTCATGAATATTTTTATTTTCATTATTTTGTGTACATGATTCAACATGATACATCTGGCGGGTTTATTACTGTACATCATATTTCTTACAACCAACCAGCTCATCTTAGATACATTAAACTTTTCAATTTATGATAAATTTAAAAAAAATGTATTTATGTACGAGTATATTCATGTAAATTAAAGTAAATAAAACATACAAATGACTCATATCTATCAATAATGATAGAATTAAAGGAAAGTAATTAGTGCAAGTGTAAGGAAGGGACATTCGGAGTTATGTAATATTTTTCAATTCTCTGTTAAACGTCAATAAGGATGGTGCACATCTGATAAATCTTTTTTTTTGAAGTTTGTTCCCTATTCACACCTCATTATTTATTCACTTCCATGTAAATATATCTGGCGGATTTATTGCTTTAAAGCAAATTCTACTTTTGCTTTAAAATTATTATCAGTATTCATGATCGTGTCTCAAACTTACATACATATCATCAAGTCATATCCCAGGGTAGGCCGAGAGGACATAGTTTTCGTCTTTCCTATCTCGATACACAGATTCCACATGAATACACCTCATACAACTCATACAACTCATACAACTCCTACGATTTCTCTGTTTTTTTTTACGTTTTCTTCTTACAAAATATCATTCGCCCGATCCTACTATATTTTCCTTGGTCTTCCTCTACTACGCCGTTCACTCACAGTTGTACTGTATATTTGTTGAGTTAGTGTTTCTTCATTCGTTCGTTCCACATGCCCAAACTATCTCATCATGAATTTACTCACATCAGCCTTAAGATCATATTCATCCCTTATCACTTCATTCCGTATTTTACCATACATTGTAACCCTATGTATTCCTCTAAACGCGTGCATTTCTACGACATTAATTCGGATCAATAAATGGCATAACTTGAACAGTTAAAAATGAAGTATATTTTGATTTATTTTAACACTTTCATGTAAATATATCTGGTGAATATATTGCTATAAAGTGATTTCTACCAATCGATCAGCGTTTGTTTCAAACCTGTTATCAGTATACATGACCGTGTCTTAAATTTTGTAAAATATTTGAATAAAAGTAACAAAACTTAAAATACAAGATAAAAAGGGACAGGGGTGGTAATTGTATAGAAGAAAACGGTTATTTAGATAAATAAAACTTTTAAGTTTTTTCTTAAAAACATATGAATGAAGAATATCTCATTAAGCTAGGAAGACCGTTCCAAATTTTAGTCGAGTGAACCGCAAATTAAGATGTGTAAATGATTTATAAATGATGCATTGGAATACAGATGACCTTTCCGTCATCAGATCGGAGGGACAGTCCTAATCGGAAAGAAAATTGACATTTTCACATAAATATCGAGGAGAGAGTAGATTGATTTTTCAATACTCAAGACTTGACAGAACGTATAATGATAAAAGGGCAATTTATATAGCGCCATTTTGAGAGAAAACTCTCTTCAAGAGCGAAAGTATATTGTCTTTTTATTTATCCACCATCTCCAGGGTGTGTTTTCTGAGTCAAGAAGTTGATGTCTGAATTATAAAAAATTATGTCAATTTAACTAACAACCTTCTTCTTCACCTATTCCTCATTAAACACTTAATTCTTGACTTGAGAGACACAACCTTTTCCATAACTAGCGAATAACTTATCTCTTTCTTTAACAGTGAACACAAAAAATATATTCAAAACATAAAATTTAATTCATCATCCCGTAACGAATAAACCCTCGCGGCATTGACCACAATAATAAGTAGATGTTATCTGTGTGTAAACGGAAAATTTTCCCCATTTTATGGTATCCTGTAGGTTCTCCATCATTTTTCTCGAAGAAATTGCAACATTCTATCGAAAATATTTCACTATACGCTGGTAATAAATGAATATATAGATACACTTTTTAAAGGAGGGTTGTTTCGGAAACCCTTGGTCATTATCGAAAAAAGTGCATTGAAATTTACTGGAAGTTGCGACATGAGACCCTCTGATATAGGTTCGAAATTCACCTAACATGCATAGGTCTTGAAAACTGGCAGTAAGCTCAATAAATAAAACTGCGACGAAAACAAAGAAAAAATGCATTTAATTTATTTAATTGAAAATCAATAAACATTACACCACAAAGTAAACAAAATATATTATTAAGATTCAAGATTTAAACATTGTTTATCAATCATCACTCTTTTTCTGCCTGCCAGGGTACTCGTATCTAACTTCGCCATTATGTTATTTTAAGGTTAAACTTTACAAATTATTAACCAAGTTGGCTAGACAGCTTCTCCAGGGAGATGTAAGCCTCTCGTCTAAATATTGCATACACATAAGCAGTCTTCAACAGTCTGAATTCCCACCGCAGCTGAAGTAGCTTCATAATTCTAGGCTAGGTTTTGCAAGTACTAAGCGCTTAGTCTTAAATGAAAATCCTCGAAGTTCAGGATATTAAAATACAAATGGTTCATTGTGAGTTGTTGAATGAGGGTTGGATTAAAGTATGAAAGCTAAGTCTGAAAGCCTTAAAAGGAAGTTAATATCCGGAAATTGCAGGAGAATAATCGTTAGGTTTCCTTTGTTTATGAATACCAATTTTATAAGATTTTCACTTTCAATTAGCACATTATTAATTTGCAACTTATTCTTTACGGTCATGGAACAATCGTATTCGAGTAGTCATGTATGCACTTATCTTTATATTTTTTTAATTAAAAAATGGTGTGATCCACAGCAATTATTTTCTTAGTTCATTTGAAATACCGTAAAAGAATTCTTCAAAATATGTATAAGTAAATATCAAGTCAGACATTTCATGGGGAAATTTCATTTTAAAAATTCATAACGATCAAAATTATATAAAGCAACGTTATGTTTACCCAAATTTACCAATACAGCTATTGATAAATTTGTGGGTGACATCATTTTCTCAGAATATTCTTGAATCGTAATTCACCAAGCAGCACCATTCCATAATTATTTGAACATTTCAGAAGGTTTTATAGAAATACAACAAAATGTGAAACATCAAATTAAGTTAACCTTGGGGACGATATTATAAAATTAATTGGTTCATATTAAAAATATTAATTAAACCCTTTCTTTCATCGTAAGCATAATAAATAACATCTGAAATGACACATACACTACATCTAAAGCCGAATGTGTTACCATTGCATATTGGAAGAACTACGAAGGTTTATTTATACAATAGTTCTACATCCCTTGGTAAGCTTTGAATGGTTTTCATACCAAACAGGTTTTTCTGAACATATACAGTTGCGGTGAAGTACCTAATCGAATGACCGCGGCCACTACCTTCTTCTCCTTACACTCAACTTATTTTATTTTTTGTTAATCTGTCAATAAGATAAGTTCGAATTCTAAATTAGAACACCCTTATACTAAACTCTTTTTTTTTAATCTACCAATAATAGTGAGATCGATCCCCAAGTTAGAGCGCCCTTGGGGAGAGTGTGCTCTTTAAATGGCTTTATATAATTTGTCATTTTATTATTATTATAATTCAAAATGATTTTAAATAAACTTCATTGCCAAAAATTTCGTTTCCTAAAATTGAATAATTTAATATTTATGTAATCACGTATTTATTTTGAATTTAAAATTTAAAGGAACCTTACTTTTTTAGGATAAGAATGTGAAAAATCAATCTATACTTCTCAAAACCAAAAAATCGATCTATACTTCTCAAAACCAAAATTCGTCTGATGAGAACCTTAGTTTTCTCCATACTGCTCTATGGAGTGAAAACATAAACGCTGAAGAAAGCGAAATATATGTGCTAGATATTTTCGAGGTGTGGCGTTGGTGTTGAATTATTCACTTCTTATGGACTGTAAGAAACACCAATGTGTCCATTCTCCAGAATCCGCAGATCAAAGAAAAACTATCAACGACACGAAGGTGGAGAATACTGTTCTACATATCGCTATAAGATATGAATACAGTTTGAAAAAGCTGATAATGACTAGAAAGTATTCAGGAGTGGTAAGCATGAGGACAGTCTCTACCAAGATAGATGAACCAAATCACAGAAGTGACTGGTTCCTCATTGAGTGTTGTATTCATTGTGACCCAGAACCGGGAGGAGTGGAGGCAAACCATTCGCTCTGTTCTAGACAATCAGAGAACTATGATACTCAGCCATGAACAAAATGACTATGAAGAAAAAGTTTTTATCCAGAGTGGCCACTGAAAGACTAAAGGGTTTGAAAACGTCATAACTTGTTCAATTTATTTTTTTTTATTTTCTTTTTTTACAAGTTATAGAACTTTACTATTCCAAGATACTCAGTAGCGCCTGTAGTACGCCATTTGATTTCAACACCTATCCAATGATAACAACAACTTGATAATGATTGATGAGGCCCATTTTCATTTAAACGGGTACATCAACAAACGAAACTGCAGATTTTGGGGTACTCAGAATCCCAGGAAATTACATCAGCATCAATTACATTCCCAAAAATGCACTGTTTGGTGCGGTATTATGGCTGAAAGAGTTATCGGCCCCTATTTCTTTGAAAATGAGGAAGGTCAGCCAGAAAGAATCAACGGGGCTCTGTATAAGGCAATGCTTGAAAAAAAATTCACGCCCAGCGGTCGAAGATAATTAGGAGGTATAGTTCCAACAGGATGGAACTACTGCGCACACTGCCAGGGCGACGATGGCAGTGTGCGCAGTACAGCAAAGTATAATACATCCTTCAGCCTTTCATGGGCCAATATAATTATCATGATTACCTTAGTCATTATTTTGTCGTTCAAATCCAAATATCTACCCAAACATTAGAGGCAGCATTACCGGTAGAAATTTATAACCTAATGGGCTTATTGCCATGTGGTAATATCTTCTAACCAACCAGAAATACTTTAAAGAGGTTTTAAGTGAAAACCAGGCTGAAATTCTTTAAACAAAAATCTGGTTTGCAACGGAAATAGAGCCCGTAACCCCCAGGCTGAAAGACAAGCGTTTTACTGACTAACGTATACCATATAGGTCGTCTTTCATCATCGACGGAGAAAGGTTATATTTTATAACTTAAAAAACAAACGATTTTAAGGGAATATTCTATTACGAAACGGGGCTATACAAGCCAACGTTATTATTACTAAGCTGTTATTTTCCAAATAACAACGGTGACATAATTTACCCTTGCTTGAACCCATTTTGTTTTATCTAACATGTTTATATAAATCCGATTCCCATTAATCATTGAATCCGTTACTCTGTATAATTAGTTGAAATGTTAGTTTGCTTTATTCATTCATATAAACTAATTGAATTCCGATAGAAAGGAGAAGCCATTGATTGGAATATCGGATTACAGATTAATCAGTTGATTTAGGAACGAAAAATTTTGGCTGGATTTCATGAATTTTCAGGTATATGAACAAAATAAATAGAAAATTTAATTTATTTCCATGATACAATACTAGATATTTTATATATCCTAAATTAAACATTCTTCATAATACAATACATTATACGAAATGATGATGAAGGTAATAGAGGATATCAAAAGAAGTTAAAAATATATCATTTGGCTCCCATGACATACAATGGGGGCTGAATTTAATAAAAACAAAAAGGGGCAAAAAGTTTAGGCAGTCGATCGGAGCGTGGTTGTTATTGTGACAGGAGTTTGAATACGTATACTTGCAGGAGGTATGACTTGTAGCAAAGGTTTGTGTGAACTCTTGTGTTTTTTTATGATTATATGCGGCACATTATGGGATGGACTTTTTGTTCGGTCTGGAGTAATGAAGTGTCAGGGGTTTGATTCGCGTGATATATACATATGTAATTTAGTATGACTGCTTATCGAGTTGATGGGAGTATTCAACGGGATATTGTATAATTTACAATCGAAAAAAAATGTCAATTTATTTTTCTTAGTTATACGAATATACCCTCAATACTCGTAAGATACAGGCAAAAGCATAGTTACTGAGGACACAACAAATTGAAGGCAATAAATCCAGATACATAAAAAATTGTGTGTCCACATTAAATTAACTATCGTTTTCTTTTAATGAAGTATGACATACTTACGAAATTTCTTGTCGTGTATAAATAAAAAAAATATCTGCCTGTTAAATCGATTCTCAAAAATTTCAAAATTAAATAAATATAAGTCACGAACAAACAAGATTCAGAATTAAAGGTCTTCCGATTTATTATAACTGGTTAAACACTCAGAAATATGAAAAGTCTCTAAAACTTAAGATATTGTAAAATTGGCAAGGTAAAGCAGACGTTATTGGCGAGATCACATTCAAAGAATGGAAGAGACCCGGATTCTCCGCATAGTTTCTCATGGAAACCGACCGACAATAGGAAGCCGACTACCAGAGACACCCCCAAAGATATGGAGGAATATGTGGCAGTCCATATCCTAGGAAGAATGCAGAAAGAAAATATCAAGAGTCTTTCGCAAGAGGAATAAGAAAATATATTATATATACTTCTTTAATGCAGCGTATTACTTAAATAACTTTCTTACGGAGTGAAGTATGGAATGGGTCCGCTTCTTGTGAATTTCAATTGGTATTTACACTTAAATTCACAAAAAAAACATTGCATCGAAATTTGTTAATGTTACGTACTAATGCGTTAACAAGGTTAAAACCGACGATAAGTCATTGTTATGCATTACTACAAATAAAATGAATTTCTTAGAACGTCGGTGATGGTAGTTACTCGTATTTTCTCGTTGAAATGGAAATCATTATTTTTAGTTTCTACAAGAGCACCGGGCACGTTTATACTCGTACATACTAAAAGTTTCTAGTTTTATAATAAAATAAAGGAGTCCAGTGTTGATGTATTGTTTATCACGTTTTGTATTTTTTTTTGTTTTGCTTTGGCAAGTTTTCTGTTTTCCAAATCATTTTATTTCTTACGTCCTTCCATTTTTCTTTGCCCCCTTGATTCAAATAAAAACAATCTTATACTGAAAAAATTTTAACGGGTTTTAATATTCTAAGCGTTTCTCTATTTCATATCACATAGTATGATTAAATTAATATACCTACTTAAGTTTGTCACAGGTTCGAGATGGACCAGGTATTTGTTATCTTGTTTTTTTTATGAACGTAGCAATACTAAATTCTTAAATATTTTTTTAAAACTCTGATAACCATTTTATTTGGAACACAATTATTTTTCGTAACACGTTAAAATATTTAGAATCAAATTATATAAACATACCATCACGCCGTCTCCCTATCGGGGTAGGCAGAAAGGAGAGAGCGACAGACTTTCCTATCGTTACACACATCAACATCCATAAACTTTCTAATACAGCTCCTACAATCCATCTAACTTTTAATTTTTTTTTCTTTCGAAATTTCGTACATTAGATCCAACCATACTTTCTTAGGTCTTCTTCTGCCACGCCTTCCTCTCACATTCCACATCATTCGTTTTACATCTCAAACCATCTCAGAGTGGTCTTCTTCATCTTTCGCAGCACATCAGCCTTAAGTTTACACTTATTCCTAATCACTTCATTCTGTATTCTGTCATACATAACCATGTATTTTTACAGTAGTTTTGTTCCACGTCCACGTTTCCCTTCCATACATTAAATTCCGCGTTTTATTCCCATACAATGATATTACGTGAAGCAAATATGCTGCCTCAAATATTTCGGTCAGTAAATTAAATTATAATTCCTAAGTGAACGTATCCTGTAGATAAGATAACGGAAAATAAATATTAAATCAAATTAATGCAATTTAGGATAAAAAAGACAAATATTTTAGGATAAAAAACGACAAACAAAACAAACAAACTGTATTTACTCAACTCTTATTACACCGATTATTATTTTAATAATGTTTACGATGATAAAGTACGGAGAAGAATCTTTCTATGAATACTAAGCAAGCATCTGGGAAAATAAATAACAATTATTCCAAGCAAGACGTCCCTTGCTGATTGAAGTGGCCTGTACAGGACTTCCTTTTTATACGTGCCTCAGTTGACGAGGGTTATACCGTTATTTGTCCTAAATTAAACATTCTCATTTCTCATTTTCCTTAAAACATTGTTAAATCTTATTTTATTTATATTATATTAAAAAACTTAACATTAGAAGGAACTTAACATCACGCTTTAAACATATTGCCTGTATTATAACTGGCTTTGCCAATACTTACGATGAAATATTGCAAGTTACGTGCCTATTCTATTGGCTCTTAAAACGGAGGTTTATCATAAATGGGGTTGAAGGCAGTGTTATCTCACCAGCCACACTCATCGACAAGTCTATACATATCACCAATTTGGATATATTAAAAGGTGCCATACGAATAATTGAACAAAACATTAAACAAATGTGTTCCAATACATGTATGTATGTAGAGGCTTTTGCTCAAATTTATTAGAGGAAAAATTATTAAGTTTTAAACATTTACAGCCTATATAAAAAAGCAATTTTAAGCTCAATTGTTCATGGATTTTTTTATGAATATTTAGGACTGTTTTTTTTTAAAAAAGGGCAAATCACGTCTGGCAACTATCGCAACGTCCGAGCGTGTTCCATAGTATTAACCTAACACGAGAAGTAGTGGAGTTCCCCGCTTTGGATCGACCTTTAAACCGGCACTGAACAAATAGTCAATAATCATCAGGACAACACATTAACTGATAAACGAGAACACAATAATTGTCTCGACAGTATGTCGTATGAATAAACGACACGATTTATTTATTTCAGTTTTTTTTTCAAATATTAATTGTTAAACATTCATATATTTTTTTATAATAAATATTGGAGTATTGTTCAACAATTTGGTCATCTAACTGTCTTATCCAGACCGGCACAATTTAAAGGTTGAGAATACATTTCTGAGACATATAAATTTTCATCTCGTCGTCCCACCTAACATGCTTGACTATATATTATTGAATTTCACCCACCTTCTTAAGCTTCCTGAAAGAAAGATTATATTCGATTTGATGTTTATATATAAAGTTATTCACAATATAGTTGTTAGCCTCGGTATACTGACTAAAATTGATTTTCACACAGCTGCTACAAACACACGAAACCTTTTACAATTCACATGTGCCAATAGCAATTTGCTAACTAAAGTTGTTAATTGTATTTCATCAATCGTAATAATAAAACAATTGGGTAATCTCATGTCTAGGTTGGTGGATATTTTTAATAAAGATGTTGTTGAATTCAGAAGGGTCCTTTTCCAGCATTTTCTTCAATCTAAGGTCACGGGAACTATTGTCCTGCTGTTTTTATTAAACTTAAGTTTTTTTTAAGTGTTAGTAAACAAATGAATAAATAATGCTAAATAGGTAAGAAAATACATCAATAATAAAGGAATTAGTACTCCGAGATGATTTGGGCGTGTAGAATAAATGTAGGAAGAAATACTAATAAAACCCGTATACAGTGCAAATGTGAGTGGAAGACGTGATAGAAAAAGAACAAATAAATTATGTTCGGATCAAGTGAATGATATTTTGAAAGAAGATAACGTGAAAAAGTCAGAGAAACGTATGACAAGGTGTGAGAATAAAGAACAGGTGAAAGATGAGTGTCTCGACAGGAAAATCTGGCCCTCTCTCCTCTCTGTTAGTTCCGACAGGGAAACAGCGTGATGATGTATATGTATGTATTATTATTATAATAATCCAAGTCATGACGTATCGATATCAAATAATATGTTTAATGTTAAGAAATAACATTTTTATATAACTTATCTAGGACTCCGTTTTATGAAAGAGTTTTTACCAGGGCTGTGGAGTCGGAGTCGGAGTTGGAGTCGGAGTCGCGGAGTCGCGGTGTTTGGACCGGAGTCGGAGTCGGAGTAGGAGTCGTAAAAAACGAGCGACTCCGACTAATTTTTCGTTAAAATTTAAAATACATTTTTTTTTTATTATTATAATGAATGTGTATTGTGCACGAATATTAAACTTGCAGGCGCAAGTCGCGCCGATATGGTGAATCACCGAGATCCATTTAATGCATAAAGTCTACGAAAATGTGTTTGTCTCCTTCTTTCTCACGTCGAAAGAAAATTCTGTTGGCTGGGATCTATGTTAACCCCATGGTTCGATCCATATTGACGGAAGAACAAATAAATAGAGCGAAAAACGCTACGTTTGAATTAACCGTTCGTATGAAAGGCCTTCGACTAGAAAAAGAGACGACAGCAGGCAGCGTACACGAAGTATCATCATCTTCATCCGACACCGCTGAATCTGAAGACGATTTTGAAAAATATCTCAATGAACAAGATAAACTAAAACGTCCTCGTTTGAATCACAGTCCCAATATAGATGAAGGAGACTCTATTTCAAAATTTAAAATTGAATTTTATGATGCATTGAAAATAATGAAAAAAATTGACCGAACTTATAAGTTAAATGTTGAAATGGCAATACAGCGGTATCTGGAAATCGTAAAAGATTCAGCATTGATCGTTACAGCATTACCCCCAACCCAAGTATCCGTAGAGCGGTTATTTTCCGCTCTTAAAATTCTCAATTCTGATTTGAGAGCCTCTACGAATACAGATTTAATAGAAGCAATGTTGTTTTTAAGAATAAATTCTAATAAATAATTATTAAAGTTTGATCTTGTTTTATTTTTATCCCTATAACATGAAAAAAATGGCTATATGCAAAGGTAGGAAACAACCTGCTAAAATTGAGCTTTTTTGAGTCGGAGTTGTAGAGTCGGAGTTGTGGAGTCGGAGTCGTGGAGTCGGAGTTGTGGAGTCAGAGTCGTATTGTTGGTAAATATAGGAATCGGAGTCGGAGTCGTGTTTTTTTTAAGCGACTCCACAGCCCTGGTTTTTACCTCATTTCAAGTAAACGTCGCGGGGTGCTGACTAACAAGGGCGTGGCTCTCAGGAGAAAAGTTGTAATTAATTTAAGCTTATCTCAACAGCCCCAATAGTGGCCGGATGACACATTGACGGAAGGCCTTTCATTATAATTTTATTGTCACAGTTAATGTAATGAATGTGCGGATCCTAACATTTTTATAGCAGTAATATTTTATTTTTTCTAATTAGATTGAAGAGAATAACGATTTTTAGTCTTCACGCATAGTAAAATAACGATAGATAAAAGGGAGTTTGAAATGATAAAGTGATAATTTCAAATGATGAGTTAGTTAAGTTTATATTTGTTGGGCCGCGGCGTAGGGACAATCATATTGATACATTTATAACATTTCGACAGATTGAGTTTGATGTAAATATATGCTCAGCTTTTGGATATTTCAATATATTTTTTAATGAAAGTTGTCATATCTTACGAGTGGCTGAAGTTCAGTTTCGTTGAATTGTTTTTGCGTGTGAATTTCGATGAAGTAGGTCAGATGTTTCAGTCAATAAGTCTAGTGGACAACTAAGACCGTTTGTCTTGTGTTGAATCAATTAAAACATTCTGAACATTAGAATGGCTGGAGGAGTTTTGTGAAATAGACCATGACCTCTATAGACTATCGTGTTAATATTATTATTTGCATACATAAAACTCTCACTAGAATTAATTGCAAAACACAAAAAGCTGTTGTTTAATTGCTAATGAACACAAATTTTATAAAATATTATATTTTGACTTCTTATTTGACAGATTGAGACAGAAACTTTTAGAATACGTGCAACAGGATTTTAGGATGCTGAGAGAAGAGTAAGACTGAAAGAATGACGTTGAGTGACCGATCGGCTTGAAGAAAAGTTTTCCCAGAGGCTAATGCTCTACATGAATTGCACAGCTTCTAAATGTTTATTTTATTTATTTATTTATTATTACACATGACAAGAAATATACACAATTTGAGAAAAAACAACAGGTAATTTGATTTGGACATATAATTTTAATGGATCTGGGTTTGTTGCCTTTCATTTGTCGTATCCCCAGTAAACTAGGTTTTTGCCTGTATCTCACTGAGGATATTTAGCATGAAAAAATAAATCGATACTTCTTTCCGATTTTTGATAACACAAAAAAACCCCGTTACACGCTCTCATCAACCTGACAAACAGTGACACTCAACTACAACTGGAAACATCTTGCGAAACTCAACTCCTCACACATTATCACTCCAGAAAGACCAAAAATATTCATCCCACAATATACCGCACACAATCATAAGAATAAAAATCAAAACAAATTAAAACAAAAAATAAGAAAAACACACAGAAACACAAATACAAAAACATCCAAAATTAAAACAACAAGAAGAGACCCACACTCACGAGCTCACATAAATCCTTTCTACTCGTCATTCATCCTGAAAGCCCAAGTACTCAAAATCCTGTCGCAATAACAACCACGCTCCGATCGACTGTCTAAATGGTTTTCCTACCTTTACTTTTATTGAAGTCGGCACGCCATTGTATGTAATGGGAGCCAAATAAGCATATTGCCTTTGGGCAAAAGAGGTTTTAACTCTAGGGTTGGTGAACATTTCATTAGTTGCCATGCGTGTCATGTGTGTCTGCTGAGTTTGCATCTTCCCCTCCTCTCGATGGTAGTGCCAGAGAATGGATTTGAGATGTAAATTGGCTATGTTCAGGACCTGAACATAGCCAATGTATGTCTTAACTTTCGTTTTTTTTTCATAAGTTCTTAAATGTTAATAAAATATGTAAATATAAAGTACACATATGATAATTTGACGTTAATTGAGCTAATTTAGTGTTATATTCTCAATTAACAATGATATATTTATATTTTCCTTTAAACGTATCAGAACTTTTAGCTTAATCTCGCGCTGGGATGTCATGGCGCAGGGGAGCGTCGCCAGATAATGAATAGGGATAAGGTCGGTGGATTCATGTGATAATTCTCTCGGCTAGGTCCGATGAGTTCTTTGACCTTCAGTTAATTGGGTGTCTATTGATATTGGGAGTTATTCGTAGGAACATGTACAAAAAACAGTTTAATATGATCCGCAAATGCCTTCAGGAGACTGAAGCAAAACTAACATAAACTAACTGTTACTTAAGTGTATTATATCTCCATCAGACTACTTCAGCGTATTTTTCCTGATTTCATATTATCTTTCCCTTTATTTTCTGCCCTTCCGTCTCTTAGTCATTGATGACATTGTTAAGTTGCAAATACTTGATAATTTTTTTGTGTATGTTTTTTCATGTATTTGTATGTTATCTATGTATATAAGATAAAATTAATTTCATGGTTGGCAAAGCGAACTACCATATTCGAAGAACTGAAAGTCACCGACTGATTGCCGACAATATGCCTACGACGAGTCTTCCGATTCTTTGGACACATTGCTCGTGACCAAGGATACAGTTTGAAGTCAGTCTTGGTAACAGGAAGCACGAAAGGAAGACACACGAGACAAAGAGTCCCAGTGCGCTGGACTGGCTAAGTGAGAGACGCAACAAGCCTATCTTTAACAACTGCTCTTCGAACTGCGGAGTGCATAGATGGGTGGAAAAGAGTCATAAAGGGCTATAATGAGAGTCACGATGCACAGTCATAAGCTACATGACAGTTTGGTTAGATACTCGTAGATGCGTGATGACTAGTAGAGATACTAATTGGACATTGGTTGATTTGAAGTGATTATTGACACTTGACAATTAACCAGGTTATACAATACGCACTAAAATATGTTGAAACTCTTAATTTTAATCGGCTAAGACAGTGAGGCTATACAGAACTGAAAGACAAGCAAAACTATCATACATTTCGCTTTGTAACGTTATTTTCATTCAATGAAGAAATATATCCTTAAAACTATCAAAGAGAACCCTTGAGATTACATATTTGCATTACCAAAAAACGTGAGATGCGAAGAAGTACTTTAGAATTCAAGTGTCGACATTCCATTTTTTAAGGAAACGTAAAAATATAAAGGCACAAGAAAAATGAAAAAAAAATCCGACTTGAAATTTCCCACGAAAACGAGAGTAAAAAAAGATTGATTTGACGAAATCATATATAAAATGTTACCAATTTCAGTTTCGAGAATTTTTTACCAATATTTTTGCGAGCCTCATGTGATCAAAAAATATGTCTACACATATTCATTCAAAGGAATTACATTCCATAACTTTTTGAGTTGACGTGATTTGAAAGCGAAATATAATATTTCACCCTCTTGAATACCTTACAACGTACAAATCAAATCAATTATTTAATTAGAGTTAATATAATAAAGAAGAAATAAAAATATGTATCATCATTAGCCAGAGAGAACAAGTCTCCACTTCATTCTATCCTAGCATACATTATTGCCTTCTAATGTATTTTTTAATTTACACAATTATGTTACATCTTCCTTTTTATCTTGTTACTGTCATCATTCCTTATTATAAAGGGTCTTTTAAATTGAGCGGTTTTTTTAATTCTTGAATAAAACACAATTTGCTTTGACTTCAAAAAACTTTTTACTGGTCATTGATTTCAATGATATTTTGGCATAATTGCGGTTCTAGCTCGCCAATAACGCGAATAATTTCGTCCTTCAGCTCAGGAATTGATTGGGGGTCATTTTCATAGACCTGGCTTTTCACGTAACACCAGAGAAAATAGTCCAACGGTGTCAGATCACATGATCTTGGTGGCCAAATAACATCGTAGTTTCCAGAGATTACAATACATAAAATAATTCAACAATTTGAACGCGTTGTTGTATTGTATACGACTCCATTTTTATAAATATCATACATTATACTTCTCAAATGTCACAAGACCCAGGTAAGTTCGCGACGCTATCTGTGTTTTATCCAAGAATTAAAAAAACCGCTCAATTTTAAAGACCCTTTATTAGTTAACACGTAGTTCTTCTATACTCGAGAAAATAGTCCAATGGTGTCAGATCACATGATCTTGGTGGCCAATTAACATCATAGTTTCCGGAGATTACAATACATAAAATAATTCAACAATTTGAACGCGTTGTTGTATTGTATATGACTCCATTTTTATAAATATCGTACATTACACTTCTCAAATGTCACAAGACCCAGGCAAGTTCGCGACGCCATCTGTGTGTTATCCAAGAATTAAAAAAAAACGCTAAATTTAAAAGACCTTTAATAATCCATTAAATAAAATTTAGTACATAGTAATTTTTTTTTTAATTGTTATTTGCCTAAATTTGGATGTTCCCAGTGTTGATTTGATTATATCAATTGAGATTATTAAGTCTGTTCAAAAAATGTTTATTTATTCTTTTCAGATTCCCTCCAAAATAAAAAGGTTATAACCATTTCGTAATGGCTAAAATATAAGGTTAATTTATTAATTAACGGTTCTTAACTTTCCAAAAATAATTAGAGAAATATATTTAAATCAAACAAAATCCAATGATAATAAAAGGATAATTTATTATATATATAGTGACGTTTCGAGAACAAACTCCTCAAGGGCACTCGAAACGAATCAAAAAGGGTAAAAAAGCAAAATTTTAACATTTCGATATAAAAAGTCAAGTTAAATCCACACATTGTAAATCATAGTAGAATAGAATTTCAGGATTCGTCATATTAAAAGCAACATATAGCAACCATATCGAGAGTGGAAATGTTAAAATAAAAAAGTCATCATCTTGATCTATGATCCCATTGGGATAACTTCTCATTGCTTATTTTATCATACAAAAGATTAAAAAAAAAAGAACAGTAAAATTATATATTTATTATATCCACCCACAAAAATAACGCGTGTCTTTTCGAGTATTTATTTTAATAAGGTGATGATATGGATTAGAATAATATATTTCTATGAAAAAGTATCAATTTAATGATAATGGATACTCCCAAATCCCATAAAAAAATATTTTTGTCTGACAGTGTGAAATGGGTCATATTTGGGAAACGGCGCAAATTCGTATTCGTGAATTCTCAAAATGTCTTCTCTCACGAGAAATATTTTCTCGGCGTAAAATCTCATTGTTTTCTCCGTTTTATAGCAGCCATCCCATTCAGCGCTAGACAGGGTTGTCTTCTTTGTACTCGGGAATTGAATAGAATAGTTCAGTCATATTTTCTTTTCTTTATATGGTATGTTAAATATGAAATTCTAAAGCTAAGTCTATCTAAAAAGATATTTCTTGTGACAGTATGAAGCTTTGTTCAAGTGTTTTTCAACTGGAATAAAAACATGGAAATTATCATAATTTATTTTAAAAATTACTTTCATAAGATTCTTATATGTATTTACTTTAAGTCGTTTTATTGTATTGTATGACACTTTCATTGTGTACAGTAGAACCTGGTTTCATTGTATACAGTTTATTGCCATGAGGCAGCCTCTTCCAACAAACCAGAAATATGTTAAAGATACGTAAACCAGATTAGAATTATTTTAGAAAAGTCTGGGTTCCTGCGGGATTTAATCACGCATCCTTCCGGAACGTGAGACGATCGTCTTACCCGCTAAGCCACGGAGGTCGTCATTCAAATCGTAAATAGATACCTCTAAACGTGAACGAATGTTGTTGCATATCCTTGTGTGGTAGTATTTTCAACACAACCGAAGACGAACTGAGAGTTATGTTCAAAATTCGAAGGCTTGATTATTAGGGCCGAAGATAACGTTATTTCTGAGTCATCATAACGTCAACTCTAATTCAACAACAGTTCAAGGAACTTATTAAATTATCTTAGTCCGTAAGAAGCTTAAATAGGCCAGGACTGAAGCTGTCTCCTTGGCGTACACAAGTTAAGATAGCCCTATGGGTGTCCCCCAAGGCAGTAAACTTGGACCTTGTCTATTTAACATTTACACCCACGTCATACCCACTCTCCCGAACTGTTAGCTCGCACTCTTTGCTGATGATGCAGCATACTACGCATCCTCACTCAAGGTAGATCGAGCTAGTCACCGCCTCCAAATTGCCCTCGAGATCCTAGAAAAATACTACCAGTTCTGGAGGCTCAAAATCAATGGCGCTAAAACTGTGGCCATTATGTTTACCCGCAAAGTCAAGAAAAGAGTGCCATCGATACCCTTATTCATCGAGTCGTGATATGTGGTCAAATACCTCGGCCTTCACCTCGACCGGTGACTGACGTAGAAAATTGGCATCTGAATACCACCAGACAGAAGGGTTAAAAGGACGTTGGGGTTATCAGTTCGATATTCCACCCACGCAGCTTCATTTCACCCAAAAATAAATTCCTCTTATTTAAAACCCTTATTTGTCCCATCTTGAGATATGCTGCACGCGTTTGGGGTAGTATGAGCAACACGGATCACTCTAAGTCTCAACGGGTGCAGAACAAGGCATTTAAGATCTCTTTCAACACGTTCTCTTAACACCATACCGAACAGCGTGAAGAATTGGTATTTGTGGGTTTACTAGTTTATTTTTTCTACCATTTATTATTTTTCTGTTTTTTCTTAGTCTACGTGTACAAGGGTGTGGGCTGAAAAACATCTGAAATCCTCGAGGCCGGGCTCGCCCTATATTGATGTAGTTTGTCTTGGCCAGGGGATATTATGAAAAGAGTCCAGATCTTTTAATAACTTTTATCTCAAATGTACATTTTTTCTGCAGTGTACCTGCAGTTTACCAGATATATGTGCGATTTCGGAATGTATTTATACTTGTATATGTTATGTTTTTTATTCATTTTATTATTACACATGACAAGAAATATACACAATTTGCAAAAAAACAACAGGTAATTTGATTTGGACATACAATTTTAATGGATCTGGATTTGTTGCCTTTTATTTGTCGTATCCCCAGTAAACTAGGCTTTTGCCTATATCTCACTGAGGATACGTACATACTATGTTGCTATCAATAAACCTATATCTATTTATTTAATATTACATGTAGGAAATTGAAATTACGTTGGGTCATAGTTAAGATATATAAATAATATTTGTTCTTAAGATATCAATTTGTATGTTATATATAGTATGTTATAGTTCGGAAATTCTAGAATGAGTCCTGTGACAGCTCATAAATTTGCCCCAATACAACCTTATGTAATGTATTAACCTAAATAACTTGCTATTTATTAGAATTGAGGCTTATGTTAAAGTTGATAAAATAATTAAAATTACTGAACATCGTTACAAATTTGTGAGCTGTCACAGCAATCATCCTACATTTTCTGAACTATAGGTGAAGCCTTTGGCAAATGTTTGTATTATAGATTATTTTAGATAGCAATTAAGCTGGATAACTCGTTGTCTGCTTTAATTATTGTAGGTGTTCCATTGTTAAGTGCTTGAATCTATCTAAAATCCTTAAATTAAATCATTTTCACATTTTCCAATGGAATATTACTATGGATTCTAAATATAATATATTCAAACAGCAATATTTTTCATACATTACTCTTTTAGTACGAGAAAAAACCTTTTAAGTTAACATATTTTACGACAGACAGCTGAGAGGTTGTGTGAAGGAAACGCGGGCATTATAAAAGCTTGCATATGTATGTTGACACATAAATGTTCCATAAAACCCTCAGTTATTCTCATAAAATCATTTATTCGTTGAAATATAAACTTTTTAGGTAGCAAATCAGTTTTAAAAAATGAAGCAAATGACTTAATCTCATAACATGTAAAACTTATTTTAAGTTCGTGGAAGGCTCGTTATGTGAGTGGAAGAAAAATAAGTATAATTGGATCAAGTGAATGATATTCTGAAAAAAAGGAATGTAATAAATCTAAGAAATCGTAGGAGTTTTATGAAAAGCTAAAAGAAGTGAAATATGTGTTCAACGACAGGAAAGTCTGGTGCTCTGTGATCTCTGCCTACTCCGGCAAGATAATGGCGGGATTTCATATATGTGTATTTATTTAGAGCTCAGCGTCGATCGTGAATGGTTTAAATAAAAAAATATATAATATATCGCACTCAAAAATACAATAAAGTAAATTTCATACGACTTTTGGATTGTGCCTCGTAACCAATTTGAGCTCAAAATATATTTCAATATTTAGTGAACATTATGTAAGGACAGAAGTCCCCTGCTATCCGCGGCGGATAGTTTTAAAGCACTAACGTGGATGGCGAAATTCGCGGATAATAACGAAACCCTTTTAAATTCACAACCTTTTTTCAAAAACACTATTTGCGCAACGTTTGAAGCTAGAGGTGAAACAGCAATACTACTATGAATTTATCCTCTTTTTTAGTACTTCACGAATAGAAAATTCATTCTTTGGATACATTTTTGTAACAAGAGCAAATATTTTCTTTTCTTTTAGTACGTAAATCAAGCATTTTTAACTTTTCCCTTATTGCAAGCATTTAACGAGGTTTCTTTGCAGTCTTTGTGTTACCAGTATCACTAGTCTTGCGTTTGGGAGATAATATAACGGTAAATAAAGGTTATTTAAACACAAAGACTGAGCACCGGAAACAATGCAATTGTAGTGAGATGAGGAGCGGCTGATCACGTGCGTGACTTAAGATGAACCGTTGGGTATTTAGAAGGCTTTACTTTATTTTTGGTAGCGCTGATT
Source organism: Odontocerum albicorne (assembly GCA_949825065.1). NCBI lineage: Eukaryota > Metazoa > Arthropoda > Insecta > Trichoptera > Odontoceridae > Odontocerum > Odontocerum albicorne. The sequence continues at coordinate 11,026,414 of OX463840.1, read as the reverse complement.
CGGAGCGAGACTTGAAGATAATTGAAACCGCGGATATAAATCCCGTAGATAGTGAGGGACGAATATGTTGGAGAAAATAAAAGCGGGTGTTTGAACATACGAGTATATGCTTACAAAAAGGATACAACCCACCAAACATAATGCCAAATTATATGACGCTTGTTTATCATCTGGGAGTTGACGGAAATAATAATGTAAAAATAATAAAGCCTGTTCTTTTTCACATATATAAATCACGTTTTAACATTTTTTAAATTATAGTAGTTTAAAAAAATATGTTATATAACACTTTCATTGTACTTAGTACAACCTGAAGGACTTGTTATTTACCAAGTGACAACCTCTTTCAACCAACCAGAAATACTTTAAAGAGGCTTTTAGTGAAAACCAGACTAGAACTTCTTTAAATTCCGAGTTCCGAGAACTAGAATCAAACCCGAAATTTCAGGACTAAAACAGGTGCGTCTTACCAATTATATCAATACGTCAACCTCAGTAAAATACAAAATTTACTTGTACATAAAATCCAATGTAAACATTGAATTTCATAGCAAAATTTGATCTTAATAAATCATTCATACAAAACGACATTATATATTCTCAAAATATCCTAAATGTGGGTTGAATCCTTGTTGCACACGTATGGAAGGTTGCGTATATTATTTATTAAGGAGCTCAACAATTTTCTGGTTTATTTCAGAGTTTTTCTTTAATGTATTCGTGTGGTAACCCTTCAACATATTAAAATAGGTGATTCGGGCATATTAAAGAGAATAGTCAAAAGACAGTGTTATCTTCGACCCATTTATCGAGTCTTCGTGTTTAGAACCACTGAATTGAATTAAGTCTTGAGTTCACGACAGTCTGAAACATATAATAAATCTGTAATATTGCATACTGTATATTAAAGGATTTATATAAATAAATTGGTATTGGCATAAAATATACTATATAACCAACATAAGTGTCATTTAAAAAAAACATATATATTGATACTTTAAGAAATAAATGGGGTTACTGTCATTCATAGTCAATTTCCGAAAAAAACACAACCCTTTTAAAAAAGGCTTCATGAATTTCAAAGCTTTTCGTACAACGCCTTAAGGTAACGTGCAGACATATCTTAATGTTCGGGAATGGTCGTGTATTCTCGGGTTTTATCGACGAGGGTGAGATTGAAGGGAAACTGGGCTAAGGACCCGCCCAAAAGTAGGTTTCTAGGCACCCTTTCTACATCCAGGGATATGAGCTAAGGGCCGGGGGTTGGTGGTAGGGCGACACACCCACGAGGCATCTCACTGAGGTAGTCGGGGCAGAAACGGAATCTGGGGTGTCATTCTTATTTAATAAATTGGGGGGACATCACATCATACGATGATATAGCTGGAGAAGACAAGACATTGATGGGAACTCGAAATAACTGACGGTTGATTTATAATCTAGGAAATATTTTTTTACGTACGTAAATATAATATATAAATTTTTTAAATTTCTGTTTTAAATTAACCTAGTTCAAGGATCTTATCTACGTTTCACTAGATACGAGTATGATAAAATATTTCTTCAAATTTATTAGAGATTTGATATAAAATTCACTTGAGATTCCAGGAATCGATCGTGTATTGATGGAAATGGTAAGTCTTATAGCCTTGTCAGTGAGAAGAAAATTGCTTGACTTCACAAAATTATTTGAGATTGTCAAGATGAATTGTTCAATTTTATGAGTTTGCTTTGATATTGTATTGGGATCGTCTTGTACTAGTCTTTTATATTGTATAACGCTTCTTGCATGTCGTATTTACATTGATTCTTATGTGCATGAACTACACAAGTCAATGAGTAGCAGACAAACGTCGAATATGTGCGAATTGCTGTATACTGATGACATGGTAGAGTTAGCAGAAAATGAGGATGAATTAAAGAGTCTGATAAATAAATCATGATATATGAGAGATGTGCAGAGAAAGGTCTGAGAAAGAATGTTCCGAAATCCAAAGTCATTGTTATAGAAGAGTGTAAAAGGAAAAGTAAATGGGATAACAGTGAAAGATTAGAGCAAATTGAGGAATTCCGCTATTAAGGTAGTATATTCTCAGACGATGGAAGAGTTACAAGGGATATGGAACAACGTGTAGCAATAGGAAACAAAGTCAATGGGGCACCAAAACATATTTACTCGAACCAGACAGTATCAAAATCTACTTGGATGATAATCCACAGCAATATTTTAGTACAAACTTTAATGCATGGAAGTGAATTGGGAATATAGATAAATACTAAAAGAAGCCGAATAAATTATGTAGAAATGCGTGCACAGAGAATACAGGAGGTGGTAGTTCATGACAGAATATGGAATAAAGTAATTTGGGGTGAATGTGAACTTAAGGATAATGTGTTGATGACAGAATATGGAATAAAGTAATTAGGGATGAATGTGAATTTAAGGATAATGTGTTGATGACAGAATATGGATTAAAGTAATTAGGGGTGAATGTAAACTTAAGGATAATGTGTTGATGACAGAATATGGAATAAAGTAATTAGAGATGAATGTAAACTTAAGGATAATGTGTTGATGACAGAATATGGAATAAAGTAATTAGGGATTAATGTGAACTTAAGGATAATGGGTTGATGACAGAATATGGAATAAAGTAATTAGGGATGAATGTGAACTTAAGGATAATGTGTTGATGACAGAATATGGAATAAAGTAATTAGGAATGAACGTGAACTTAAGGATAATGTGTTGATGGGGATGAAAAGGAGCACTCTGAGATCTTTAGGGCTAGTGTAATAAATAAATGAAGAAAGATTAACACAACAAATACACAGTGCGAATATGAATGCAATATGTGGTAGATGAAGACCAAGAAAAGTATAGTTAGATCAAGAAATCGTAAGAGCTGTATGGATCTGGATGACGTGAAATATATGTGTCGAAATGGAAAAGTCTGGCGATCTGTCTTATTTACCTATCATAACAAGAAAACAACGTGATATGTACGTATTCTGACATGTAAATGTTGAATTTTATTTGATATTTATTTATTTTGTTTCAAAAAGAATATGTATTGTTGAAATAAAATAAAATAAATAAAAAAACAAATAAATTACACACGTCAGAAAATTGGCAATGCATCCGAATATGAAATCATTAAACGAATGCATCCGAATATGAAATCGAATGCATTTTTTAAAGTAAAATTAAATTAAGAAAATATTCTTCGATCGTTATACAAATCTTTGCAGGGGTAAAAGCATCGATGAATTTTAGAAATTTAAACTAAAAAAATATGTCAGAGAGTTTTCAGGAACCGATATGGTCAATCTTCTAATTTTCCATTTGGGTAGCCCATATAGGTTTCATTCAAAAAATTAAATGTACTTTTAATAAATATTTGAATGGTTTAAATAATATTTATTAAATCATACTTTTTATTCATGTTACCAAAGTTAAAGCTAAATAATAACTGTTAAATTTTATTCAATATTTTTTTTAATATACAATACAATTATGAGATCTTTAGTCAAACATATCTACAAGAAAACAACAAAAACATTTGTTATAAAAAATAACAAAGATAAACGAACACATTGATAAGACAACAATAAGTTGTAAAAATTTAACGATCCGACAAATCATTACGATACATTCGTGAAAATACTTGAGTCGAGAAAAATCATTTTCAAAACCATTTTACTATTGTTCATACTAAGTGTTCATACTGATTTCCCATTTGTCCAGCTTAACTATCGACGAATTGTAGGAATAATCGGTTGCTACACAACTACAATATGGATGATCATGTCGGGTGGGCTTGGAAGGAGTTCACAGCCCGATTAATAAAACAAGCGCAAGACAATCATTATAAGAATTTTGTGATATTAAAATAATTATCCATATAACCTTGATACGCAAGTATTTTTCGTATACATTGCACATATGTATGGACATGTATATGCCAAATTTGAACCAACCCACAAAACCCTTTTTTTTTTTAAGTTTCTTTAAAATGTCAAATGAGCATAGTTCAATCCCATACATACCATCACGTCATGTCCATGTCTGGGTAAGCAGAAATATTAAAGCGCCAGACTTTCTAATATCGACAAATATTCTTCGTATCTTATATATCTTTAGGAACGGTTCTTCCTTAATGGAGAGGTGATGAGGATGATCGTTGGTTTAATAAAACTCGTTTGAAATCGGAATATGCAAAGAGATATTTTATTGATAAACGTCGGTATTTATAATATTTGGAATGTGCGCGAGATGGCGCAAGAGATATGTCGCCGTCTCGTCTACGCCTCACAATATATTTATTGTCATCACGTAGGGTATTCATTGTTTTGTAGGACAGCGCGGAAGATATGTCGCTGTCCCGTTCTCCGCTAATAGTGAGTTCAATGACCGAGCAGGCGACCTTCGCCCAGTGCTTGTCTCGCATTCCTTACAATGCGAGTTCAATGGTCGCCTCAATGGGTTCAGTGACCGCACGCATGGTCGCTACACATACACGTGATTTCTGTGATTTTCTACATTTCCTTCTTTTAAAATATCATTCGCTTAATCCAACCATACTTTCCTTGGTGTTCTTCTACCACACCTTCTAATAACATTTTTATTATGTATTTATTTTGTTAATATTTCTTCAGAATGTTCTTCTTCATCTTACTCAACACATAATCCTTAAGTCCACATTCGGCACTAATCACTTCATTCCTTATTCTGTCATATATTGTCACCTCATCTATTATTCTCGATGCACGTATTTCTAGAGCATTTATTTGTCTCCATTAAGTCTTTACCCACGTCTACGTTTCATTTACATACACCAGTTATGTGGAAAAATATAAATCCAGGTATACGGACAGTTCATAGTTAGATCAATAAAAATGTGGTTTAGATCTTTTATACACATTGACGTCCCCTAAAACTAAGTTTTTTTTATTGGCGTTTGCAGAAAAAATAAATATTCCTCCATAAAGACACATCCACTCAGAGATTTTATTTTTTTCCGTAATCAAATTTATAAACATTGTGCTATTTAGAACTTATATAGCGCAACTCTCGTTACTCCTTGTGATCCAATAGATTATTTAATAAGAACTTATACTAAACAATAGAGTAAAACAAATCTAAAAGGGAAACCAGTCAGAAAGTAAAATCCGCCGTAAATTAAAAAAGAAGTAAAATCTGGTACGTCTGAGAATCGACAATACTATTTGCTCTCGAATTTCATAATTTTCAAATGTTAGAAAGTATTTTTCATTCCATAAATATGGAAATTTATAAGCTTCTTAAAAATAATTATTGACGTAAATCAAGACCCTAAATATTCTCTGCGAAGGAAAATCTTTAATCATTTCTGAGAATTTCTAATTTTAAATTGAAGTTGCGTCACCATGTTATAATATAATATAACCGGGTATCGGATTACATAATGGGTAGTTAATTTCTAAATTTAACCAAAAATAAGATTAAAAGTGAAAAATATATTTATAAACCTACCATTCAAAGTTCAATACCGAAAATAATATTTTTTGATTATCTGAGTAAAAGGTTTGAAAATATCAGAATTTCATAATAAAATAAACATGACACTTTTTTTCTTTTTTATTCACCACTGTTTTATTTTTGTGAGTTCATTGCCGGTTTCAAAGACCTCCGTGTTCCTCGTCAGGTGAAAATGAACTAGAAACAGCGAAAAAAGAGTAAGGTAACATGTGAAATGTCTAATAACAATAATTTTTCGAATTTGACTAACCGCTTAATCGAAAAAAATCATTCGTTTGATATTGATTATTAGCTGGGAGGGAAAGGGGTTGCACCTGGATCACTTAGAAATTCTCGAGATTAGAAAAAGCGTAAAATAAAGTCTAAACCATTATAAGTAACTAAGCTAATTTCAACAGTCCTGTTCTAGATATGTTTCCCGTTCAAAAGCCATCTTTTTGACACCTACCTACACCCCTTTGCTCACTTCCCCGACCTCTCCTTTGCCTACTGCAATTAATATATATTTTAGATAAAATTTAAGTTCATCTTCACCTGTGGAGGAAGACGAAGGTCTTTGAAACTGATAGTGAACTCACAAAAATATTACAGTGGAAAATATAAAAAACAAAATTAAGTGTTCAATATATTTTGTAAAAAAATAATGAACATGACACCACAAAGAGAAACATATTTTTTGAACATTGAACTAGTTCAACTGGAAAGAAAAAAAAATGATAAAATATTTATATTTCACAATCTTTTTCTAAACAATGTGTATCGAGTATGCTCAATGTATTGTACTGTTTTATGTTCGATTACACTTTTGTTGTAAACAGTTCAAAATGACGAGCTGGTTGTCATGTGGTAATTTCTTCCAATAACGAGAAACACATCAGATAAGTCCGAATTGAAAATCAGTCTAGAATACTTAAAAAATATGGCACTCAAAGGGATCGAACCCGCAATATCAGAGCTAAAAGATGTGCGTATTACCAACCTGGTCACAGAAGTCATCAATGTATGAAAGAATGAAGGATGCGGATATCAGGAAAGAATTTGGCTTCAAATGAGATGCAGTGCTTTAGACGAAGAAAGGAGCAACAATATGGTGTGACCACATATAAAAAAGGTGAGATGAAAGATTTATAAAAATAATCTAAAAGAGTAGTACTGAGAGTAAGAAAAGTTTAGAAAGACCTAGAAAAACGTGGTATAACAGAATGAATGAAACATTTACAATAGGAGAGTGTGCGTGACGAGGTATATTACCGTGGCAGAAGAGAAAGATGTAAATCAGGATAGAATATAGAAGAGATCTCCATAGCGTAGTTGGTAAACTGCCTGTTTTCCGACCCAGAGGTTGCGGGTTCGATTCTCGCTGTAACCTTGTTTGAGAAAAAGGTTTTCAGTCTGGTTTTCATTTAAGGCCTCACAAACATATTTCTTCATGTATACAAAGAATGTGTTATAGTTACCAGACGTAATTTGTTTAGTAATAGTGGGTTCGAGTCCCGAGATAGAGTGCCTTTGAGGAGAGTTTGATCTCTAAACGGCGCTAAATAAAATTGTCCTTTGAAAGAATTAATTAATGTTCTCTCTATCTACCCCAACAGGGACATGGCGTGATGGTGAGGATATGATAAAAATTCATAAAAAATTTATATTTAGAGTAAAAAATTCTACTTAATATACAAATCCTAAGATAACATTCGTTGTTACATACCTATTCTTAAAAATCTGGTTACCTTTTCTTAAAAATCTGTTTACCTATTCTTAAAAATCTGGTTACCTATTCTTAAAAATCTGGTTACCTATTCTTAAAAATCAATATTTATTTAATACCTCTTTTACGGGCATGGGAATAAACCCGCCAGATGTTACTGAATACAACGAAAGTGTAATAAATACAACATACTCTTAATTATCCAGAACCGCAAAAGCCGAATTACGGATTATCCGGGGCAGTAAAAAATCAGATTGTTTTTTAACATTTCGAAATATTATTTAAAATGCTAGTGGGCAACTTGATTAGTTCAACCTCGGGTAATCGAAAGTCTACTGCAGAACTTAAAGAAGTTTAAAAAATGTAGACACGCGTGAATGGTTCCATAGCTTACCAATAAAGAAAGAATTTCTACAATAAAACCTTTAAAAAAACGTAGAACCTATATAACGCTATTCCGTAACAACGGCTACCTAATAGTGCTTGAAAAATGTATTTAATCCCTGTTTGATAAAATAAACCATTTTTTAATATACCACATATTTTTAGCTAAGGAATCGATTTTTTTCCTCAAATAAACATGAATTTTAAGAATCGTATTTAGTTTCCCTAAAATCTGGCCTTCTCCACTTAACGAAAGTTCAAATGGCCATACATACACATCTGGTCCGTGACAGAAGTACATAAATATTTTTCATCTGCCTGCCCTTACACTATGGCGTTGTTCCATGGGATGAGGGGGAGAGTAGAAAAACAATGCAATCATTCACACTTTGAGATATTCTTAGAACCCCTTTTATGTTGAAAGGGTGTTTTTTATTCGTCAATAATAATAATAAAATAACAATGTATGTAGCGCGTTTTAGAGAGTAAACTCTCCTCAAGGGCGCTTTAACTCGGTATTCGAACCCACTATTATTGACAGATTAAAACTATTTAAAAAAAAAAAAGTTGAGTGTAAAGATAGGAAGGTGCTTCTCCGCTTCTGCATATATTTAGAATACCATATTTGGTAAGAAAACCGCAGAAAATTACCAACGGAAGACGAACTACAAATAAATTTTTCTACATATAGTATAGCACGTTCGGCTTTAGGTGTAGTGTAGTTAGTATATGTATGTACTGTTCATATATAATCATAAACATTGATAAGATGTCCCAAAAAGGACTGTTTTCAAATGCTTCCCAAAACTGCATACGCTACCCATATATCTAAGGCCTCGGCCACACAGGTAGGAGCCTCGCTTGGTGCTTAGACCTACGATGTAAACTGGGATACATATTCTAGCAAACCAACGCACCCCATACTATTGCAATGGCCACACTGCACGTTTCGCGCCACGCTACGTGACTATAGTCACCTAGTGAGTCTCCTAGCGAACAGAAGTATTGGTTAATTTTATTGTGTCACCAAGTGATTTTACAAGATGGAGGAAGTTTTATTCCGCAATTATTTGTAGAGAAGTTGGAACTCTCCACGAGTACTTCTTGATAAATTAACATTATGCACCCAACAAGTTCGAATTTGAGATGTTTGAAATTTAAATTCTCTGAGAAAGTAGCTTTCTGGTTAGTTTTGAGTTGTTGATTCTGGTTGTTTGTTGACTCAACCGATCCCAAATGTCAAATGAATTTGTGCGAAGCACTTACGTGTGGCCAAACCTGAAGTCACCTAGTCTATTAGTCACGTAGCACCTAGCTTAGCACTAAGCGAATAACTTTGGTGTAGCCTTAGCCTAACACTTCGAGACAGACCATTTCACGCTACAGGATAAGCAACGGCAAAAGCCCTGTCATCATTCCCCACCTTATTGGATCGATAAAGAATAATCAATTTATTCGATCAAGACGAAGTTCTACTTCTCTCCAAAGAACACATCTCACACACAGATTCGAAAGATACAATGCAGACATTCCATTAAGGGACTTAAATACTTTTCTTGGACTTCATTATTAATTTTGTAATATTTTAGAATATGACGAAACAACACGTCTTCTATCGGCTCTAGTTTAACATAGTTGACACAGTGCTGAGGGTAGAAATATCAAATTCGAAAAGTAACATGACCTGACCATGCAGGGTTGTGGCTGGCTTGGTATCTGTATATATTATACTTGTTCCAACTTGTTCAGGATGGAAAACTATTTATCTTATTAGAAAATACATGACTTCGCGCCGTACCTTTCGTGAAATACTGGTCTTGCCTTGTCTTTATCTATAAATCTCGTTTTCTGTTTCTCATACTTCCCACATCTTCTATCTCAATCTCAACCTCTTTCTTTTTTAATCCCATTATTTTTTCTTATTTTTCTTATTTTTTTTAAATAAGCAAACCATCCAAACTAGGATGATTTGTGTCACCAAATTAAGGTCATTATGAAATTATATGAATCAATATAATATAACCAATTTTAAATTATGACAATTCTAGATAATTTAAAGTTTCGACTGATTAAGCTTCAAAAATTTAACAATCGATCTATAAGTGGAAAAGTTCCACGAAGAATTAAAAAAATGCAACCTTTCTTATTTATTTCAGGCATGTTAATATAATAACTCACAATAAAAGAAAATTTCAATTCTAAATTTTAAATTTTAAAATACAAAGAACAACAAAAGCCTTTCAATAAGAGCTCCTTGAATATTAGGTGTGCAGTCAGTTACTATAAATAAATTCAAACAAAAACCGCTTGGAAAAAAATTGTCCTCGATGTGTGTGAATACCAAACCCGAAATAATGGAATGTTTAGTTAGCATTCTTATCATTAGACTACTCAATTAAACAAACTAACTCGTAAAATATTCGACAAAAAATAATACAAAGTTTTTTTTTTTTAGTTAATTAAAAATGCTTTATAAAATATCATCCTTTGAACATTCAGCGGTTGTCCCTCTTCTAAACGGTCGTCCCTAAACTTCCCGTGTTTTGTTGATCCAAGAGGTTTTTGTAAAAGCAAACTTCCCAACTATTCCAGCACTTTATGCCTCCCTTGCTTACACTTGATTTAAGTTTTGCTCATACAAAGTTGCGTGGCCGTTAACAGTGCCTCCCTAATTTAATTCATTTCGAATGTATAACAGTCAGTGTTATGTTTAGTATATTTAAAATACTCAATCTGTGATTGATTCGATATACGAGTATATTGTACAGCACCGGTACAAAGACTGTAAAATAGATGGTTGGCTGCCGCTCAATACTCGTAGATTCCGTATTACTTCTTGCGTTTTCGGTGATAAGTAGCAGGGTGAAGAGATTCCTCTTTAGCAGGTAGAAGTTTGTCGTAAATAAAACACAGTAGACGTTCCAGAAACTAAGAATATGTTTTGCTTATTTTTCGATCCTTATGCGTAGTCCATCGCTCATCGTAAGCCCCTTTATTCCCCCGTGTATGCCGTCACGGCTTACTAGATACTTGCTTTATACCACGCACTCTCCGCATGCGTGGGCTGTTCGATTATTTATAGTGATTATTGCGAAGGCCACGCATAAGAAACCTCTATTTCATTACAATAGGTACATACGAGTATATCAACTCTACAATATTTATACGGTAATTACACAAATAAAATAATATATTTCAGGTAACGCATACGTCCGATATATCATATATAATATATGAAGAATCGATAATCAGATCCTAATTATTAATGTTTAAATAAAGTAGCTCACAATTATATATTATATCATAACAAAGAAATAGACGCCAAGTTCACATACTATCTCTATTGTATAATATCCTTAACTGTCCCCCCGCCTCCTCTTATCTCGGCGAAAATTTTCAGCGTCTTTCCAATCACGGACTTGCGCTACGCTAAAACATAGATTGTTTATTGGTCTTCCCAATTCACCGCTCTTCTTTTTTTACGTTGTCTTTGACTGTTCATGCAGTGAGACTCAGGAACCAGTTACAAACCAATGTTAGACTAGCTTCATCCTTGGCATGCTTTAAGAAGCAACAGAAAAGTCTTTATTTTTAGTCAGGAATTTAACGTGTTTCGTTCCTGATTTTTTTTCCTCTCCACCATCTTTTCCTTTTTCTTTGATTATTGATATCTCACTTCTACTTTTACTACGAGTTTGTACGAATACATGGTTTGTAATTTTCATAAAGATGAATAATCATTTAAATATATCTGCGACCATGTAACTTCCATTATTTACTTTTGTCTGGTTGGCTGGAAGAGATTGCCGCCTGACAATAAACCAGCCAGATAGTTTTTGCAATGAAGTGTTAAATAAATAAATAACGAGAGTCGCCAGAGTGCTCTTCTTCATCTTAGTCAACACATCAGCATTAAGTTCACATTCACCTCTAATCACTTCATTCCGTATTCCGTCATACATTGTCACCCCATGTATTCTTCTCAGTGCACGCATTTCTACAGCACTCATTCAGTGCCTTTCAATATTTTTTAACGTCCCCGTTTCACTGCTATACATCAAAGTTGGCGCTAAAATACTGTTGCATACTATCATCGTTGCGTACTATAACTTTATTTTCTATCACTACACGCCGTTTGATATATCTCTTAACTTTTCCATCATCTAAGAAAATTCTACCCAAATAACAGTATTCTTCAACTTGTTCCAATCTTTTATTGTTCGCCCAACGTTCGTTTTATATCACATTTTATTCCTTTCGCACCGTTCTATCACCATGACTCTTTGGATTTCGCAACGGTTTAGATGAATTTAGATATACGAATATAATCCATTAGATGATAGTTCCTTGGCAATATTGCGTGATACGCCGGGACAGCATGTATTGTATAGAGATATTAAATTTATTATATGAAAACACACGAGTTCATAGCACCAAGAAAAATATCTTAATAAGCTTTCCATACATCGGGCACTCCCATTCGCATAGTCGTCCACTGTAATACTTTCCAGACGCACGACACTAAGGAATTAAATATTATCCAACAATATTTATACTCGTATGACATTATCAGACAATATTTGGATCTATGTTGGTCATTTGTTAAATAGAAACTTGATCGTTGGGTAAAACGCATGGAAAAACAATGAACATTGCTAGACTTTTTACAAAATTACTGTTCCCTATCCTATGAACTTTACTAGCCTTCTTACGTTGTTGTCATTCCCCATCCCATGAAAATTGCTAGCCTTCTTACAATGTTGTTATTCCTCATCCCATGATCTTTGCTAACCTTCTTACAATGTTGTTATTTCTCATTCCATGATCTTTGCTAGCCTTCTTACAATGTTGTTATTCCTCATCCCATGATCTTTGTTAACCTTCTTACAATGTTGTTATTTCTCATTCCATGATCTTTGTTAACCTTCTTACAATGTTGTTATTCCTCATCCCATGATTTTTGCTAACCTTCTTACAATGTTGTTATTTCTCATCCCATGATCTTTGCTAACCTTTTTACAATGTTGTTATTCCTCATCCCATAATCTTTGTTAACCTTCTTACAATGTTGTTATTCCTCATCCCATGATCTTTGCTAACCTTCTTAAAATATTTATATTCCTCATGCCATGATCTTTACTTGCTTTCATACAATGTTGTTATTCCCAATCCCATGAACTTTGCTAGCCTTCTTCCAATGTGATTGTCTTCTATTCCATGGACTTTGCTAGCTTTTTTATAATGTTGCTATTCTCCATCCCATGACCTTGAGTAGCCTTTTTACAATGTTGAGGTTCCCCATTCCATGAACTTTGCCTACCTTCTTACAATGTCCTATAATTATTTGACTAATCTTTTTACAATGTTACCGTTCCCCGTTTCTCATGAGCTTTGCTAGTTTTCTTACAATGTTACTGTTTCCTATCCCATGAATTTTACCAGCCTCCTTACAAGAAATCCTAGACCGGCCTAGACCGGCCTGTAGAAAAAGAGGCACAATTCTAAACTTAATTAGTTGAAACTTCAAGCCAGTAAAATATAAAATTAATTATTACTTTTTTTTTTCAGAAAAGCACATACACCCGATTATCAGTGGGCAGCCTTACAAAAAAAGATTATTTATATAAAACAAAGTCTAAGCAAAAAGGTTCGCTGCGTTAGCTAAAGATAAAACACACATAACAAGGCTAACATTCAAAATACACCCGAGATATTTATCACTTTATGTCCAAAGACATTTTATATCCTACACAAAACTTTCAAAAATGTTATTCTTAAATTGTGTTTTCGCCTTAGCACCCGCCCATAAGCCAAACACATCTTTTGTTGTGAGGTTATTCTTGTTCACCGCTCACCCTCAGCCGTGAATACATCACATAAATATGTACACGCGCGCATTTACATGTGTTTCCCTAGGGTGTAGTTTTGACAGAAAATAGTTGTACCTACTAAATAAAAATAACCTCTTTAGACACCATCTCAAATAAGTAAAACCTTTTGTAAAGTGTGTACCGTGTGTAGATTTGTTTTAATTTTTTATTTCAACAAAATCTCCGTTAAGCAAAATTCCTTACGTTTCTTTATTTTCGACATTGTTCCTTTGTTTACAGCATGGCCTCATTTGATCCTTCCATCTTTCAGAATTTAATTAATTTGTATTCATCAACTTCTTGTATGATCTACAATACTCGATTTTTCAAATTTTCATTAATCTTGCAGCATTCGTACTTTCTACGTGACTGAATCATCTCAATATTCTTTTGATCATCTAAAGCAGTGCTCCGCAACGTTTTCTCACCTACGACACACCAAAATTCTTCCTAGAATTCCGCGGCACACCAAAAGCTAAAATATATAAGTAATAAATTAGGCATGAGTCTTCAGCGACGCGCATAAGGGTCATTTTTCTTTTTCTATGACTAATTTGGTGCGGCCACGGTGTGTACAAAGCACACTACTCAGTTTTCAACAGTTGGCACCAGGCGCTGGGGGACCATTGAAAAATTATTTAGTTATAATTATTATTCTATACTACATTTTGAAAAATAAACAATATTATGAAAAATAATTTGTCATTGTGTATTAAATACATAATGAAAAATTGTAAAATGTCAAATACATTGAATTTGACCGCGGCACACCTGTATCCGGCTCAAGGCACACCAGTGTGCCACGGCACACCGGTTGCGGAGCACTGATCTAAAGCAACATTTATATATTATTTTAATCCGCATTCCACCTTAATTTTCTTATGCCTTATTCTCTTAAACCAAGAAATATATGATTAAATCAAGTAAATGATATTTTGACATAAGGAAACGTAGAAAGTCAAAGAAATCGTAAGAGTTGCATGATGAGGTGTATGTATGTAAAAGAAACGAAGGATGTGTATCGAGAAAGGAAAGTCTCTACTCTGTATTATCTGCCTATTCCTACACGAAATGGTTTGATGGTATTTATCTTACTTTCATCGCTTTTATTAAGCGTCCACGGTTCACTTGTCCTAATGTTGAAACTATGATGTTATTGTGATTTGCCTTTCTTGAAACACTCGAATCGGCAAATAATTTTACAACAGGGAATAAAATATTATTGATATGTTATACTGTACTCGTATCATATTAAATATTAATCTTTCGTAGTATACTGTGCAATACAACATGGCGGGTTTATTGCAATCTGGCAAACTATCTCTACTAACCAGAAAGATTTTAACGAGGCTCTGACTGAAAACCAAACTAAAACTATTTTACTAACAACGGGAATCAAATCCACAAAACCCGTGTTATAACACAGGTGATCAACTAGGTCACTGAGATCGTCACGTTGTTTAGATTTAAGAACACAAAACACGATGAATAAAGAAAGAAAAAAACATTATTCATCCCGAATTTTCTGAGAATTTTCTATATCCTTATAAAATCCCGGATATAATATGAAATTGTTTTTGAATCGTGTCGTTTAATGAAATCTCTCAGGAGAGCACGTGACGGCTTAAGGGGTAATTGGTTTTCGGTTTAAGATAGCGCACGGCCGCCGTATAATAAATACGAAATGTTTATACCAGATATTTTGACGTATATTTGCAAAAAGGATCCAACTCATATTTTATCTGTTTTGAAAGAATCAAGATAAACTTTTCGATTATTTTTTCGACAAAGAACGAATCAAGTAGTGACAACTCCAAAATAAAAATGATTCCATACCTATATACCATACCTATATCATCCATATATACGTCAAAGCTGTTTTGGTTGTATTTTTATTCCATATGAATAAGAAGTAAATTACCGTTAAAAGTAAAGAGGAAGAATTTAAGATTAAGAAAAAATACCATCTACTACCTTGATCAAAAAGTTTTAGGAATTAATTCATAAAATCGAAAATACAAGTTTATTCATCAAAATCGATATGGTCCCCTTCAAAGTACTCCCCATCGACTGCAACGCATTTACGCGAGCGCTTGATCCAATCCTCGAAACACCGCTGGTACTCAATTTTCGGTATGTCCATCAGAGCCGTCTTCGATTTTTTCATGACATCCTTTCGGGTGCTGTAACGCGTTCCGCGAAACGGTTTTTTAAGTCGGTTGAACAGGAAAAAGTCGCAGGGAGACAGATCAGGTGAATTCGAAGGCTGCTGGATAGTAATCGTTTTGTTTTTGGTCAAAAACTCATGGAAATCATGTCTTTCACGATTTCAACGCGGTCCTTTTTTTGCATGAAATTGAGGTGTTTCGGCACCAGTTTTGCAGCGACACGTCTGAGGCCCAAATCACTAACCAAATGTCTTGAGTGGATCCATAAGCGATGTTCAAGTCCTCTGCCAGCTCTCTGATGGTCAATTTGCGGTTTTCGGCCAACATTTCTTTGATTTTATCGATGTTTTCATCGATTTTCGACTGCCACTGCGTTCGTCATCCTCGACCGACTCACGACCACTTCTGAAGCGTTCGTGTCACCGAAAAACACTTCTCCAACATTCCCAAGGTCTGCGGACCGATCCGTTTTTCACACAAAATTTAATGCAAACTCGTTGATGCACAGTTGATGCCATTTTCAAACTTGTAAAAAATCGAAAACACGCACAAAGGTAGATGTACTCAGTACATCGTAACTTTTACAAATGTCAAGCTACGACGCTGAAATCTGGAGGGAAGTGTCAATGACAGATGTGGTAACCTAGCAAAAAAAAAAGAATTTCAATCGGGTGACTGACAGCGCCACACGGTGGCCGGTCCTAAAACTTTTTGATCAAGATAGTATGCCAATCGCCTTTGGACAGAGAAGTTTCGTGGTATACAGTTATTCAATACAAATGTGTTAAACATAAAACTAAAATTTTAAAATGACTAATAGATCAGATTTAGTAACAAATATAGTAATGTTACACAAGATGAAAACTCAAATTGGATCAAAATCACGTAATGGAAAAGTATTTCAGACGTAGTTCTTTTTTATTGATTTTTGTGGATTTATTAATGATATTTTGTAACGAAAAATCACTGAATGATCATTCGTACAATTAATATTTCTCATTTGAGTGTTCTTTTTATGGAAAGTGGTATAATGGTGGGATTTTTATGCTTATGGCTACTCTATTTCTTAAAATTTGTTTTGTGATACGTACCTGTCTTAGGTATCACAATTTTTTTACTGGGTATTAACTAGGCAGGGAAGTGATTTGTGCATTTCATTGTAAAAAAATAAACAAATTTGAAAAAAGTTTTACGTTACAAATATAAAGAGCTCTTGAAAAGGATTAACTGTAAACGGCACTATAGAAATTGTTATTTTTATAACAATAGTCAATTATAATATGCTGACATTTTTTTCGATATTTTTTTAGTAACGGACATGAGGGCTGCATTCCACACTGTTGATCGTGGGTTTTATTAGAAATATTAAAAAAAAAACAGATTAAGTCTTCAATGGTATTGTGTTAGCTTGGTTTTTATCTTACTTAAATGACAGATGTCAATCAATAGTAGTTGGTGATACTATGTCTTTGGTCTGTGAATCTGAGTTTGGAGTACCACAGGGTTCTGTTCTAGGACCAATTCTTTTCATCTTATATGCATATATAAAAATCTATCGTTTTACTAAGAAAAATGGTTCTTTCGATAAGGGTATGCTAATAATTCCTTCTTAAATTTTACAACCCAAGCCATTCTCACATTTTGAAAGCGGGAGTATCTTCTGGTGTTGATAGGTTGATGAGCTGAATGTCTTTATATAAATTTTAATTGGATCCTTTGAAAACGGGGCTAGTGTAGGTATCTTCTCTGCGTCGTCAAAACCTATTAACCAATGAACCAGTTATGATTCTCCAAAACACACATATTTCGACACTTCCACATCCTTACAACTTCTCATATAACTCCTACGGTTTATCTTACTTTTTATATTTCCTTCTTTCAAAATACCATTCACTTGATCCAACCATACAATCCTTGGTCTTCCTCTACCACACCTTTCCCTCACATTTGTAATATAAATATGATTTATTCGTTTTTCTTCATACATTCGTTCCAAGTGCCCAAACCATCTACACATATTCTGTAAGTTAATGGGTCGAGCTACTTGTAGTTAAGTAACGATCTTGAGGTGATCGTAATGGTCGGGAAACAGAGCTATACCAAATTATCTAATAAAAAACTATCACAAAGGGCGCTGATTTATAAATGATGCGAACCACTATAACCTTATTTTGTATATTAATGCAATACATACATTTATTTTAATTTTGTGAAAAAACTATATATGATTCGATATTTTAAGTGTCATATTTTTAATTCAGCGCACTAAAATGCACAACGGAGAGTTAAATTATTCAAATGGATTTTCATCGTTGATCTATCTGCAGAGTGAAATTCCGAAGTTTCAAAGTTTTATAAATTAATCAAGGTAGTGTAGTTGCCAAATTGAATGAGAGATGCGAAAAGAAAGATCTTGAAATAATGTTGCGAAATTTTAAATCATGATGATAGTAAAGTTTTAAAAGAAAAGTAAATACGATATTTGGGTAGTATTTTCTCAGGTAATAGAAGAGTTTAAGCGATATCGAAAAGCGTGTAGCGATAGGACAAAAAGTCAACGAGGCACTAAAACATATTATATAATATAAAATATGCTTAGATGATAGATAGCACACAACTATTTTGTTTCCAACTTAAATATATAGGAGTAAAACGTGAACGTGAAAAAGACTGAGCAGTATAAATTCTGTAGAAATACGTGTACTAAGTATAGCAGAATACACATTGTTAGGACTGTATGGCAGAATACACATTGATAGGAGATGAATGTGAACTTAAAGGGGTATTCTCATTTGAATTTTTTTATAAATCGAAATATTTTTTTTCATTTTATTTTCTATAATCTTTTCTGAATCATTTCCAGTAAGAAATTTTCAAAGATCTTGAAAATTCGAAAAGTTATGAGGGTTTATAGTCGAGCGCGTCGGTCGAAAAATGCTCAGGGCTTCGCAGCTTTCGGGTCGTCTATTGTTATGGCTGCAGCCTTATTTTCCAAGAATTCTCGTCTAATAGGATTTCTTGGAATGATGAATTGATATTTAGTTTACCGGGATTTTTGAACAAGTTTATATGGCCCTGGAATCGCTGATTAATAGTAAGTTGAAAATATATGCTTTGATTCGTGTAAAAATCGCACTTGAAAGTTTAAACGCGTTTCCTCAAAAATCAGTTATTTTAATATTCCCCACGATAACCCAAAAACCAATAAACCGATTTTAATGAATAAGTACTTATTCTCTTTCTTATACCTCTCTCTATAGCCGGTACTAGAATTATTTCAATCGATTCATTTTTTCGATTTTTTTCATTCCTCTAAAGACAAAAAAAAGAAAAAAAAACGATTTTTAATTTCAATAAGCCGCCATTTTTTTTTAATTATTATTTTTTAATTGTTCTAGTACCGGCTATAGCCACATACTTTCTGACTTAAATAATTAATTTTTTTTAATTTTTAGACTTGCACAACAGCCACAATTATGGGCATAATGGACCCCCTCTATGTACGAGCTTCTGACTTAATAACAACAAAAACATTATTTTTTTATCATGAAATTTTATGAAAATGTTCTTAAAAGATAAATAAATATTGCTAAAAAAACAAATTATTCGTTTACTGAGAAAAAAATCTTAAAAATCGTGGAGCTTTCGGCCCATGAAATGAGAATACCCCCTTAAGGGTGGTGATATTGAGTAAAATGAAGAAAAGCACTCTGAGATTGTTTGGGTATGCGGAACAAGAATGAAGAAAAATTAATAAATCACATATATAGTGCAAATGGTAGTAGAAGGCGTGTGAGAGTAAGACCAAGAAAAGTATGGTTAGATCAAGTGAATAATATTTTATAAGAAGAAAACGTAGAAAGTATGCATCTACGAAGTATACAAAATATGTTAATTTACACTAAAAAAATACAAATATTCAAAACCAAGTGTTGTATGTAAATTAAAATATTTCTTATCGCGTATCCAGCCTATAGTGCTACAAATTGCCCATCATATGGTTGAGTGCATATGATATGAAATAATTAACTTGATTGATTGATGAAATTTTATTGATAAATTATGACGAATCTAATAACGTATGACCATAAATCAAAAGCTTGAAATATTGTTTTAATATCGTTATATTATTATGAAGATGACTCTCGTTGTCTGGCTAGTAAGATGCCTGTCTCATTGTTGATTTAGTGTTTCATTGTTGATTGATTTTTTTAAATTGTATTTGATTATTTTATTTACTTCCTGTGTAGTATTAATATATGTTGATATTTTAATGCATAATATATGTATCCTGAATTGAGGTTCTTCAAGAAGATTTTGATACACTATTTTTTTTGTTTTATAACTGTTACTGTGATATGCAAATCATGATTATTACTGTGATATGTAAATTATATGTACTGTGATATGTAAATTATAATTGTTACTGTGATATGTAAATTATGATTGTTACTGTGATATGTAAATTATATGTACTGTGATATGTAAATTATAATTGTTACTGTGATATGTAAATTACGATTGTTACTGTGATATGTAAATTATAATTGTTACTGTGATATGTAAATATGATTGTTACTGTGATATGTAAATTATAATTGTTACTGTGATATGTAAATTATAATTGTTACTTTGATATGAAAATTATGATTGTTACTGTGATATGTAAATTATATGTACTATGATATGTAAATTATAATTGTTACTGTGATATGTAAATTATAATTGTTACTGTGATATGTACTGTGATATGTCAATTGTTATTGTGATATGTAAAGGACACTTAGTATATGTTAGTTTATTTGGTCAATAAGTAAACGAAAAAAAGGATCCTTGTCTGAAAAAGAATTCGTCTGGTAACAATACTCAAACGTGCTCAACGTGCACGAGTGTTATTACCTGTCCACGTGCGGCAGTATTTCCAACACATACGACGACGAACTGTCAGTTACTTACCTTCTCCAGTGAATCTTAACCCGAAATCTCGATTATTGGGTCTTACGACAATACTATCTTCCAGCCACACTCTTCATATATTTTTTATACAACAAAAACACACAGATCAAAAAATGGAAAAAACATCGTTTTTTTCTTTCAATGATGACATTTCTTCCAATATTTTGTGGTATATCTACATTCAGTATAAATACATTTTGCCGTACAGGGAATTCCTTAAGGATGCCAAGGAACAGGTCAACAGCCACAGTTTTGCAAAGAATAAGAAAAAAGTGGTTTAAGCGAAATTTGAGAAACAAGTTTGCACGCTCATACTTCCATACATGAGTTGTGGTCAAATAATTTAACGCTGGTTAAAATAATTTTCTCCGGAGTCAAAACAACTTCAAAATATTCTATAATAATAATAAAAAAAGGACAATTTAAATAACGCCGTTTACAGAGCAAACTCTCCTAATGGACGCTTTAACTCGGGATTCGATCCCACTATTATTATAAATTAAAAATATTATAAAATAACTATTACGTACAGTACCCGGTGGTAAGTAATACACATCGGGCTTAAGAAAGAGACTGTTGGGCATAATCGGCAAACTTCGGCTTTGTAGAGCGTCGCGTCTGTCGCGCGATGCGCTAACAGTCCGGTATCTAAAAAGAGCTAAACGACTGACAAATCGCGACGGAACGCGTGTATGAATGACAGAGACGACGCTCTATAAACCCGAAGTAACCCGATTATGGCCGACAGTCTCTTTCTTAAGCCCGATGTGTATTACTTACCTCCGGGTACTGTAATAGATATTACAAAAAAAAACTAATTGAAGTATGGATAGCAAGGTGGTGATTACGTAAATCAGATTAGGAACTTCCCCGCACCTGCTTAGGTAAAAACATGTTTGGTAAGAAAACTGCAGAAAACTTACTAAGGGAATATGAACTACAAAGAAACCCTTGTAGATCACCCAATATGTGATAGCAACACATTTGGCTTTAAGTGGAGTAACATATAGTGTATGTGTGTAGCGTTCTTATGTAATCATAAACTTTGATAAGACTTGCCAAAATAGGCGTGATACAGGAAAACCAATGAAAGTACAATTGGATCAACTGTGTTATATTTTGAAAAAAAAAATGAAATGTAAAAAGTCTAAGACATCGTTTGATATGAATGAGGACATGTATGGTTGTAGAAGAGGCGAATTATGTGTGCTAGGAAAGTTTGGCGCTCTGTCATCTCTGTCTATCCTGAGAGGGAAACGGCGTGATAGAAGTTGTTTTCAAATGCTTCCTAAATAAACACACGCCGTCCATATATCCTGACAGTTTTAGGTAGACAAAGATTAATTCCGTTAAAATATTACTCGAGAAAACGAATGTTGTATAAAACAATATTTCGCAATAATATTATGACTTTTAGCAATAATAAAATAAACACCTTAAAATGACGAAATATTCACGGTTATCGACTAATTCAAATCAAGAAACAGACTGTAATTATGTTTGTAATGGAATATTCCGCATCAAGAACAACACAATATTAAAAAAATATAGGAAAAAAATCGAACAGAGAACAAATCACGTTTGACAATCAGAAATACTGATACAAGATATACTATATGTTCTTGTTTTACTTCTAAAGACGACAGTTTGGTATTATTAGGACATTCTCAATTATATACATCACAAGAAACAATTTTTATTTATAGGTTTAGCTTAAACTATTTTTAAAGTTACAATATTACATGCCCATTTATGCATTCGTATGATACTGTTTGACAATTCCGAATTGACGATGCGAACATACATATTTAAAGACGTGGTCAAGAGTCAGCACTGCTCGACACAATTTCTTCATGTCCAGTCCAGTTAGTTTTAACTCAGGTTATGAAATACCGGCATATGCACAAAACTCACATTGATGGCAATACTACCGTATATGAAAAGACAACAACACTTGCACACGTCTAACATGCGCAATCATTTTTACCAAACGAACTTTTTTTTACAGAACTGCAACTTTTTTTTTTTTATCTTTTATGGTATCGCCGGAATTCTAACCTGAAACCCTCGAGTGAAAGTGAAGCATCGTACCAACTAGGCCAAAGATTCCCAAAGTGGTATATATGGACCCCCAAGGGTCGATTTCGACTTGTAGGGGGTCTATGTCAGCGAGAAAGAAATTGGGGGTGCACGAGATGTAAATGGGGATCCACGTGATCGGATTTCATTTAAGCAGATCATCATCAATATTTAGGCGTTCCGTAAATGTCTTACTACACCTAACACAGATTGTGTGTACATAATACTTATATTAGACATAGAAAATACTTATATAAAGAAATCGAATGCAAATCATTGAACGTGGAGATTGAAGACTATTCCTCAATAATTTGAAGCCAAATATTGAATCATTGCTATCAGATCATCAGTTCATCCATCTCATTAACAGTATTATTTGTGTATTAATTTTATGTAAGAATTTTACTAGGTTTTGATTTGTTTCGTTCCAAAGCCAAATATTTACTTGCATTTTCTGTATTTTCAATAAAGGTGTGAATAAAAATTGTACATGTTTTTCTGTTTTTACAACTGTCCACTCTACAAAAAACCTTATCAAGGTGAACAGCACTGTGTCAGCTATCAAAAACACATTTGAAGTTAGTAAGTTTAGGAAAATTCAATATTAGGCAAGCAGGGAGTCTACGGAAAACAAAAAAAATGGCAAGTGAAAACGGGGCGAAAAAGTTTGGGAAACTATGAACTAGACCAATGAGGGGTATATCTGTAACACTGCGAACGTAAAAAAATTGGAATTTGATATGGTAAATAATTAAACTGGGTTTTATTCAAAGTTAGAGTAGGTTCATTGTATCCGTCGAAATTTTGAAAAATTTAAAATATTAAAATTATTTTTACTCGTAAAATAGTTCTATCAAGTCAAAAAACTGCGTTGGAAAAAGAACACACTCGGGTGGTTTGTACGTGTTAATTGATTGATAACTAAGGACTTATTAAAACTATCTACAATGCGAACATGAGTGGAATTCGTAGCTGAGAAAGACCAAGAAAAGTATGCGTAAACTAAGTGAATGAGATTTTTTATTTATTTTCTTTTATATGACAAGCAAAGATACAATAGTAACAAAGCAACAGGTATAAAGACATTCACTTCAATAATTATCTTAAATAACATATTCCCCTTTACCCATCATGCTTAATTTATATGCTCATACAGAAGTAACTAGAAATTCCTGTTTTAAATCAAACCAGCTTATCACGCGTGTCAATTGAAAACTATGGGTACGGAAAAAAAATAGAAAGAAGGAAAGGTTAGTAAGAAGTTAAATAAAATGAATGTTGACGAGACGAAGAAAGTATACGAGTATCATATGTACTCGTATAGTACAATAATAAAAAGCTTTCTGCTAACTCCAACAGAAAAATGGTATAGTGGTACGTTCGTTTCAATGTATGAATCGAGGGGAGGAAAATCGTCATCAGATATATATCCCATGTACAGCGATGTTCGCCAATGCTCTCATATTGGAGCTCGGTATCTAGGATATAATTTCCACTGTGTATCTAAGACATACTGCAGTTCTTCAAACATATCGTATATAGGGATCATGACAAAATGAGACTTAACATATACTCGTAGTATATAAGGCAAGCATGGTTGAGGGCCGTCCTTGAACCGACCAGGTTGTGAGTGCCTTTAGCATTCCTTTAACCAGTGTTCTTTATAATACGAAGTGTTAAGATCCAGTGGAAAAGGTCAGAAAAATCTCATCGAGAAACTCACGTCAAGGAAGTTACATTCCTCAGTCATAAAGTTTGCGACTGGATAATAAGAAATTAATTGAGCTTGACTTTTTTTATAGAAAAATAAGGCGGATGAAAATTATTTGATGATAGAAATTTGTATATTGTAATGCATAGGTCTAATGAAATCCAAAACGAAATCTGGAAAGGAAATTTTAAGTAGAAAAAGAGAATGATAGACCGATAGATCCATTACCTAATTGCAAATGCGTTTAACTTCATCTAGTGGTTTTCGGGCTCAATTCCCGATGATACCCGATTTTTTTTTTTTAAAATGATTACAGTCTAGTTAAAAGCTCATCTGGTAGACTGAAGTTACCACTCTGAAGAAAAAGAAAATATATCGTTTAGTACTAACATTGACAGACATTAAAATACATAATGTCAGTTGAAGAACCAAACATATTCCACTTGCTGTGACCTGTGTACCCCACCGTGTTGTAATGTATTATTAATTTATAGTCCAAAGCTTTTATTTGCTATGATATATGACATCCTGTAATGGTGACCAATAAAACAATAGTCCTTGTATATTGTATTCAATAATCTAATCTCTTGGTCAATTAGAGGGAGACTGACTCCATGCTCCATCAACCTTGGACTACTAGCAATATAAGATATAGCGTATTGTCTCATATCAACCATTTCTATGAATCCTTTGAAGAATGCATAGAAATCGAAGTCTTTACAAGCCAATACAACATTAGAGTTTTGCTTAGCTGAAAAATAGGCTAGTGTTCGTGAAGGTCCACGAATGCAAAGGCTGTTGAGCTAAGCAAAGATTAATTATTATATTTTTTTCAATATTTTCTTCGCAACGGTTGAGTTGTCGAAACTTGTCTTTAAAAATTGTATGTAACATCACATGACCCCACCTCCACGGTTTCAATGCTAATTAATGATCTCGAAATTGGGGATCTCTGTACTAAAACAGCTGTCTTTCGACCCGGGGGTTGGGGGTTCGATTCCCGCTGAAATCCAGATTTTTTCAAAAAGATTCAAGTGAGATTATCACTTCTCTTAGCCTCTATAATGTTTATCTGGTTATTTAGAAAATATTCACCATCCTGTCGTGTAGCTCATGACTGAGCATCGTGACTTCCATGACAGCCTCTGAGGACTTCTCTCCATCTATCCCTGCCCTCCGCGGCTTGAAATTCAGTTGTTACGAGTAGCCCAGCTACGTCTATTACTTGTTCAGTATAACACATTGGTATTATTCTTCTTGTGAGTCGTCTTTCTACACCTTCAATAACCACAAACCTCTTCAAAACGTCACCTTGGCTACGAGCAACATGCCTAAAGAATCGGAGGGCTCGTCGAAGGTATGTTGTTGACAATCTGTCAGTGATTCTCAGTTCTTCGAGAATGGAAGCGTTAGTTTACCTTGCTGTCCATGAAAAAGATTGCCACAATACAATTAGTCAACCAGGTTGTACTGCGTTCAAAGAAAGTGTAGTAGTAAAACAAATTAACACGTTACATAAATAAATACGATTGAAATGTTTTTTTATTCAAAGATTTCATTTCATTCTTTTACATATCGGAAGATCTACAAAGGTTTTTTTTGTAGTTCGTCTTCCCTTGATCAGTTTGCTGCGGGGAATTACATAATATAATAATCGTAATCATCACCTTCCCATCCTTTTAAAAAAAAAAATTTAATAAAGTAATCTATAATACAAACCCTGTCCAAACTATACCTATATACAACTTTACATTTTAAGAACTCTTCTATTTTATATATCATAACTATAAACTAACTTAATTTCCTACCTTCATACCTGTACATTTTGATATACGAATGCATAATATTAGGTGTTAACATAAGTTGTGTCCGTATTTTTTTCAAATTTAAAAATGAGCACCAAAAGCAAAACAAAATGGTAACGGCTATACGTCATTCGAAAGAAAATTTTCTGCTCTAAGATATTGTGTTTGCTTTTACGTTACATATATTATTTTATTTGATTACAAGCCTTCGAAATGGAATGTCAAGTAAACGAAAGTGAGCATTTTCGACACCTCATTTTGTTCGCGTTCAATCGAGGGAATAAAGCTGCCAAAGCTACTTGCGATATTTGTGAAATGTACTGTGAAGATGCTATGAATGAAAGGACAGCTCATCGATGGTTTTTGCGTTTCAAATACGAGCCAATTCTACGGTGATTTGAAGGGCATCTTCATGAATATGGTAATATGGTTTAAGCGGTCCTCATCGAAGTCCACTGGTCGTCCGGAACGCTCCATGTCTTTCAGGTCGAAATTACCGTCTTTGAAACGCAAAAACCATCGATGAGCTGTCCTTTGATTCATAGCATCTTCACAGTACATTTCGCAAATATCGGGAGTAGCTTTGGCAGCTTTATTCCCTCGATTGAACGCGAACAAAAGGAGATGTCGAAAATGCGCACTTTCGTCTACTTGACATTCCATTTTGAAGGCTTGTAATCAAATAAAATAATATATTTAACGTAAAAGCAAACACAATATCTTGTAGAGCAGAAAATTTTCTTTCGAATGACGTATAACCTTTACCATTTTGTTTTACTTTTGGTGCTCATTTTTAAATTTGGAAAAAACGGACTCAACTTATGTTAGCACCCAATATATTTATTTTGTAATATGTATTATAATCTATCAATAGTGGTGGGCTTGAATCTCGACTTACATTGCCCTTCAGAAGAGTCTGCTCTCTAAACGGCGCTAAATACATTGTCCTTTTATTATTATTCGCTTACTGGTGGAGCCTTATCCCTGAGTCGTTGTTATTCTAGAGTACTGCAATATATAATGTACTCTATATAGGTGCATACCTAATTAAGACAACCTCATAGTATTTAATCGTATTTGGGTGTGGTCAGGCGCACTGTGCTACAATGACCTGATGCATGCATAAAGAACTCCGTTCTCTTCGTGTGTGAGGAAAGATTTTATCATGAAATATTTTAACTTGAAGAACTTAAGCTACTTGACAAATGTTTAATGTAGATAAGAAGATGAAACAAGGTTATATTATAAATGTTAAACCAGGTATATAAATAACACTACCGGAACCACAGGAAAAGAACATATTAGAAAGTCCTATGCATTGAAGTATAATTTTATGATAAAAGTTAACGAGAGATATCGAAAATGTTAGTAAGACGCCTGTCTTCCAGCAAAATAGTTACGGGTTCAATTCTGTTCAATATTCACATATTTCAAAAAGGATTTCTTTCAAAACACACCTTTCATGTTGATTAGAAGGGATTTCCACATGGCAATACACCTGCCATATAGTAAAGCTTGTTTTTTTTAAATATTTATTTAAGGTATCAAATGCGATGACCTCCGTGGCTTAGTTGGTAAGATGCCTGTCTCCCAGCTCGGAGGTTGCGGGTTCAAATCCCGCTGAAACCCAGATTTAAAGTAAATGAATTTCAGTCTGGTTTTCACTTAAGGCCTCTTTAACATTTTTCTGGTTGGCTAGAAGAGATTGCCACGTTGTAAAGTATACAACGAAAGTGAAATATAATGCAATACAAATTCGAAAATGCGCGTCACTTCCTTAATAACGACATTTTCGACAAGTGTTTAATTATTATTATTTTTATGCATTTATTTCACTTTTCATATATCTTTATTAGTTGATATTTTAATAACTTTAAATTGTGGTTTGATTCCTAATCGAGTAAAGCCTTAATTTAGTTTAGACGTCATTGAAGTCAGTTTAGTCACAACATGGTGAAGAAAACTAATTAATAGGGACTTACTTCTTTACTGGTTCCTCTGGCAAAGCAGGTGCTGACGGTGGAGGAGGAAGATCGTCCATGGGTATCTCCACTTCATGTGGGGGCGATGGGGGAGTCTTGTCGAATTCGGCGATCGGTGCCAACTCGGGCATCGGGGACACCGAGTTGCTGTCCATCGCCGATATCTTGATGGGAGACACCTTGCCGGCTTTCTTCACAATGGCTGCAGAATTGTGGCCGCGGCTGATCCGCGAGCCTTCGGTATAAAGATCAAAAGTACAACCTCAAACTTCAAAGAGGTTCAATCACAGAAACCTCCACTACCTTTTGTAAAGCACAAGTCAAGAACTGTTTGTTCTCACAAAAGATGATCACAGTTATTTTAAAGAACTTTTGTTCCACTTCTAACAGTTCACATAAGATTTTTGTCACTTTTGGATTTGATCATTTGTTGATTCAGACTTCAAATTGATGAAATGACAAAACACTGTAATAAAGAATGATACAATTATTGTCCTTACTTCGTTTTGATAAGAAACAAAAATGGCGTCTTATGGAAATGTCGAGTGTGTAAAGATGTTTTTTTTTTTAATATTAACGATTTATTTAAACCAAATATCGATGAAAACCTTTAATAGTTTTCAGTATCAATGTAATTTCGATCTCTCAAAGAAATTCAATAAATTATTTTGGATTTCGTTAAATTATTTTAAAATTTCTGAGATGAATTATAGTATAGACGTTTAAATGAAACAAACTGATTATTAAAACAATAAGAACGCAGCGGTTAATGGTTATTTCTCTCAGTCATTGGTTTTTATTCATTTTCTTATCATGATTACCGTGACGTTTTTTTCATACTCGAAGAAATATTATCAACGATGTTCTTTTAAGTAAAATATAAATGATTTTCTAGAGAATTACACAAATATTTTTCAAACATTAGAAAACATACCATCATGCCATTTCCCTGCTGGGGTAGGCAGATAGTACAGATCACCAGACTTTCCTATCTCGACACACATACTTCGCCTCTTCCATATCTCCCACGATTTTTTCTCTTAGAAATCATCGCTTGTATTTTTTTGCAAAAAGCTAAATATTTATATTATAATTATTTTGGAATAATTCTAATTTTAATAAGGACCCATTTAATACCATTTTGATTTGAAGGAGATTTTATTTTTTAAACGAAACTTTTTCCGTTTCTAAATTACACCAAAATATTACACCAAAACGGTATTTAGTTATTCATTCCAACATTTAGAACAAAACGTATAACAAAACTATTTCTATAAATTTCCTCACATTTGAATATAATTAATATCCATACATACATACCATCACGTAGTTTCCCTGTTGGGATATACAGAGAAGACATGGCGCCAAACGTTCCTATCTCGCCACATACATTTCACCTTCTCCCCATCCATACACATTCTCACACATTCCCTATGATATCTCTAATTTTTAATACATATTTCATTCAAAACATCATTAACTTGATCCAACCATTCATTTTCGAAAGACTGGTAATAGTTTTAATGAATCTCTATTTCCGCATTCTATATTTTCCTTACAAGGATTCTATATTTAATTATTACGAGTTTTCATAGACTAACACTTAGATGAAAAAAATATCTATCCATATTCGTATTCCTTATAGCACTACTCTTATAAATATCCATTTTCAGATTCCTATATTTCCGCATGAATAAAAATATATCGCCCTACTAAAAAGCGTACATAAACTTCAAGTGGCCCAAACAAAAGGCTCGATTGTACTTCATTAAAAGATCTCAACAACTTCCCGCCAAATTGTTATTTTCCTTCTTTATGGTCATCAAAGCGACACCTCAAGTCAGCCATTGGCTCCCGAGACGGGGAACACCCTCTTTTCATACCAGAGACGCCTTGTTTTTGTTTTTCACTCAAGCGAGAGAATACAAAGAAATTCTACAGAAGTCAAGTGTTCAAGACAAAAGATGAAAAAAGCTTTTTTCGTGAGAAAAAAAATACGATACAATACAACTTTTCTCACTTTGAATTACAATAAAAAAATATTTTTTTAGTCCCAGTTTACAAAAAAACATCAGTACACTATCGTTTTTTAAATTTAAAAAAACTTGAATATTATAATGATGGTTAATTAAAGCATTAAGTATTGCAAAATACTGATTAATTATTTTTTAATTAATATCCAAGGAAAAATCTTTGTTTGGCACTAAAAGTATAATTTTGTAATTAAAATATAATTCTTAACAAAAAATATTGAATTCATCAATAAAATTAATACATGAACAGTGAAACAAAATAAATATTAATCATTTTTGAAAAAAAAATCTTTCGCTCGTCAACTTTCCGGAATGTATCAAACGGGAATCCCGTGGAGAAAAAAGCCCGCCCAAAAAAAGATGAATTGAGCGGGAAAAGCCTTATCACAGAGAAAAAATATATAAATGTTTTAAAACAATCGAACACTTGACTTCCGCTTATGATAACACGGCCTCCGAGATGCAATCCCGTGAAACAAAGGTAGTATAATATATTGAGTAGGTGGTAAGTATATAGGTGAGAGATGGAAAAGGATTCTAAGTATGTAGTGCGTTAACCCCGCGTTGTGCGTACGCTGAGATATTTGGCACACTTCCGGCCGGCGTCGAGGAGCGCGTTATACTGAAAATTTGGGCGCGCGAATCTCGCGAGTCCCGGCTCGATACTCTACAGGAGAGAGGGAAAAAGAGGGGAGGCAGGAGGTCCTGTAGGATAGCCCGGCGGCCGGGGCGAGAGGCGCCATGAGATGAGAGAGGCACTTCACAACAATACGTTTAAAATTAAACTTAATCTACGTTACACTGAGATTCTGATGTAAAATAAATTGATTAGATCCATACTCACCCGGGTCAGAGTGATAGACGCTTACAAGGCACAACGATGTATTCCTGGACATCTTCAAAAGAAGTATTTATGTGGAAGGTGGCACGTCCAATACAACCAGAAATCGTATAACCTCTTCCAAGACTTCCATTTTTAAGCTCGGTAGACTCTACGAGATACGAATTGATAATGACCAACTGCTGAGTATTTTTATAAATAACATACATGAAGGACTTAGATCTGTTGAGAGACCAAGACTTAGGCGGATAAGCAGCGCTACTGAGGATGCAATCATTAACGAGACACCCAAATGGAGGAGCCTGGCACAAAGTAGAAAGAAGTGGAAAATGTTGTTCGATGAAGCTAAGACCCCCCCCCCCTCTCCCGAGTTTACAGCCAGTGATGACAATCATAACATAACTAAATCATTAAATCGTTTTAAGTAAAATTAAGAAAAAATAATCATTTTGAAACAATACTAAAAGAAATATCTGAAGTTCTGAAAAAAAAATATTTCCGAATTTCTCAAAGTCGGTTAAATATAGCACATATAACATAGTAATGTGTATGCATGTTTAGAAAAGTTACAAAAAAAATATTTTATTTTCTGACTACCAAATTTATATTACGGCAGTGACCTCATTCAATACATGACAAATTATCAAAAAATATGAGGATTTTAGACCAAGAAATCATGATATATATAAAAACTGTTATACGAGTATGTTAAATCAAAGCTTTATCACATAAAATCCAAGAAATTGTCTGTCAAAACCTGATGTAAAGCATTAGAATGATAAAGAGTCGGAAAAACAAACCAATACTATAATGAAATGGCAAAAATCTGGAGCAAAATTAATTCCAATCCTCGTGTTACTTGAGAACAAGTTTAATATGAATAGACTCACCTCTTCAAAGCGATTAATATCTGCTAAGACAACCACAGACATCGTGAGTGTGAACTGTATGATGAATATTCATTTGAATATTTTTTGCGACCACGTAACTTCCTTTACTTACTTTTATCTAGTTAGTTGGACTATTAAGCGTTTGACTGATAATAAGCCCGCCAATTTTTTATTTTTTTTACGATGAAGTGTTGATAAATATACAAAAGTAACGTCGCATTTATGAATGATGATTTATTGTTTATTTTATATTTCAACGTGCACTTTTGAAATTTTAAACAGTTTACAATAATAATAGCTTGAATTGCATTCCACTTTCCTACACACTGGCTGAAATAAAAACCTTACTATTGTTACTATTTTAAGTGTAGGTAGCCTGATGACATATTATATATATCTTCGAAATGCTTCAATAGGTCTCACTTTTTGAGAAATAGTACACAATAACCTTAGGTCTACAATCACTAAATTTCATAAAATATAAACTTTAAATCTCTGAAAACCAGGACTCCAAAAATATTACTCAAACACTCATCGTTATGAAACAGGATTTATTTTATATTCCACATTATTCATATCAAAGAATATTAATAAGTGTTATTTTCATACTTCTGGGTAATATATCACGCCGAGAATATATCTTGTTTGAATTTCCATGAATCCAAAAATGACATGATAGTTCCAACTCGAATACAGACCACATTGATCATTTTTTAAAGTTCTTGGTGAGAGAGATCATAGAAGGCCTTACATGAGCTTAAAAGAGTCTTGGATGTGTGGTTGAGTGAATTTGAAGAACTTCTCATATCGTGAAAATGATTCAAGTCTGAACTAAAAAAAAACTTCATAACTGAAGATTATTTGACAGCTTTAATATAATAATTAGAATAAAAGAGGAATTTATTAATAACCAAGGAGGCTCCATCTCGGTGATTGAACTCACTCTCATTGAAAGGTTTAAAATATTAAAAATAGTAATAAGTTGGGTTTGACGATACGAAGGTGGCGAATGCGGTTATAAAATTAGGTGCTTTCTCGCATCTGCATATGTTTATCAAGGGAAGACGAACTTCAAAAAAACTTTAGTAGATCTTCCATTATGTGATAGTAACACAGTCGGTGTATGTCAAGGCGGGCATCACACCTAGTTAAGCTGTCAAAGAATCCAAATGCCATAAAGTGCGACTGATTTATTATTCCTTAGTGGTTGTGATGTACTCGTACTTTGTACAAAAATGAAGAAGCAAATACATATTTCTGATATACTTCTTTGTGTTCCGTGCCTTCAAATCACTTTCATCCCAGCTTTCAGCGAGCTTTTCCAGCGTTGCGTGGACAGGACGCGGGATTCGAGAGTAACGGGGCCGGATCGTTAAGCGGGGGGAGGGGGTGGAGGCGGGGCTTCTACTCTGGAGGGGGGCGGATGCTGCGCGCAGCTCCTCTCCCGGCAAACCGTACGAGGAGATCTTTCAGCAACATAAGCTGAAACCAGGCTGAAGAAAATTATGGCACGTCAATAAAAGTGAAGTAATAACACTAGGTGAAATAGTTAGTTGAGTCGATTGTGTTTGGTTTTGTTGTAAAAAGGTTTCAAAAATTATTTCACAAAAAGCGAAGCATGAAACGGTTCTCCCAGCAGCCCGAAGTTAGGAGCCTTTCAGGAGCATGATATGAACCTAAGCTGGATAAAATAATGCCACCTCACTTAAAAGAGAACGCCTTTAAACTACTCGATAGTTGGTAGAAAGGATTTTATTTAACTTTTTTCTTAAAACACTTCAGGTTTGATTTCGTAGAAAACTAAGCATGAAGCAATTCTTCCAGCAGCCCGTACTAGAGGATCTTTCAGGAACATGAGCACATTTTAATGTGAAAAAA
This sequence comes from Odontocerum albicorne, assembly GCA_949825065.1. Taxonomy (NCBI): domain Eukaryota; kingdom Metazoa; phylum Arthropoda; class Insecta; order Trichoptera; family Odontoceridae; genus Odontocerum; species Odontocerum albicorne. The sequence continues at coordinate 10,992,591 of OX463840.1, read as the reverse complement.
ATAATGGCACATCCCCAAAAAAGTTGACCCAATATCACTTTAAATATTAAACAGAGAGAGCCATATGGAACATTTTTGTAAAAAGGGGTATTTTTATTTAAAAGCAAACTATGAATCAGTCCTGTTCCAGCAGCCCGTAAATGGGGATCTTTCACCATACAACTTAAAACAAGACTGAATAAAATGATAGCGCATTACCAAAAGGATGATACGAATTTAACATATTTATTTTTATGGATAAAAATATGTACAAGTTTTTTTTATAAGAATGTTTCAGGCTTAATCAAATCGTAAACGCTAAGTATGAAATTCGTACCAGCGGATCTTTATGGATAGCTTGCTGAATCGAGTCTCAAGAAAATTATGGTTATTAACAAGGAAAGTGGAGCAAATATAGTTTTTTTTATTTGAATGAAAAATTTTGCACATATTTTTTTATAAAATGGTTGAAAACTTCATTTTAACGTATTAACTTAAATAAATTGACCAAAATTAAGGTTGTTTATGATGAGGTAATAGATAGTTGTTGTTTGAAAATATTAATAGAATCATTTCACTAAACTTTTGGATAAAGTCATTTTTGATAACTTATTCACAGAACATGAAGTGAAGTAACTAAATATGTGAACTTAATTTAAGGCTGATCTTTTAAGTAAGTTAAAGTAAAAATTATAGGAAATTAAAATTAAGTTAGTTCGTAGTTATAATAAATAAGATTTTTTTATTTATTTTACACATAACAAGAAATATACATAATTTGCGAAAAAACAACAGGTAATTTAATTTGGGCACACAATTTTAATGTATCTAAATTTGTTGCCTTTCATTTGTCGTGTCCCCAGTAAACTAGGCTTTTGCCTGTATCTCACTGAGGACATATAACATGACAAAATAAATCGATACTCTTTTCCGATTTTTTATTTTATAAAACCCCGTTGCACATTCTCATCAACCTGACAAACAGCGACACTCAATTACATATGTATACATCACGCGAAATCAAACTCCTCACACTTCATCACTCCAGACAGACCAAAAACATTCATCCCACAATATACCGCACATAATCATAAAAATAAAAACAAAAATATAAAACAATAAAAAAACACCACACATACTATAAGAGCTCACACAAACCTTTTCCACAAGTCATCCCTTTTGCAAGCCAAAGTACTCAAACTCCTGTAGCAACAACAAGATTAGTTTTTCAGATTTATATTTGTATATAGGTATTAAATTATAATACGAGTATATGTATCATTTATGCCTTTGTCAAATGTTTGTAATATAAAATACTTTATTGATTAAAGAAAGTAAGTTAAAGAAGTGCACTCGAAGACGGTTTGGACATGTAAAACGAATGAACGAAGAAATACTAACAAAACAAACACACTATAAATGTGAGTGAAAGGCGTGATAAAAAACTTGCAAAAAAAGTATTTTTGGATTCAGTGAATAATATTTTGAAATAAATATAAAGGTTCGAAAAATCTAAGGTGTTGTATGAGAAGGTGTGTGGGTGTAGAAGAGTAGATATATGAGTGTAGTGATAGAAAAGTCTAGCGTTCTCTCCTCTCAGGCTATCTCGACAAGAAAACTGTATGATGGTAACATAGAAGGTTTTTAAAATAAAAATTCTGGAGATAATACCAGTAGATTTTCAGGAGTTTTTTAATTCTCTCTCAAAATAATTTCGCACAATTTTATTTACTCGTATTTCTATTTTAATATCTTAAAAACTATTTTTTTAGACTTATTGGAAAATGATAATTTAAAATTTTACCTTTCCCCTATAAAAAAATTTACTGATAAAAAATATTTATTTTTCTTTTACAACTTATGTTTGAAGGATTTGATAGTACAACACTAGTTTTAACAAACTGTGATTTTGATAGTAAAACACTAGTTTTAACAAACTGTGATTTTGATAGTAAAACACTAGTTTTAACAAACTGTGATTTTGATAGTACAACACAAGTTTTAACAAACTGTGATTTTGATAGTACAACATTAGTTTTAACAAACTGTGATTTTGATAGTAAAACACTAGTTTTAACAAATTGTGATTTTGATAGTACAACACTAGTTTTAACAAACTTCCACCACAAAAACGATCTTGCAAATGTCCTGTAGGGATTTAATTTTGTGTCTTTCATTTTCATATATGCCCGCTGAAAAAATTGCTTCACGGGGCCTATGAAAGGACAAAACTGGAACGAAATATTCTGTAAAATTAATATTTCGATTTTTTTTTTCGTGTTCCAGACATATTGAAGAGCGTGACCGGGAGACCAAATTGTCTTCGGTTCCAATAAGCGAGGGTTTGCTTTTGGGTTTAGAACCTCTGAAATAGGCTCGAAACTCGCGGTTCGCAATTGAACATGTTGAGAATACTACCACTCGGCGTGTACGAGTATTGTTACCAGACGAACTCTTTTACCAAACTGGCACACTTTTATGGGCACCATCGGGAATCAAACTTGAAACCCCCGAACGCAAGTCAAGAATGTTACTACTAGGCGATGGAGGTCAAATTTTCTTTAAAAATAATTTACTCATCTACTACAGAAAATAGCATATTGACAAAAATAAATCACATCGTTTTTGAAATTAATAAAAAAAATAAGCCAAATCTTCAAAACTGATAGAAAACAGTGGTTTATTAGTGACAACCTTAATGTATAGAATAAAAATCTGGAAATGAAGAAAAACTAATAGGCACAAAATAAATTCAGAAGAAATGAGTTATTTGCGATGAATATATTTTTAGACATTTTACGATATATATTAGTAAGCAATGACAGGATTAGGGCTTGTACGAGTGGGAAAGGAATCAATCAGTGGGAAAGGAATCAATTAGTGAGAAAGGAATCAAGAAAGGAATCTTGAGATGGTTTACGATAAATATTGATTTTAAAATTAAATATACTTAAAATATTTTTAAGTGAGAAAATGTGTTACATATTTTTTTAACTAGATTATTAACTTAAGATAAATAACTAAGTAATCATAAGCTGAGATAATTGAAAATAATTGTTCGAGTATATTCGCGTATTTATTTTTTAAGAAATAATATCAAGAAAATGAGTTCTGAAAGACTTCCTAAACAAATATATGTGTCTAGAATGAATGACATGCGATGAAGAGGTTGACAGAAAAAAAGAATGAAATGATATAGTAGAAGAAATGTTTAAGTAAGAGAAAGGTAAGAACAGCTACTTATTCAAGCTTACGTCTACATGTGTTAAAATGTCGATAAGAGACATTTGCACACATACCATCACACCATTTAACTAGCGGGATAGGAAAAGAAGACAAATCTCCATACTTTCTTCTCTTACTTCTACTTTTCCTTATTTCAAAATATAATTTAATTGATCCAACTATACTCTTCTTGGACTTATTCTACGACGTTTTCCACACATATTTGCACTTTGTGTGTTTTGTTAATCTTAAAATATTATACAATATTTGCACTGTTTATTCGAACGAACACTTAATTCCGTATTCTGCTAAACATTATTATCCCATGTGCTCTTTAAGTACATGCATTACTAGCATACGACATTTATTGGGTTCTTTTCAGTCTTTTTTCACACCTACGTTTCACCCTATTAACTTTTTTCGTCTTAATTCATTCTTTCGTTCTACATGCCTAAATCATCTCAACGTACTCTTCTTTAACTTGCTTATCACATCACTTCATAAATTTCACATTCATTCCTTATCGCTTCATTTCTTATTCTGTCATACATTATCACTCCATATATTCTACTCAATATACGCATTTCTTGTTTATAGTTAAGGCGTTAACGTTGTGGAGGCTTAAAGACATTGTAATTTATTTTTATCAAACACTGTTTATTCCACTTTTTTGTAACGGTTTAACCCTACCGGTTTCAAGGCTTTCACCTCATCTTCAGGGGAGCACAAACAAGACTAAATTCTGTTCGAACTGCTACCGATATACAAGCTTCAACGGTTGGGGACATTCAGGTTGGGAACTGAGGGCTGAGGGAGATATGGGACGATTTCGGCCAGCAGCAAAGAGAGTTTTGGGATATATGTGTTTACCAGATGTTCGTCCCGGTGTCCTGACTTAGAAATTTCTAGGACCTCTAATCTATCCAATTTATTTTTAATACTTAAAAAATAATGTATTACAATTGACTCCATGTTTTTTTTATGATTATAACCCGAATTCGGGTGTTCGCAGTCATTAAGTAATGATGAGTTGATAATATTCATTGAGAAAAGAGAATATATTCTAGAAGCATAATCACAGTAAGTGTCACTAATAAAATTTGAAATAATACCACGTTTATCAAATAAGTATGCTAATTTTATACATTTATTTCATTATAAACTTTCTCGACACTGTCTGCAAATGGAGAGAGAAATGTTTGTAATGAGCGTTCTCAGATTGGTTGGCATACAAATGACGAATGGGAATGTGTGTGAATTACTGTATGCTGATGGCATTGTAGTGCTAACGGAGAATGAGTATGAATTATAGAGTGAGAATGAATATTGCGAAATCCAAAGTCATGGTAATAGAAAAGTAAATGTGATAAATGGATGAGTAATGATAGATTAGAGCAAGTCGAAGAACAGGATTATTAAGGTAGTACTTTCTCAAATGATGGAGGACTCAAGAGGGATATTCAAAGATATATAGTAATAGGGAAAAAATCAATAGGTTGAAAAGTGGAGTGTGAAAAAAGACAAAAGAACCCAATAAATGTCGTATGATAGTAATGCATGCACTTAGAAGAGCACATGGGATGATAAAGTTTAGCAGAATACGGAATGAAGTGTTCGTTCTAATAAATTTCTTTAAAAGGAATATTCCTTCAGAGTTCACGTCTCACTGTGTCTTTGTAAAGTGTTATTTAAGACGTTTCGCTACATTAAGTGCTATTTTTTTTAATATCACTTGTAACATACGCTGTGATAATTTCACAACACTGAGTCAAAGTTTTATATTCAAGCATGTGTGAATGCAGCAAGGAAACGGATCATATTTATATTCTTTGTATTCCCACTAAATAACACGTATCTGATATTTTATGAATATTTACTTTTACGTATGTGTAGATGTCAGGTGTGAAAATTTATCATTTCAGCCAACCCCACAGTGGATATGGCGTGATAGTATATACTCGTATTATATATTGTTTTTAATTAGTTAAACTCTTGAAAAAATTATAATTTAATAAGGTGAATCGTTATAGTATTATTCAACATTTTTGTTTAAATAATAAGTTGCAAGAATTTTTATCTAGTTATAAGTAGTATGTAGGTGTTAACTATTTCTAAGAAATTAAATATTAAGGTTATAAAAAATAAAATGGCCTGCAGCAAATTAAAATTAAGTTAGTTCATAGTTATCATATATAAATTAGATTAGTTCTTAAGGCATAAATTTATAACAAACCTGTATACAAATGTATTTAGTGGGAATACAAAGAATATATGATCCGTTTCCTAGCTGCAGCTATAACATATAGTATTCACACATGCTTGAATATAACGTAAAACTTTGACTCGATCAATTTGATTGTTATTAATTTGATTATTTTTAGGATTTTTAGTTGCAGTAAATTTTAAATATGTGTTATTTATTGAATGAGAAATTTTTCCTTTAAATTCTATGGAATTAGTTTATATTACCTATTTTATTAGATTGAATATTTTTATTATTTTAAATTTATGTGATCAAGATTTTATTATGATAAAAGAATTATTTGTTTAACTATGATGAGAGTTTTTGGGGGTAGAATGTTAAGAAATTAATTTTTTTATTATTTTCAATTAATTTATTTATCTGTTAATATAAAATTTATAATTATTTATATAATTGTTTTAAGTGTTGTGAAATCATTATAGCATACAAGTGATATTAAAAAAATGCATTAGGGAAACGTCTTAAATAACACTTTAAAAAGACACAGTGAGACGTGAAACCTGAAGGAATATTCCTTTTAAGGAAATTTACATAGCCCTTTTTGTTTTTCAAACGTCTTTAAATTGCAAGACAACGTCAAATCTGAAGTCCTTTTGAAAAATATGTCCGTTTTTACACTTTTGACATTTCTCTGTTTGGAATCGCCATATTTATGTCGACACAAAGGCCACAGAAGTCTGAAAAAAAATATTTTTTCATTTATACATCCGACATTTTTCTTGAAAATGCGCCGGGCATTGTTCATTTCATGTCATTTATCTTGTTCGCTAGGATTTAAAGGATTTTCTGTGCGCTTTTATTTCTCCCACAAATAAATTAGACATTTCCTTGGGGAATTAAACATTGGCTCGCGTGTTTTCATTTTATCAAATAAAATAGTTTAAAATGTAATTTAATACAAACAAAAGGTTGTAATTTTTACCTGAACAGTACTTTATTGTTCAAAACTCATTTATTCAGTATTATTGTAGTTTTCCAAATATTTTTACGTTCCATCATTTCCCTTAAATTGTCATTAGCACAAATCATAGATTGAATATCAAAGGCATAAATCAAATTATCATTGGTACAAATTAAAAGTTGAATCAATAGCACAAATCAAATTGCTACAGACACAAATCAAAGGCTCAAATAATAGCACAAATCAAAGGTTGCATCAATGACGCTAATTAAATTGTCATTGGCACGAATCAAAGGTTGAATCAATGGCACAAATAAAATTGTCATTGGCACAAATCAAAAGTTGAATCAAATAAAATTGTCATTGGCACGAATAAAAGATTGAATCAAATGCACGAATCAAATTGACATTGGCACAAATAAAATAATGAATCAAATGCACAAATCAAATTATCATTGGCACAAATAAAAGATTGAATCAAATGCACAAATCAAATTGTCATTGGGACGAATAAAAGATTGAATTAAATGCACAAATCAAATTGTCATTGGCACAAATAAAAGATTGAATCAAATGCACAAATCAAATCTGTCATTGGCCCAAACAAAAGGATAGAGTGTATATTTAACTAATAATAATGTATACATACATACCATCACGCGATATCTCTGTTTGGGTAGGCAGAGAGGGCAGAGCGCCAACTTTCATATCACGAATACTTATTTCGCCTACTCCACATCATATGTCTTCTCGTACATTATTTCGGTTTCTCTTACTCATTACCTTTTCTTCTTTCATTCACTTAGTGCAGGTAATGTTGTTATGAGCTTTGAAAATTTTACTTGCATTTGTTGGCTTATATTCCAAATATTCGAGCCTTAGAATGGAATTCCGCGTGTCTTTCGAGGACTTTGGAAAAACTTTTTTAAACTACTTTTAATTGATTATTGTAGTTTTTCCCCGTACTAAAGGAGATGTATGAAGTAACACCTGTCTGATTCCGTCATATATATTTTGTTTTCCAATTATTTGTCTTTTATGTCTTTATTATATACTGAAGAAGTCTTAAGACATTGAGTGTTGTAGGGACGATCTTTGCCCTTCATTGTGCTCGGGATATGCGCATTTTGATTTTTTTATGTATAGGATTTGTATTCTGCTTTCGTACTGATATCAAGAGTGACGCCTGGTGTGGCGATGTGCGGGATGTACCCCTTTGGACGGCCCCGTATTGTGTTAGTAACATGTGATTTTTTTACGGTTGTATGGGCCTGTTTCTTTTTGACTATTTTTGTTGTAATTATTCAAAATATTTTTTCATTTATTTTATTCATTCTGTCCTACTTAGTATGTTGACCACTCACTACTGGCTTTTCATTTTTATTATTATTGTTATAAGGTACATTGTACCGTTTATTTGTATAAATAAATATAATCTCGTTTAAATAGCTTATAAATGTTTGTTAACGCTTAAATGATATATATTTTTTTAGTTATTTTATATTACGAAATATATTTTTTATTGTCAAAATATATTCAGAATCAATCACGACATGTTTTAACTTAATCACATCTCGATTTTCTATGATTAAATCTTACGAAAGAGATATCTAGAGCCAGATTAGTAATGATACTGTAAGAAACATTTTAGGATCAAAAAGCAAATTATTACATGACTTTTTCTTCGTGTGCCATGAACGGTCCCCCTGAAGTTAGCAATCACTATTGAGAAAATATTAAATAACCCACATCCGTTTCATTTAAGTAACGAGTAAGGTGTCCTTAAATCGAACCGGTACTCCGGATAATATTATCAATAGTGTTTATCAAGAAAATATATCTGTCTTTGGCAGCACGGAACAGATCAACAATTTGAATACCTGTCCATTAGTGATTATTGCGTAATTAAGACACGACTCGACCGATTCCACGAAGGGGTATTTTTCACCTTTCAATATATGACCAACACAGGCAATCTTTCGGCACTTTGTGGTATTTAAAAGCTCTCATTTTACACTTGCTCGACGCAGCACCTTGGTGTTTGAGATACGATGAAACCAAGAAATTCTGAGCATTCTCCAATGAACATTTCAAACTATTCTAGCTTATTTAACATTCTGATCTTCACGGTATATGTTTCAACTCCATAAAGTAAAATCGACCATATATAACACTTAATCATGCGTTGTCGAACTTTACGATTCATGTTATCATTGCAAAAAACTGATCTCATCTTGAGAAATTCTGTACATGGTATTTCAATTTGGCATCTAGCTTCTCTATCCGGGTCAAGGACACGAGTGATTAAGCTTCCAAGATATTTGAAACTGTCGACATGCTCTATAGGTTACCCGGTCAGCTGTATATATATATATATATATATATATATATATATATATATATATATATATATATATATATATATATATATATATATATATATATATATATATATATATATATATATATATATATATATATATATATATATATATATATATATATATATATATATATATATATATATACACCACTATGATACTGTCGATTCAAAAACATTGTTTTTTTTTAACATTAATATTCAGTCCTTGCTGAACACCTGCTGTATTTATTCTATTCAGTCGATGGCTGCCTAATGTACAAAAAATATCGAGGGAAAGAAGGGTTGCGCTAAGTGCATTTACATACAAACAGTTGATATCAAAGTGAGGTCAGTCTCAATCAATATACCGGATATATTTTCATTGCCAGTCCGCTACTAGCGAAGTGGTTCTCTATATCCAAAGAATGGTGTTTTTTTTTTACATTGTTATGTGCTTGCACTCTACAGTTCACATTTCAATAAAATTTATTTCAATTGTAAATGTTGTATTATAGATAACTAGTTTTCGTTTTCTCGAGTAGTCTTTCAGTTGAATCGATATTTGTGCTCGGGAGGCAGCACTTTATGGGAGGTTTATGATTGTATGATATATGAACATTGCATACGTGCACTACACTGAACCTAAAACATGAGTATGTTACTGTCACATATCGGAAGATCTTCAAAAGTTTATGTATAGTTCGTCATCCTTTGGTACGTTTTCTGCGGTTTTTTTACTAAGTATGTTTTTCCTAAACATATGCAGATGCGGAGAAGTTCCTAATGCAATGGCCGCAGTCACTACCTTCCTTTCCTTATACTATTGTGTTTATTTATTTTATAATATTTGTAATCTGTCAATAATAGTGGGTTCGAATTTCGTGTAAAATCCCCCTTGAGGAGAGTCTTCTCTTTAAACGGTGCTATACAAATTGTCATTTTATTGTTAATATTATAACATTCTGAATCCCTAAAACGAGGCTTTAAGTATCATCAGCTCAGAACCAGTGAAAATCAAATCATGAAACCATCGTTACCTAGTTGGTAAGACTTCTAGCTTCCAAACCGAAAGTTGCGAGTTCTATTTTCGTTTTGACTAGAATATTTTTAAATACGATTCTAGTCTAGTTTTCACTTAAAGCTGGTTTAACATTTCTTCATGGTTTGAAAATATTGCCACAAAGTAGTAAGCAAACCAGGTTGTACTGTATACAACGAACATATACAATACAACGAAAATCAGAATGAGTAATAAACTTCTTATTAAACCATGGACACCGATGATAATTTATTTATTTATTTCATCCATCGAACAACGAATAATTGAAGTTTATGCATGATAAAATGAGTGAATATTGAAGTGGAAAAAAAATCCGCTCTGTCTACCCCTCAAAGGTTTACGGCATGATATAATGTACGCGCTTGCACTACAAACCCCACAAAATTAAACACGCCGAAGTATCCAACCCCATCTATGAAAATCGAAAATAACGACAAACTTGGAAAACTCGCGCCATTTCCCAGCAAACTTTTCGTTCGTGATATTTTCAAACAAATTTTAATTCAACTCGTTCATAAAAATGTTTGCATTTTCACAAAATATCTGTCCTTTTTTGCGGAAGGGTTTTAATTTATTCAACACGTACACATTTTCAAAAATATACGGATATAATTTTTCAGGAATACGCATGTCATCTCACTCTTTTGATAAATTTACTCTCCTTCTCATATATGTATCTCGCTCTTGACCGATTGCCCAGCCACACCCTTAAGGTCCCCGGATTTTATATTTATAGCGTATGTATTAGTTATTGTATGTGTATTAAAGCATCGAGATGATACACACCTAGTGCCTTAAAATTCGTCTGTAGATAAATAATGACCGGAAAAATATGGACCACATAAATCAGTGAAGGTGATAAAAAAATGTTTTTAAAAGGTGGAGCGTGGCATCAATTTATTTAAAAAAACATACGAGTATAAACGCCCTGATCAGAATATTTGATTTTAGTTATTGTGTATTTATTTGTGAATATAATTAATTATTCCATTTTAGTTGACGATTAGGCCCGCAAGGCATGAAGCAATATTCCTTACAATTAAAATTATTCACAGCTTCAATTAGATCGATTAATTGCATACACGATTCGACATCTGTGGCCTGGTTGTAAGGTGATTGACTTCCGCCCAGGGGTTCCAGGCTCGATTCGAGATTGTACCCAAAAAATATTGATAGATAAATTCTTCTCAAAAAAATCTTCACATTTTTAAACACCTATAATTGACAAGAAATATTAGGTCCTTACATATGAAATTGGCGTTTTGCCATACTGGCAACTTTGATCTCAAATATCTTCTCTTTGGTTAGAAATTCCAAATTAAAATTTATACAGCTATTTACTCAAGTATTTGTGTTTCGAAAATTATAATTCATTTGTTTTTTCCTCAATTGTTTTTTTCTTTGCGTCACTCAGTTTACAAAATGGAAAACTTGAAATATCGCGTTATTTACGAGTACGAGTTCCACCGTGGCACCAGTGCTGCAGAAACGGCTCGAAGGATTAATGATGTGTATGGCGACGGTGCCGCAAAAGAAAACACAGTGCGTTTTTGGTTCCAACGTTTTCGTTCTGGAAATTTCGACCTGCAGAATAAGCCCCGTGGACGGCCGGAGACCAAAGTTGATAATGAAGAATTGAAGGCTATTGTGGAAGCGGATCCATCGCAAACCACGTCCGAGTTAGCTGCAGGCTGCGGTGTTAGTGATAAAACTGTTTTAATCCACTTGAAGCAAATTGGGAAGGTGAAAAAGCTTGAAAGGTGGGTACCTCACGAATTGAGTGAAGCAAATCAACAAACGCGCGTTGACTGCTGCGTTGCATTACTCAACCGGCACAATAATGAAGGGATTTTGAATCGAATCATTACCTGTGATGAAAAGTGGATCCTGTATGATAATCGGAAGCGCTCATCGCAATGGCTGAACCCTGCCGAACCAGCCAAACCATGCCCCAAGCGAAAATTGACTCCAAAAAAGTTACTTGTGAGCGTTTGGTGGACTAGTGCTGGTGTCGTTCACTACAGCTTTCTTAAATCTGGCCAGACGATTACGGCAGATGTCTATTGTCAGCAACTGCAAACCATGATGGAAAAGCTAGCTGCTAAACAACCGAGGCTGGTTAATCGCTCTAGGCCACTGCTGCTTCATGATAACGCTAGACCACACACTGCACAACAGACGGCTACCAAATTAGAAGAGCTTCAATTGGAATGTCTAAGACATCCACCGTACTCTCCGGACCTTGCCCCAACAGATTACTATTTTTTTCGAAATTTGGATAACTTCTTGCAAGGGAAAAAATTCAACTCCGATGGGGCAGTCCAAACCGACTTCAAAGATTTTATTGATTCCCGTCCGAATGGTTTTTTTAGTAAAGGGATCGATGAACTACCTATGAGATGGCAAAAGTGCATAGATAGCAATGGTACATACTTTGATTAAATAAATATATTATATTAAAAAAAAATCAACTTTATGTTCCTCCCAAACAAAACGCCAATTTCATATGTAAGGACCTAATATAATATCGCCTTGTATGTATGCTTGCGTGATATTATTTTTTTAAACATAATTAAATAAATATTTATATGGATTATTTATTTATCTATTGAATAAATATTTATCTGGATTGATGACGATCTCTATGACCTAGTTGGTAAGACGTTTGACTTCAACCTGAGAGTTTCAGGTTCGATTCTTGATGGTACCAAAAAATCCTAATATGATAAGAGTTCATCTGGTAACAATAATCACATGTGCCAAGTACATGTGCGAGTGTTATTACCTCTTCACGTGCGAAAGAGTTGTCAACATATACAACGATGAACCGCAAGTCTCTTGCCTACTATAGTGGTTCTTAGTCCGAAGACTCGATTACTGGGACCGTAGACAATATTGTCTCCCGGTCACACACTTCAATATGTCCGAATCACCAATTCGAATATGTTGAAGTGTACCATACGATAGAATAAGATTACAAAAATGGTATTCTTATGAAATTGGCATTGTATTATTGTATTGTATTACGTTCAGTACAATCTGGCGGGCTTATTGCCATATAGCAATATCTTTTAACCAACTAGAAAGATTTTAAAGAGGTTTTAAGTGAAAACCAAACTGGAATCCTTTATTTAAATCAGGATCTAACTGGAATGGAACCCGCAACTTCCGGGCTGGGAGACAAGCGTCTCAGCAACTAGGCTACGGGGGTCGTCAGCATTAACTGTGGGCGAAATAAATAAAAACAATGTCTTTCAATAGGGACGCTCGAAATTTGTTAGGTAATAGCGGCCATGTTGTTAAAGCAACATCTATCAAATTTATTGTGAATTGTTCAGTAGTGTATGGCAAATTACCATGGAAGATTATAGCGTTGAACAACGTGTGCAAATCGTCAAATTTTATTTTCAAAATCAGTGCTCCGTTCGAGAAATGTTCCGCGCATTACGTGATTTTTATCCTCGCCACAAACGTCCTGCCGACTCGACTATTCGACGTTTGGTGGCCAAATTCGAGTCAACCGGTTCGATAAATAATCAGCCAACACCCGTACGTCACCGAAACGCAAGGTCTGCTGAAAACATCGCTGCTGTGCGTGAGAGTGTACGGGAAACCCGAGGCAGTCAATTTCTCGTCGTTCACAAGAATTTGACCTTTCTGCGACTTCAACTTGGCGAATTTTGCGTCGGGACTTGGGTCTGCACCCGTATAAAATCCAAATTGAGTGGATATCTCACACACAACTTGTTTTATTTACATTTAAAAATCGAGCGTCCTTATTGAAAGACCCTGTATAAGCACATGCTCTAAACTTGTACACGATTTTTGGATCGTGTCTATCACCGTTAAAAATGTGCTACTTCTTTAAGATTGTGATCGAAATATATAACTTAAATACATACTATCACGCCACGTTCCTTTCAGGGTAGACAGAGAAACAGATCTCCACACCTTTCTATTTATGTACACAGCTCTCGCCCTCATCCTTCCACTCTTTCCTCGGCCTGATTTTCTCTCCATTAATTTCAATCGTGTATATTTTTTTCGTAAATCTTTTGTATTTCCTCACGATGTGGTCAAACCATCTCTAGATTCCTTTTTTATTACAGAATGATTCAATACTTAAATGTGAATAAAAATTTACACAATAACTTAAATTAAAGTGATAGATCTGTTTTGATTTACAAAAGCATTGTCAAACTGTACTCAATACGTTTCTTACTAAGCTTATAAAGCAAAATATTTCCCAATCTATGGTTTAAAATTAACAAAAAAAACGGGATAGTCGGCTCCTATTAAAAAATGTTAGTTTTAACCCATAGATTGTAAAATATTTTGCTATATAAGCTTGGTAAGCAATGTATTCACTATAGTCTGAAATGGTCAATCAATAAGTTTGTAAAGTGAAACAGTTCTGTCACATTAAGTTATTGTGAAGATTTTTTTTCAAATTTAATTGTCAAATCATTCTGTAGTAAAATGTAGTTCTGCAATATAAATACCAAATCAATCAATCAATTCCTTTCCTAATTATTTCCTAACACCTCTTTCTAACAGTTATCCTTTATCCGAGCATTCCTTACTGTATCAAACATTGTAATATCAGATATTCTACACAAGGCGTGCATTTCTAGCACATTTCTTCTGCTCTTATCACTCCCTTTATATAGTATGTCCAGGTTTTGTTTTCGTACATTGAAATTGGCGCTAGCACAGCACTCTATGCACAACTATTTTTGAAAAATTTGCGATTGATTTATTGGCTAAAACGTATGCAATTGTTGCATACAAAAATCGTATAGTATTATAAAGCGCGCTTCAGCCGTGGAAAAAATAAATAAGCGTAAGCGCGTGGTCAGTACTGTTGGAAAATTGTATGCAATTTTTGGATCGTGTCTAGCAATATTTTAAGTCGAGTACTACATATTCACGCTCAAAGCGTGTGATCAAAATCTATAACTTACGATTGGCTCAAGTGGTTCACTATATTTAAAACTTCGCTCGTCGTCGTCGTTGCCGGGCCTCGTAGTCGAGGATCCCCTCGCCACTTCAACGTCAATCTTGAACTGTTCTTCCACGTCGATCATGTGATATTCTGTGAGAAAACCGCCCGATCCTAGATGCGCACTCCCACCCGCAAATGTCACAGACATGCGGACCCTGCTAAGCCGCCTGGCCATGCTGACGTATGTTCGCAGCGCGCTGACTGTTTCTCACTCGTCTAGCCGCTGAGACGCCATCAGCCCGAGATCATACGGCTCTCCACCCCTCACGGTCCTGAGTCACCCGCTCCCAGCCCTCAGGCGACCCGCATAAAGTAAGCGACACTCGCAGACTGTCCTTATAGCGCTTCCTCTGCCCACCAACTCTTCGCTTGCCCACCACTTCCCCGTACAAAACGCGTTTTGGGAGTCTATGATCGCCCATGCGATCACATGCCCGGTCCACCGCAGTTTCGCCTTTAAAACCATATATTCTATAGGTTTACAGTTGGAGCGTTGAAGGACCGAAACATTTGTGACATCACTCCACTGGATCCGAAGAATTCGGCGAAGGAAACGCTAGAGGAACATTTCAAGGCTTTGAATGTGCCTTCTATAGAGAACCCAAGTCTCAGACCCATAGAGAAGTGTGGGGAGAACAACAGCCTTGTAGATTGATATCTTTGTAGATTGCGAGATGTCCGCTGACGCACTCCTGATGCGACTCTTCAGTTCATCATCAAGAGAAGAGTTCGAAGTCAGGATGCTGCCCAGATAAGTAAAGTTAGGTATGTTCTCCAATTGCACACCATTCCCTCGAATGTCGGGTGATTGAAGTACCTCATTCCCTGCAGAACAAGCTAGCACCTGAGTTTTCTTCACATTTATTTCCAGGCCAAACATCTGATGCACCTCTGTATAAACATTGATGATTTCTCGAAGGTCTTCTTCAGAATGCGCAATCATCCGCGTATTGTAGCTCCGTGATGTATGTGTGAGCAACTCTTGTTTGGGCATGCAATCTACGCAACTTATGTAGTCCTGAATCAGTCCTGTATCTCGTCAAACAACAACGTCGTCTCGACAAACATAAAGGCCGTCATGTTGTATGCATTAAATAGAGTTGGAGCCAGGACGCATCCCTGGCGGACGCCGATGTTGGTATCAAATGCGTCCGTCTCCAGTCCACCAAGCGAGACATAACACCTGTTGCAGTTATGCGCTGGGTCAGAAGCTCCGTCAGAAGCGGTGGGACGCCAAGTTTCCCAAGGATCCTCCATAATAAATCCCTTAATTGAGTCAAAAGCCTTGGCCAAATTGACAAAAGCGGCAAACAAACTCCTGCCCTGCTCTCGATATTTCTCCTACAGTTGCCTGATGGTAAATATCATGTCTACTGTACCACAGGATGCACGAAACCCAGCCTATGACTGGAGTGATCCTGTCCAAGACCCTGGTAAGCCTGTCCACGACAATTCTGCTGAATATTTTACCCACAACCGAAAGCAGTGCGATCCCTCTGTAGCTACCACAGTCCGATCTGTCTTCCTTTCGTTTGTATATATTTACAATCCGTGATTCACGGAAGGCATCAGGGATGGTTCTTGATTGCCAGATATGAAGCATCAGGTCATGAACAGCGACAGTCACAGGTTTTCTGCCACATTTGAATACCTCAGAGGGGATCCCATCCGTACCTGCTGCTTTGTGGTTTTTCAGATGATGAATTGTTATTCTGACTCAGCAAGGCTGTGCTCCTCAAGATCCAGGCATGGGCTGTACTGAGGAATCTCATCAGGCACCCGCAGATATATTGGGCAACTTCGGTTTAGCAGGTCAGCGTAATATTCCTTCCAGCGGTTTCTTATTTCCTCTTCGCCAATCATATTCCCATCTTTGCTCTTTAAAGGCAAGACTGCACAGTTCTTAGGGCCATACACATTATTAATAACCAAAAACACCTCTTTGGTTATTAATATCCGCAAGTGACTGTATTTCCCTTGCCTTCATTCGCCACCAGCCATTCTTAAGTTCCCGTGTGCGTCTCTGTACAGCTGCCTTCTTGGCTTGGTATGTCTCCTTGAAGTCCTGGGAATTCGGATTCTGCAGGTAATGAACAAATGCTTTCCTTTTCTCATCAATTAACAAAGATATTTCCTCGCTATTGTCCTGGAACCAGTCCGGCTGTCTTCTAGTAACCCTGCCACAGACTTCCACAGGCGACCGATACAGAATTCGGTTAAGACTGTCACACTGAGAACTCGTAGTACTACGATCTAGCCCGGAATCAATATCCTCAGAAACAACCGCACAAAGCCGTTCTCGAACTGGGTCATCCTTCAGACCAGCCGTATTGAGTTTCCCGATATCGAACTGGACCATGCGCCTCCTGAACCTGATGGCCATGGCTACATCTGTGACCACCATTCTGTGATCAATCCAACAGTCAGCACCTCACCTCACTCTAGTCACACTGATATCCCCGCGGTCTCATTGCCGAGTTATCATAAAATCGATCATGTGCCAATGTTTGGAGCGTGGATGCTCCCAAGTGGTTTTGTACTTATCCTTTAGTTGGAATAGTGTATTTGTAATCACAAGTTCATGCTAAGTACATTTTGTGCTTGCTTACGATACTTCAATGGCTGCCTTTAAAATTCTTTGCAGCTAAATATTAAGATATGATAGCTGTTTTTACATAGTCTTTAGGTCAACAATGAAGAAAAATAGTTAAAAATGTGGAAAAGTTGTCGAAGTCACATTATTTTTGTAAAAAAAGTCAAAATTGGCACAATCCGAGGTCGAGGTATTTCTTACAGATTTTATGAGTTTAACAATCAAGAAAATATGGACTAAAATATAACCATTGAAAATGTTGCTTTAACACTTGCAACAACTTTTAGTCAAATTACAGAAAAAAACAACACAAAAATTTGCTTTAAGGGAAGTAAAATGACAGTTCTAACAAAAATCATGGAAAAACATAGCAAAGTTGTACCAAAAACATGAAATGTAACCGCAGAAAAAGTGTTAATAGCAAAAAAATGGAAATGTAGGGATATAATTTCGAGTTTATGACATATCGTAAAGGAAGACAATAAGAAAAAATGTATTAATAAAAAAAAATTTATTACATAAATTTTTAAATAACTGAAATATATGCACCTACTGTATGCTATACTTCACTGTCAATATTCTAACACATGTCTGTTCTATTAGACACAAAATTACATACAGATTAAATATATTTTTCTATGTTTTACAAATAATAATAAATTTTGTACTTTTGATATAACAATACTTATACTCATAAATAGAGCAGAAAGGAGTTCTTCAAACTCTGAAAAAAGTTCAAGAAGATCGCTAGGGCGCCCTAGACTACAATGGATTGATAGCAATAAATATATACTGAGTATTAGGATACTCAACTGGAAAGAAGCATTCCAGAACTATACTAACTGGAAAGCAGGAATTGTGTTAGCTTTAGATCCACATAGTCAATAAAGTAACTGATCAAATAATTACTTACATTTTTAGATTCAATATGTAATTATTATACATTAAACATTTTTCATTATTTCATAAAGAAAACAAACTTTTACTACCAATTGAAAAATCGAAAAAGAATTTTAAAGCATGGTAAAATATAAATTGAACCGAAAATGCCAAAAGAATATTTTGGCAAGATTATTTATCCTAGTACACAAGAAAGCTAATACAGGACTTAATATTCATACAAAAGTTAAAATTATTAACTTTTAAAAAATGGATTGGATTGTTCAGTCGTTTAAAGAAAAAATAATATTATTTGAAAAACATAAAGTCAATTTCCTTCTGCAAACTTGAAAATCACATTGAATTGAATTAAAATGAGAATAATAAATTATGACTTAGTTTTATTATTTTTGTTCCCTTCCTTTTTATTGAATTTTTTACCCTTATTTTTGTCAAATTTCTTCTTATCATTATTCTTTTTATTAAACTTTTTATTTTTAAACTTCTGATTTAAGCCATTGCTTTGAACTTTCGGGGAGTTCTGTGTTTTGGGAGATGCGTTTGGATCCTTTTTGAACTTCATCTTTTTAATCTTGTTCTTCGTTGTCTTTTCCAAAAGATCAGGATGTACGGGACCTCGGCTGACATTGACACTGCTGTCTGGTGAGCTCTTAACCTAAAATAACAAAAATTATTTTTAAAAGAACGTTCCCTCTCTTAAATTCACTCATGCGTCGAATCCTTACAGATATAAAAATATTTCTATTGAGTTAATAAATAAATACTGAAACAAATTCTATTAATTTAAATATATCGCCTTCTTAAAGATATTTATCAAAACTCACATTATCTGAAGTATCTTGGTCTTTGTGTCCTTTTTTTGCCTTTTTACTGATTTTCTTTGGAACATCATCATCATCCTCAGCTGGCCTTTTCGACGATTTATTTTCATTTTCTTCTGTTTCAATTTGTTCTTCATTTTGAGACTTTTCTAAATCTTCAGGCTGAAATCCAAATAGAATTATTAATAAATATAAAAAGCTATCATGACTTCAATTTTTTTTATGGTCATTTTTAACTACAAGATAAAAAAATAAGTGTTATTTAGAATATAGAAAAGGGTGTTGTCTTTCACCAGGACAAAGCCAGACCGCACGTCTCTTTGCAGACCCAGTAAAAATTGGTGGAGCTGAGCTGGAATATCCTACCCCGCCTGTTGAATTTACCAGACCTAGCACCCTCATTCCATATTTAACACCACTAATCCAGTCCCTATAGAATTTCCTTAAGGGAAAAAACTTCACTTTCTGACATTCAGCAAAAATTATCTGGAACAGTCCTTCACCAGAAAGATGTGAAGTTCTAGAATAATGAAATGAAAATTATCCGAAAGATGGGGGTACGGATGTGGAAGAAAACAGTGCATACATTATAGAATAAACTTGCACTTAAATACAAAAACTTGGCATTTTAATGTGATCTAAAAATACAAAATTACTTTCCGGATCACCCAATATATTAATATTGTATAAATAGGACTTTTTAAAACTAATTTTATTTATTTTCCAGTTAGATCAAGATGGCATAGTAAACATTTTGCAGAAATCAGGTGACTGATTAGACTTTAAACTAGAGAATATGAATTTGGATTTTCACCCTCTAAGTGTAATTACTTATCTTGTTTTTATTCATTATTAGCATAATTATTTGGCTCATAGACCCTTTTCAAAATTCATAAACCAAAAACCTGAAGGAATAAAAGCAGTATATATGTTTTTAAATGCTAATGCCATTATATTTTGTTTGTACAATTAAAAATGTCTTAAAGCAACAAAAATTGTGCTTGAATAATGATTCATTTCAAGGTGATAAAGCTAAACTTAGCTAAAAGCTGAATATTTTATTCAAAGCATAAAAAACACTAAAGAATAAAAAAATATGTACTTACAATGACGTCAGAGAACTTCTTTAACTTAGCCACAAAGAACCCGTCCATATTATGGGTGTGAGGATAGAATCTCCTAGTTAAATTCATTGAGGGGTGGAATCTCAAATTCCTATATTTCACAAAGCCTTCTGTTCCAAAATCTAATCCTGTAGGAACTAGTTTGACATTCCTTTTCTTTAAAGCATGATCTATAACCCACTCATTTTCTTCAGGAAGAATGGAACAAGTTGAGTAAACAATATATCCCCCTGTGTTAGACCTGGCTGTCACGCAGTCTATAGCGGCCAGTAGCAATTGCCTCTGAAGATTGTAACACCTCTGCAGGTCAATAGTATCCTTGTTAGTTTTAACACTGGCATCTTTAGCAGCCACTCCGGTACCAGTGCACGGCGCATCAAGAAGAACTCTGTCGAATCCTTTAATAACTGAAGGGAATTTGCGTCCGTCATATGAAACAACTATGGAATTCACAACACCTAATCTATGGAAATTCCCCACAACAGCTTTTAACCTATCTTTGTTAGCATCATTAGCAAATAATACTCCTGTATTCTTCATTATTGCCGCAATATGTGATGCTTTTCCTCCAGGTGCTGAACACATATCCAATACTCTTTCATTTTCTTGTGGTGCTAAGGCCATAACAGGCAGAAAACTGGAAGCTCCTTGTATCATGTAGTGCCCTGCGAGATATTCGGGTGTCGCTCCGACAGGAACAGTTGAATTATATACGACTAATCCCACCTTACTCCATTTACCTACAGGATCTAAGTTGACACCTCGATTGATAAGAGCTTGCGCTAGTTCTCTTCTCCTTGTTTTAAGGCTGTTGGTTCTGATTGTTAAAGGCCTTTGTACCTCACTAGCTTCTAAAAATTCCATTAATTCAGAGAGTGGGAATAACTGCATAAGTCTTTCCATCAAAAACTCATTATAGCTGTAATAAATGCAGAGATCTTTTCTCAATAAATCTGTATAATCGGACCGAGTTTTGCCGTCTTCTTTGAATTTCTTCAAGTCTGAGAGCACTACAACAACATCTTTGATTCTTTGCTGAACTTCTTGTAAGCCGATTGGCTGTTCCAGTTCTTCCTCTGTTGGGAATGCAAATACATCTTGGCTCGCAATATTCAACTGCATTTCCTCTTCAGCTAGCTGTTTTTCTTTCTTTTGTTTCTTTTTCAACTGTTTACTAGCCTTCTCAATAGGTAATAAGTCACCGTCTTCTCCACTGTCACCATTTGCTTGTTCATCTTTTTCTTCATCAGAATCAGAAGCAAAATCATCGTCAGCAACATCAGAATCATCAGAATCCCCACCAATATCATCAAGAGTGCCAAGCTGGAAAAAAAATTATTTGAGTATTCAGGTTCAAATTTATTCAAAATAAATGTTATTTTGAAATAACTAATAGAATGGATATTAGAATAACAGTTAATTGCCAGATGTTACAGTTAATAATAGAGATTTTAACTTCATTAAGATGGAAAAACAAAACCATTTGATGAAAAAATTATATCAAATAGTGTAACTTCACATTTTACTATGACTGTTATTTAAGTACTGAGGGAAATATGCCACCAATGAAATGAGTTTAACTCTTCCCTTACTGTTCTAAAAACATTTGCGAGACATGGTGATGTCCACTGAGGGGACATTTAAAAAATACATGTTTTTAAACAAAATTAACATACAATCTGCTATGTTAATTTCTTTAAATTAGTCAAGATAATCATTTTATTATAGATAAATATTGGATTATAAGAAAAACATCCAAACAAACTTTGAAAATGAGAGGTGACATGACATACCCAAGGCACGTTAGCAGTGGCACTGAGAAATGAGCTGTTTAACCCTGAGAGATCGGCGCACTGCTATAGCAGTGGAAGAAATTTGTTCTTCCACTGCTATAGCAGTGCGCCGATTTGAAATTGAAATTGAATATCATTCATTTAGAATACAAGGGTACATATTGTAAAATATATTTATGTTGTAAAAATATTTTTTTTTGGGATTTTGTTGTTTAAAATAAATATTTATCACGAACGTCCGAATCGTAAATATATCTCAGCACTAGATAGACAATTATATTTTTTTCTCGTAGCGCTCTCAGGGTTAACATGTATGATACTTTGTCAGTAGTTTTTGACATTTTTTGGTCAAATAAATAAAAAAATAAATGCGGTATGTATTCTTTTTTTGGCAGCAAAAATATAATTACAATATATAAAAATACAATTGCTGATTCTTTCTACGAATAAAAAAACAATTAGAATTTAGAAGGTAAATAAAAAAATAAACAGAAATAATTAACTATAAAAATATAAATGAAAAAGAATATCTATCTTGTTCATTTTATTGTAGACCCAGCCCAGTTGGGCATTTACAACAAAACATAAATACAAATGAAAAAAAATATTTATTTAATTTTATACATTGCAGATACCCAGTTGGGCATTTACAACAAAACAAATACAAATGAAAAAGAATATCTATTTTATTTTATATATTGTGCCCAGTTGAGCATTTACAACAAAATATGTACACATATATACAATAAGCAGCTGTAGCTACAATATGTACTACAACAAGCAACAAACATTAGTTTAAACTTTCCTTGAAAGAAGTGACAAATTTTAGCTATTTTTTTCAATGACCGACTATTCCAACAAATTTATCACGAATTAGAGTGTTAAGTTGTTCATTCTCATTGAGTAGGTAATCAAACTTATCATGAAAAGTCAAGAATGCACTTAGCTTTTTTTTCTATGCTTATGTGAATTTTAAATTAATCGTTATGAATTTAAAGCGGTTTCTTATCAAAAAGTGCAACTTTATTTTTTTTACGTCCTTACTATGTAGTGTCAAACTTACATATGATTAGCCTACCCTATCCAAAATAAATAATCAAAAAACATTGTTCAACTTCCCTGCAACAATGCACTTCCGCTGAGACTTATTTGTGCTCAGCAATAATCGTGCTAACGTTGATGTATGACTCATATGCATCTGATGCATAGCATTGCGAAATGCCGCCGATTCATTAATAAAATAATTATAATGTTAAATAGTGTTTAACGAGTTTAAATGTTAGATAAAAAAACAAGTTTAAAGAAAAACTAATATTAAAACTTACTTTATATTCTTCACCATCATCGTCAGAGGCTTCTTCAGCATCATCATCGGAAGGTACTTCTGCATCACTATCTTCACTATCTACATCTGATTGATCCTCTGCCGATTCCTCAACCTCTTCCATTAATTTTAAATCATCATCGTTATTGTCTTCACTTCCTGTTATTTTTTCATTAGTTTTCTTTTGCTTTTTTCCTTTTTGTATTTCATCCTGAAGTTTCTTTTGCTTTTTCCCTTTTTGGGGTTCTTCGGTGATTTTTTTTTGACTTTTGTCTTTTTTTCCCTTATGAATTTCATCATTACATTGTTCGTCTAATGAATCATCAACCTCTTCCATCAGTTTTAAATCAACGCTGCTGTCATCATCACTTTCTGATGTTGGAATATCATTAGGTTTTTTTTGCTTTTTTTCCTTTGATTCTTTTTGTTTTGGCTTCAACCATGACTTATTTTGATCTGAAAATCCTAAGAAAAAGCAAGCATAATTATGTAACTAAATTATAAAAGCATTTATTTTACACCACCATTTCCATCACATTTATTCAGTTCCTTTAATTCCATTTCCATGTAAGAGTTTTACATCTGAACTGGCACAAAAAAAAACATTTCTATAATTGTTTTGGCAGATCATGAAATAAATTGGTTCAAGTACATATGTTTTAAAGCCCCTTTGCTCTAGTTTCATATATGACTTTCCACTTCTCCACTACATGAAAATATATTTCTAAAATTACAGATTTCTACTCCTTGCTCTAAACTTCATATTTCACCCGCATCTCACTAACTTTCCCTCACACACTTTCCAATAACCAATTTGAAATTTCCCAGCATGCATTTTCGTAAGGTATATACATAAAACAGATAAAATTTTCAATAATTATAAAACAACAATTTAGAGAGCAGTCTATCCTCGAGGGTGCTCTAATTCGGAATTCGATCCCAGTATTATTAGAAAATAAATATATATATAAAAGTTGGGTACGTCCTCGCATCTGGATATATTTAGAAAAAATTGGTAAAGAAACCGCAGAAAACTTACCAAGGGAAGATGAACTAAAAATAAACTTTTGTAGATCTTCAGATATGTGATAGTAACATATTGAGCTTTAAGTGTTGTGTATGTGTGTAATATTCATACACATATACTCATATAATGATACATTTTAATAAGATCTCCCAAAGGGTTGTCTTCAAATGCTTTCTAAAGAAACACACGCGACCTATATCTCGAACAATCATCAAAGACAGACCATTCCACGCTATAGGACCAGGAATGGTAAAAGCTCAGTTATTATACCCTGCCTTATCTAAATAACCAAAACAAAGAATTTATTAAAGATAAAATTAACCTCAAAGATCTACCTCTCTCGAAAGGAACATATCGCAGAGAGTCAAAAGTCAAATTATAACTAAACACAATTTTGAATGTTGTTTTTTGCCTTTAGTATTACAAAAAAAAACAATTAATTACTACAAAATAAAAGAAGAAAACTAACTCACCATTTACTTTAGCTTTAGCTTTCTTCCTTTCCTTAAATTTCTCCACTCGTTCAACACGCTTCTTCAATCTTCTGGCAGCTCTTTGTTTCTGCCTATGACTTAATGTTTTAGGTTTTCCATCATTGTCTGAAAAAGATGTTCACAATATATATACATGTAAACTATTTAGAAGTTTAATATAATTCACCAGATAGATATCTGTAAACATGAAACCGGATTTTTTTTATAGAAAACACACATTTATTGTATGAAAATGGTATAAAATATTTTATTCAAAGTATTGCCTATCCCATCTCTCTGGCAATTTGTAGATGCCACACCAAAAAAACTGTTGCTCTTTTGAGGCAAACCAATCATCGAGCCATTTTCGTAAGAAGTGAAGCGCTGTTCAGCAAGTGCGTGTCCCATCGATGCAAATAAGTAGTAATCGGATCGAGCCAAGTCAGGTGAGAAAGCCGCATGCGAAAGTATTTGCCAACTAAAGCTTCAATCGTTTCCTTAACCGGTTTTGCTGTGTGTGATGGTGCATTATCATGAAGCAAAATCACTATGTGTTGCCTCTTTTGATATTCTGGTGGTTTTTCACGCAATGCTTGGTTCCAATCCATCATTTGTTGTCGGTAGCGTTCAGTATTAACGGTTTTGCCAGGTTTTAGCAGCTCATAATAGATAACACCCTTCTGATCCCACCAAACACAGATCATTGTCTACCGTCCATAGCGATTTGGTCTTACAGTTGATGTCGCTGGTTTGCTTGGAGTTACCCATGATCTTTTACACTTAGGATTCTCGAAATATATCAATTTTTCATCACCAGTCACAATTCGATGGAGAAATGATTTTCTTTTGTACCTGGCGAGCAGCATTTCGCAAGTGGTTTTTCGGTTTCCCTGCTGTTTTTCATTCAGTTCATGTGGAACCCATTTTCCCACCTAGATCTTTCCCATGGCTTTCAAACGTATGGAGACGGCTTCTCGTGTCACATTTAATTGATCCGCGAGCTGTTGTTGCGTTTGAGCGTCATCCTTATCCAACAATGCTTGCAATTTAGCGTCTTCAAAATTTCTCGGTGGCTTTCCTCGTTCTTCGTTTCTCACATCAAAATCGCCACTTTTGAATTTTTTAAACCACTCAAAGCACAGTGATTTACCAAGAGCATGCTCACCATAAGCTTCGACAAGCATTCGATGCGATTCTGCAGCAGTTTTCTTCAAATGGTAACAGAAAATCAATGCTGTCCACGAATCATAGTTTTCAGGCATAAAAACAGATATGTTCAACGATATGAAAACATATGTAGTTGTATTAAACTTGTATTGTTGTGAGTTAAGTCTTTGACACAAGAAAAAGGCGCCAATGACGCGGTTTGACCGTCACTACATTGACAACTAGAGCCATCTATGAGCAAATTCCGGTTTCATATTTACAGACCTGATACATGTAACTATTTAGAAGTTTAATATAATTCACCAGATATATTTTGGTTCATAACAAATATTACGAGTTTCAGACGCTAAGTCACTTGGAAAATATGGAATTTACAAGTGCACCCAAATGCAAGACTTGACTGACACCAAAGCCAAGGCCAAGAGGGAAACTAAGGAAAAGATTGATAGGTAGAATTGAGGACTGCTGGATACTAAATTGGAAACTGGAGGAGGCTTTCAGGAGAAAAAAGACTCATTAGTTGTGGCGCGGTGGACATATGTTGATAAATTGGCCTAGTTTTTTTTTATATTCATATAATTTCACTTTAACCTGTCAATTTAGGTTGAGTTAAAATTTCATATAAGCCAATCAATAGGCTGAATCTAGGGATTAAAAATTTCATAATTTCAGACTTGATAAATTAAAACATTACATGGTTACGCGAAACCGATCTCAATGTGGAAAATTTGCGGTTTTCGTCAATTTCAGATGAAATTGAAGTTTTTTTTCCAATAAGAGCGTCAAAATGATAATACTTTCTAATAAGTAATGAAACTGCCAATGGGAGTGAACACAAGGAGATATAATTCAGTTTAAACTGTGATACTGACCCGAGTCTATATTCAGAAAACACTACAGGATATGATTTCTTTAAATTGCAAGTCGTTCATAATTCTTCTATCTTTAACGAAATCATATTTTTCTTTTACGTTTCAAGGAATAAATAGGAAAACGAACGACTCAAAAACGAAAAAAAAATATTACTGACAATTTTACACGTTTTGAATTACTTTTTTTTTACCTGTTAGACTAATATCGAATTTCGGATCTTGCTGCTTCTTGGCTTTTTTCCCAGGACCTTTTTTGACTTTTTTCGCTTCATCAAACTTTGCCTTACGTCCCATTTTTCGTTAATAACAGATTCTTGGCTAACACAAATTCAAAGGTAATTTCACAGCACGTTTTAGCACGTGGGAACGTCAAAACATTTCCCCACGTTTGTAACATAGACAAGATTTTTTATGGCAAGGATACTTTAATCCTTATTGCCAGTGGAGCAATAATTTTTCCTTACATTACAAAATTTTCATTCTAACATTTTAAATATGTTATTTTGTTTAAATTTTGTCAACTGTGGAAATTATATTTATTCATATAAAAATATGAATAAAGCAGGAATGGTGAGTAGTTCTCGTAGGCGGTGTGGAAAAGGTTTTGGTTTTAGGGCCTCTTGGATTTCTATAATCAAAATATAATAAGTTCTTGTATGCCAAATGCTGGACATTTTAAAAGAATATTGCTTTGGGTTCACTGCAGTGATTGTATATGCTTGAATCGTCAATTTTAATTCAGTGCAGATGATTTGGGGTGAGGCAATATCTTATTCTCATTTTGCTTATTATTGAAACAAATTGTCTATTACAAGTTTTGAAGTATTAAGATTTGGATATGATGATTTGCTGAATATTCTCATAAAAGTTTTCTAGTCTGAACTGTTACTTCACAACATATTCTTCAGTTATATATTGTATTTTTTTTAACGCGAATTAATTATTAATAAATGGTTATTTAAAATTGTCCATAACTATTTCATGGACACCAGATGTTACTAAAATGTGGACTCTTTCATTTCCACATAATATACTGTTATGGGAGGGTACCCACAAGAATTCAAAATAAATATTTTTTCCATTAGATTTAAACTTTGTCTTTAATAGTCCTGATAAAGTAACTTTTTTTATAAAATAGTTTTCAAGTTCAATTTTTTAGAACACTTATTGAGTCTGTAATAATTTAAAAAATGTAAAAAACACTCTTGGATTCAGCGTATAACAGAATTTGATAAATAGCATATATGTTTCTGCTGTGAAAATTGATGAATGGTGATTTATTCGAAATACTTTATTTAATTTGAGAAACAAAGTTGCTAATCTTGATGTCTGTTTCAGATCTCTGTTTTAGATCCATTAGTGTATATAAAACAACAATTATTCTTAGTGGCTAAGTACTCCAAGAAATCTTTTTTTGGTTTCTTTGCCGTACTTTCAAGATTATTTTGAAACTTGGTTTCAAAGTAGTCTTCAAAGTACGGCAATAAATGTGTTAAGTATATATTATTATCAATTAATAAATGCATATTAATCATTATTCGAATCAACTCAAGAGTTCTTTCTGAGGCTGCAGAATTTCTAGTAAGACATAGTTTGTTTAAAGAATAATTAACATGGCTAAGTTTTTAAAATAATGGATTATCCTTAATTAACATGTTTTTTATGCAAACATTTTCAGTAAGATATATTGTCTTTATATTAAGAGGAGGAATCTCAAATTGATGTGTAGTGAATTAACGGGTGTAGTTTTCATTGATCCAACTATTATTCTCAATCTTTTGTTCTGAATGAATTCAAGTTTTTACAGTAACGTGGAAATGGTATTTAAATATGTCATACATCCATAATAAAAAAAACTCACTAGAGATCTATCATATACAGCAAGCTCAGTGCAGAAGGCTAGTCCCCCGAGTTAACGCCGGCGGGGCGTTGTTAAATATTAATAGCATTTTGTACAAATATGGGAAATGGGTAAAATAAAATTTGATTTCTCATTTAACAACAGTTTTTCTGACGATAGTTGCCGGTTCAATTTTTTTACCTTTATAAAGCCTCTCTTTGAATATTGACTGTGAACTCTGGAAGTATATGAAGATATTTATGCCAGTGTCATCATTATCATCACCCCCATGTCATATTCTTATTGGAGTATACAGAGAGATCAGATATCCGCTTAATTCTATCCTGCTACAAATATATCACTTCTACCACGTAGATAATATCTATTACAAAGGTTTGTCTCCATACCTATTATAAAGACTTTAAATTCTTCACTCTTTCAAAGGGATGGCACGATAAGGCCAGTGTCAGGTGATAAAGATAGATTTTTTTAATATCAAGTCACATAATATTTTTGCGATTTAATGGCACATCTACGCGAGTTTTAATTTTTTTTCATAAAACTTAAAATATGAGTACAAATAAGTTAATTTATAAATGTCATACACTAGAAAAAATATAAATAAAACAGGTTCTGTGTATTTTTGTAATCATGCAATTAATGTAATGCCATACCAAAAAAATATTAAGTTTCTTTGTAAAATTTGATAAAATATAGGTCAAAACATTAAATGATTTAACCCAGCCGGATTTAGAATCAACATATTTTTTTCAAAAACTTGATTTTTGGTCTCTATGCCTCTAATTAACAAATTGGTTCGTACTCAAACGTGCAATTAAATGTATAATACTTTGTAATGGGTAACTTGTGTAGCATTTTATCATGATGGCAAATCTATCAATAGCTGTCATTTGAACATTTGGTTTATGGTATCTAAATAAACTGTCGGTAAACTCCGTCCTAACCTATGAAGTTCTATTACTTATGTTTTTTTATATATATGCATATACCATAAGTGTTCATAAAGATGCCCACTTGGAATCAAATTCAGTCTCAATTGAGAAATCCCAACAATCCAGTTGTGTTCTTTGACATAACGGTTGGAACAACTGTAAGTCTGAATGTTTTGCCGGTTTTGTTTAACTTTTATTTTGGTTATTTTAAGGGGGCGCAGATTTCTTATTTTAACATTAAAATATACAAAAAGCGTAAAAATATTCAATTTGTGTAGTAAACAATGATGTGCATTCATGTATGTAATGCAGAACGTTGGAACTTATATTTTTTTTCTTAGGTCTACCTCTTCCACGCACACCTTGCATATTCTCAGTCATTCTTTCATCATTCATTCTCTCCACATGTCCAAACTATCTTAAAACTCCTTTCTTCGTCTTAAAACATCCATTTTATAACGGAACTGAACATGAAAAAATGATATTATTGTGAGTTTTGTAATTGTAATTTTTCTTTGCTATTTTCAGGAAATAGGAAGAATGATATTTGAACTATTCGCAGATGTAGTACCCAAGACCAGTGAAAACTTCCGCGAGTTTTGTACCGGAGAATACAGAAGAGATGGAGTCCCACTTGGGTTTAAAGGAGCCATATTTCATAGAGTCATCAAGGACTTCATGATCCAAGGAGGAGATTTTGTAAATGTAAGTTTTTAATATAAGAAATTGATAAAACATAATATCTTACATAGATACCATCGTTCCATTTCCCTGACATCAAGACAGATCACCAGACTTTCCGATTGTGACTCATATATTATATTTTTCCTTCTCCACATTAATACTCAATTTTATACAACTCCTTTGATTTCTCCGACTAAATTTCCTTAAAAAACATTCACTTGGTCCAATCATACTTTCGTTTGTTTTCTGAACTTAAACTACATAAAATAAATAGCTATCTTATTGCAACGGCTCCTCAATCCCATTCTTATTACTCTCTTAGGGAAGTCGAACACTTTTTCTAGTGCTCCTACCGCTTCTCTAAGCTATTTTAAACTCAACTTTGGTATTGTCTGTAGATGTTTCATCGCATTTACTCTGCACCCTCAAATATATTTTACTTTATATATCATGTCAAGGCTGTATGGAGACTAACAAATTAGATTTTTTCTGCTTGTTGTTGGTAGCCTAGCATTTCAAAGTTATAAATATCTAACGCACTATTGACATAGTCCATTATATGTGTATTCTGGATCCAGTCATATATTTCAATAACAATAATAAACTCAAATTACAAATTCAGTAAAAGCACGCTGAATGCAATGGTATGTCTGCATTTAGTGCCAAACTGAGAATGATATCCCTATTAAAGACTTAAAAAATAATAATTAAGGTTTTTGTCTTTATTGTCGGATCTCCATCAAGGCCATGCCACCTGGCCCTGGCTTGGTCATTGTGCTCTATTGAAGGTTCAACCTGTACTTTCATAGTTTCTCCCATGTAAGAATGCATTCCTTCCAGATCTGCCTAAAGAATCTTTTTCAACAACCATTCATCTGGCATAAGCCGACGTATCTGCGATCTCTTAATATTGAGTGGT
This sequence comes from Odontocerum albicorne, assembly GCA_949825065.1. Taxonomy (NCBI): domain Eukaryota; kingdom Metazoa; phylum Arthropoda; class Insecta; order Trichoptera; family Odontoceridae; genus Odontocerum; species Odontocerum albicorne. The sequence continues at coordinate 10,961,306 of OX463840.1, read as the reverse complement.
AAGAGATTCTACGCCAATTACTCTGATTCGAGTATTTCTAACTCTTAGTTTTATTTTGCTTCTTATAATATTGGTGATAATTGTGGTCAAATGAAAATGGACACTATGAAAATGCCAATACACATATTTGTATGTAAAAAAAAGTCAGTAATCATACCTTTCTACTGTTGTTTGCTGTGCACGGCTTTCACCTCTGATGCTACTATTCTACTAAATATTTGTCTGTTTTTTTCTTTTAGGGAGACGGAACAGGAGTCATGAGCATTTATGGTGGTAGTACCTTTGCCGATGAAAATTTTACATTAAAACACGATTCTCCAGGACTTCTATCAATGGCAAACAGTGGAAAAGATACAAATGGTTGTCAATTTTTTATAACCTGTGCTAAGTGTAACTTTTTGGACAATAAACATGTGGTTTTTGGTCGAGTCATTGATGGATTATTGGTAATGAGGAAAATAGAAAATGTCCCGACTGGTCCAAATAATAAACCAAAAATTCCAGTCACAATATCACAGTGTGGACAGATGTGATGACTTTAATAGAATAATTTATGTTTTATTACTTAAGAATTATATTTTATAACTTGAAATTGTGTTTTCTTTTTTACCTTTTTGATAAAACTTCGAAATATGTAGGTCTGTGGTCTACTTAGTAAGATTATAATATTTTAAGTATGGGAGTTCAAAAATAATTCACGTGTAATTTTAATAGTAAAAAAAATAATTTTGGTAATATACACATATATTTGTAAAATCTAAATATTTATTGTTTTTATCTCTACCCTATTACTAAAATCAGGTTAGTTGAATCTCAAAACAAACTGTTCAGATTGGTATGTCCCATGCGATATGATTCTGCAGCAGCGTCTCAACTGGCTTAGTTACATCTTACAAATGCAATTGGAATCTCCTTTCCCTGGTTATCTGTTTTTTAAACTTGTTAGCTTCTGCCCTCTTGCTAAATCGCTAATGAATAGTGATTATTAGCAGAGCTCTTAGAAGCCGACATAACTTGTGAGGAAATTTCAATCTCTAAATTTACGGTGGACTAGTTAGTTAACGCGTATTCCCTATCAAAAGACAAATTTGGGATTGTTTTCTACCAGGAAAAAATATTGTTTTGTCTTTTTGAGGTGGGGTGCTTGATGTACTATTATTTCATTTAAAAAAATATATGTTTTCAGTAAAATTCAGGGCAGTAAAAAATGCTAAAATTTTGAAATAATTAAAATGTAAAAATAATGTTTCATTCCACTATATGTGTATATGTACCAGAAAATTTTACTGGTGAAATTGATATGTAATATAAAATAAAACTATTATTTGAACGTGCTTAGATTCAATATCAATTTTTGATTCACGTGGGTGGGGCCCATCACATCAAATGATAAATTGAAATACTGTATCCATTGCAGTTAATTTATTAGACTTTATAAAATTAATTTTACTAATATTTTATATACTAAATTTAGTATTTTAATGTCACATATGCTCTAGTTTTGTGTGTATTTTTTTTCTTGAATTTTTAATATTCTTTAGTAAGTTTTCGATTTATAGTGTTAATTTTCCATCAGTTTCTTTTCATATCTCGTAACAGATGAAAGCTCCACTGTTTTAATCATATTTTTTTTTAATCTTTAGCGACCATGTTTAAAAGTTGTTCTTACTATAGAACAAAAACTTGAAATAATTACAAAAAATTAAAAATGGTTGTCGGTTAACTCTGAAACGTATACAACGCTGCTTTAACTAACATTGAAAGCCTACTCGATTATTTTGAGTAACAGGAAGATAAGCCTTTACCAGTAAAATAATGCTGCAAAATTTGCATAGCACCATTTGCTGAAAAGTGAACAAAGGGACAAAAGCTTATTCGCTGTCATATTTGAAATGAAAGAGTAAGTATGTAGGATAATTTTGTTTTAAATTTTTCTCATGATTATCCGGGGTACTTTTTCCCTACCCCCGGATAATCGAGTGTCTACTGTACTACTACCACAAATTCCCTCCACCTATCTTAGTTAGCTTGGTATAACATAATGTCTAAATAGCTCTTAAGAAAAAATTATCATTAAAGGCAAAATTTGCTTCTGCTTGAATTTACAGAAAACTTTGTTTGTGAAATGAATTCACTATTTTCCATTTATAATGGTAAAAATATAAGAGTATTTAAGTCCAAAGGACACATTCTTTCAAGGACCCTACTGTTTGTTTGCCTATTTAAAAAAAACTTATTCTTTTAAGGGGTAAAAATAGGAAATAAAAAAAATAAAACATTTCAATCTTATTTTCTCGTGTACTTACAGAATTATTAATAAAAAATCATAGAAAAGGCCCATTCGGTAGAAGTCCATAGTTTTTATATCGTAAATATGTTATAAAACAATAAATTTAGTATATTTGACTAAAGACAACATAATCTACATATTCATTGGATTTTGCACCATGTATTTATCATAATTTTACTTGAATGTGATACCTCCATTATATTCGTATTATTACCTACACCTATAATGAACTATGCTTCATCTCGGATGATTTGCCAATACACTGTCTATGTAGCAGCACTGTCAAGGTCTTCAAAGGATGTGCTTGCAAATATTTTAATTTGTACCCGGGGCAGGGTTAAATGTGATGTATTTCTAAAAATAGTTTTTTTCTTTTTCAATTTGGTATTTTTCTTAAATTGGTAAATTTTCACAATTGGTTCGGTGAAAATGACAGAATTTAATGTTGGATGATGCTACTGCTTTTATAACTTATCAGTGATTATTTCCTGATGACTTATTTTTAGTTGTTTGTCATTAATATTAAGGAGAAAAAATTACTTTCAAGGGAAATATAAAAAACAATATTTATTGTGATTATGTTAATTTTTTTTTGTTTTTATACAAAAAAAATTTAAATTCACATAAATTTTTATCACTTTATTGGGTTTTATTAAAACATATAATTTTATAGGTTAAACCACATGAAACTGCAAATAAAACTATACTTAATATTATTATAGTTATTTGTAGGATTAACTAATAAAAACTGTTAGTATTAAAAATAATAAGGAAAAAATATAATACATTGGAACATAATATACTCGTATAAAGTTTCAGTAATGTAGATTTCAAATGTATGTTTATCATAAATGTTGTCTATGCCGTTAAATTAAAATGAATACTTATGAATTTTACAATTTGAAAATTAAATCATACGAGTATTAGTGCCTAAAATCATATATTTGTTTATGCGTTTTTCATCAGAGTAAAAACGTTGTAAATGTATAATACTTAGGTAAATTAACGATTTTTTGATTTGTAAATATTGTGAGGAAGACTAGAAATATCTAAAAATAAAATATTAATTTTAGACCTGAAAAATTTAATTATGGCATTTCAATTATTCAAGTTCTTGGCAATTAAATTATTAGTATAAAAAAATATTAATGAAGCTGTACCAAATAAGCAGATAATAAATAGATCCATGATAGAATCATATATAATTATATTCCAATATCACCATTATAATAATTTTGTGAACGCATCTATCACAAATAACAGCAGCAAAATTTTTGTACACTTATACATTATTGTAATTTTATTCCAACGAAAGCACGGAAAGTTTAGACATCAAAATCTCATTTCTCGATTTCTTGTTAAGAAATACTTTTTGAATATTTTTTATTCATTGTAAACTTCATAATATTAAAAAAATCTTTTGCTATAAATAGAGTAACCTGAATGTAAGTAAAAGTTTCCACTTATATATGTATTGTTATTTCTCAACTATGTGTTCCATGAAAACTGGCTAAGTTATTTGTTCTGAAAACTATTAAAATACACAATGAATTTTTTTATTGAAACATATATATAAAATACATTATATCGTGCAAGATGCATTGAAAAATCCCCAATCCAAATAAACTTCATCTTTTCATAGACTAATAATGGCTGAAAATGTGGTAAATGAGCTTGTCAGTTTATTATAAAGATGAAATAAAATCCACCACAAAAATTTAAAATAATATCACATTTGGCATTAATCTTATTATGTATCTATATTTTTGATTACTCAGAAACCTTGGGGTATTTATTGATTTTGAAACATTATCAAAATCAATTTAAAAAATTGCGAATAGCACGTGCAAAAAAATTAGGATTTAAAACATTTATTTTTATTGAAAATGTCCAACATTTATTATACTTTCAATATACATTCAAATGGGATCAAACATACAGTTCTTCATGACTCAATCTGGCTTTCTTTTAATTTACAGGACAACTATCTAATTTAACAAACACATATTTTGTAAACTTCATATATATACAATACCGTGAAATGTATGAGCCACGTCGATCGCATGTGAATTGAATGCAAAATCTAAAATTGTTGAAAATTACTATTTCTATAAATTTCATGTTTATTACATTAAATATTTATTTATTGGATTTCGGAAAGGGATTCTCAACATTTGTTACCTTATTTTATTATTGAAAGTGAAATTGACACATTCCCACATCTATCAAATTTTGTCAAAATGAGAATCAGAAAAAAATGAATTTGACAAATTATTCTTATAAAAAAGTGTTTACTCAAGTACAAAACGAATAATGATCATTTAAGTGAGGGCCTTGTCTAGGAAAAGTTTCAACCTCTCTTGTATTTTTTCCACCTTTCCATACATCACACAGATTAAGAATCGTCGTTGAAAATTGAGTATGTATGATATGTATAATACATAAAGTTGAGTATGTATAATACATAAAGTTGAAGACATACGATTCAACAAATTACAAAATCTTTCTATTTAAAAATAAATAGACAAAAATTAGCTTATATATGTAATAATTTCTTTCCTAAAGTCACACAATTGTCAACTGTTGGCTGTATTTTTTGTTCGAATAATTTGCATCGGTATTGTCGCTTTTCCATTTCGTCTTGCTGTCTCCGTTATAAAAGCGCTTTCCATTTGTAACACTACTTGATCGAAAAACAAGTTTGCCAAATTTGAATGTAAAGCAGAACGGAATTCAAACCTAACTCTGAAATCTATTACACAGGATTCTGGGTAATCACGAAGTCCAGGGCCAAATCTCCAGACAGTCAAAAGGTAATTGAATAATCTCCCTTCAGTGCATTCAGCTTTCACTAAATAAGGCTTAACCAGTGTGACATTTGACGTATATTTTTCATTTATCGGTGGGAAACCTATAACAAGATCAGCCTTAAGATTGTTCGTAGTTCTTGATGAAACTGTTGATTTTTTGCACCAAGGAACGAATTTGTTATAATTTTCTACATCTGATACCACATCAAATAACTGATCCATGGAATACCTGAAAATATAAATTTATAATAAATAATTCTCAACATCACTTACACTCCTTCATATATAGGAGTTCATAACCATTATTCAAGAAGAAATAGTTCCCAAAAAATTATAAGGTTAAACTATGCGTAAAATAAACTATAAAAAGTAAACTATGCGAAGGATTAATGTTATTACGCACTTGCAAAAAGATAAGTAATTTGCTCTGCTTTTAAAAAAGTTATATTTGTTATTGTATATTTTTTACCAAAAACTCGCGGAAAAAGAAACATGGCTACAAGATAAAACATTACACAGACTCATTCAAATGTAAGTGAAGAAAACTTAGAAAATGAAATAAATGGTAAGTAAAAAATAAATATGTTAGTTCTAACTAGTGTACAAAGTAGTATAACAAGTAATAAAATCAAATATAAGCATTATGTGTATATTTGATTTTCGAGTTAACATACTAATTTTGGATATAAAAATTTGAATCTGACTTTACCCGACTAACTTTCGTCCGGAATATTCTTTTTTCCTAGAGCCACCTCCGGCCAAATTGAAAAATGTCCTTTTCTGTGTATCTTGGCGCGTGACACAGAAACATTTCAAGGGAATTTGGCTGAAAAAGATATTTATGTATTAGGGATGTTACCTTGAAAATATTTCACGGTCAATAAAAATGATAATATTCTACTCACGAGTTGACAGTTTTGTGCCCAATGGTTATAAATAAAATACGGCCTATTTTGGTACGACTACTTGGGACCACCCAAGACATGATAAGGTACTGAGTTAGAAATTTTGACACATCTATCACGAACTTTGCGATTATGACATTAGCGCCAAGTCTGACGTTCACGTGGTAGTGTTGTCATAAATGTGAACGTGCTGTTTTCCAAAAAAAACCATAAACTAAAAAAATTAAATGTAGTCCGAACGAAATATAAACACACTTTTATGCCATACTGTTTACTCAAATTTATCATACCACGTATTCGTAAGGAGTTGGGAGATACGGAGGACTTTTGTACCTTCCTATTACCATTGTGGCGTGAGACCATATCTTGATGAATTGGACGTAGAAATAACATTGAATACCTCTCGCGTTTCTCAAATAAATGTATTTGTTGTTTATAGTTAAGGCATTAACGTTGTGGAGGTTTAAAGACATTGTAATTTATTTTTAACAAACACTGTTTATTCCACTTTTTTTTTTATGACGGTATAACCCTACCGGTTTCAAGGCTTTCACTTCAGTCTTGTTTACGCTCCCCTGAAGATGAGGTGAAAGCCTTGAAACCGGTAGGGTTATACCGTCATAAAAAAAGTGGAATAAACAGTGTTTGTTAAAAATAAATTAAAATGTATTTGTTTATGGAGACTCATCAAAGATAAATTTTGTGGCGCAAAACTGGCAAGAGTTAATGAATTGAGAGCAGCAATTAATATTTAAGCTACATTGCGCTTAAATACCAAAATAATTTTCACGTTATCTTTAATCTTAGATATATTTATTAAATCTATAATCATTCAAAGTATACATATATTTATATTTTTTGGAACAACTTTTATAAAAATCCAATAAACCTATTTCACAAATGTCATAATAATGACATGTTTCGTTTTTGTTATATATTCCAAATTAAGACTCAAATTTTGATACAAATCAAAATGCTAACAATGCTGAATAATTCAGAAACGTTTAATATCCACTATGTTATATTTGATTTGAATAAAACTGTTACAACTTTTAAAATTGAAATGTTGAAAACGTACAATTTAAACTAGAAAAGTTATTAAATACCGCATCATTTCATATTAATAAGACTTTTATGCAATTGGTGAAAGATCAAATTAATATTCGTTCTCTTTTGGGCTTCTTTAAAATATTCACGTTCTTGTATTAGTACTAGCCTGTAAACGAGACAAAATATACGCAATTTTGTTTAAACATCTACTTTTTCACCACCAAACTATAGCTTCAGGTTAAATTCTCACATGGTCACGTTAACTGATTATAATAACAAATCAATAGTCAAAATAAATCTTTCTAGATAACCTTAACGTTTTTCAAAATATTGATAAAATCAAGATTGAAAGGAAGTTGACACGCTGAGATTTTCTGTAGCAGAAATTGGCTATACTGATGATTTTTATAAATACAATATGTTGTTATGAAATTAATAGAAAACATCTGATCGAATCAAATAAGCTTGAGTGAATATTATATAAAGATGCATGATAAAATATTTTTATTGTTAAATCGAAATTATGTGAATTCAATCAAATAACATTTTATACATTTCGATTGGCTATAAAACGATTTGAATCGAGCTATATTTGTTATAAATATTTTAAGTTGAATTCAAATAAAATATAAATTGTCTATTTATTTTGCGACTCGCGTATCCATCACTTGACACTGGCGTATACTCCTTCATATATAGGAGTTCACGGCCATTATTCAAAGAGAGAGAGAGACTTAACATGTGTCAGATGTAGTTTGAAGTCAAAATTTAAATCAACATTTTTTAGATGAAATGTGAAAAACATAACTTTTTATTCGCGACACTTTATATCGTGTCTTTAACCTCAAGAACTAAACTTCTAGTTTCGTCGATTCTTGGATGTTTTAAAGTATTTTTTTAACAGAAGTACGTCAAATTCTGGTTTAATTGTTTTTATATAAGTTCTAATATTCATTAACAATATGTGTGTTCGATAAATACTTAAAAATGTTTCTCTTTCGCATTGTTCGGTGAGGAAAATATGTTATATGTAGTCCAATAAAATATGTATACAAATGAAAATATTAAGTAAAATCGATTTAATTAATATATTTATTTTTTCCAAGCATATTATTCCAGAAACAATGCGCAGAAACCACTTACAAGACGAATTGATTCGTTTTGATCTAGTAATACATTGTCCATATTCAATAAAAATATATTCGAGAGCATTTCATATTGGAGCAAGTTCAGGAATTCTAATATTTTGGCAGTATTTTTACATATGATGAGAGTCAAAAGGGATATCGAACGGCCTGTAGCGATAGGAAACAATCAATGGAGCACTTAAACACATGTTAGGAGTACCGAATGAAAATATAGTTTTTTAAATTAAACAATTTAAAAAAAAATTTAATTAACCCTTCAGGCCCGTATGCCTAAAACATTTTTTCAGTCCCAGGGACGTTTAATTTTTTTTATAGAGATCGTTTTTAACGAAATCGTTTAACTATTGCTCATATAAATAGATTATAAAACAGGGCACTGTTTTCGTCCATCCTTGTGTGGGATTTTTGGTGCGCGTGCGGTGCACGTCATACGTCCCTGTGGGGAGTTTTGGTTTTGATGCGCGTGCGGTGCACGTCATACGTGCCTGAAGGGTTAAATAATGTTATATAATATAATATCCCTCTATTGGGACAACATTCTTCCATCTTTGTATAAACATTTTTATACAATTTGAATAAAAATCAGAGGATTTGTATGCAAAGTTTTCTTCAAGAATGAATTTTGCTTGCTCAACATTTTAAAAAAAATCAGCCAAATATTGTTGCATCAATCTGAACAAATAGTAATCAGAAGGAGCAAGGTCAGTTGAATATGGAGGGTGAGGAATTCCTTCTATCCGAATTCCTTTAGTTTATCTCCTGAGATTTTTGCAATATGAGGCCTGGTATATTGTGTTGAAAAACAATTTGTCTTCTAGATTTTTTGCCACTTTTAAACGTTCGAATTGATTACAATAAACCTCGGTCGTTGTTGTGTGACCATATTCAAGACTTTATAATGAATAATCCCTTTGCAATCTCACCATACTGATAAAAAGGCCGTTTTTATCATTAGACTCAGTCTAGCAGTTGGCATTGCTACCCGCCCTTTTGAAAGCCATTGTTTTTGGCGACCGCGGCTAGAGTACATAACCCACAGTTCATCCCAGCCAACTTACTGGCCATACCGCTGTACTGGATTTGATGGCATACCAAGTGAGATGATCGGAGCACACCGACATGTTTTTTAAAAATTTTTTTTAAGAGAATATATGACCGAAATCATGGAAATCCTTATACCTCAGAATACTTGATAGCAAAATTCCTCAACTTGATCTAGTCTTTTATTATATTGCTACACTCATATTATTCCTAACTTATTTAATCACCGTTTTCATAATCAAATTACTTACCATTGATTTTTAAATCCCTTTCCAAACACTTTTTACACATTTTTTCATCCAAAACTGCTCAATAATTTATATTCTTGGCCACTATTACCATATGCATTCAAAAGCCCATATAATCAAATCCGGTCATTTTACATCTCATTACGCCTGACACCTGCCATACTTTCTTCATACAGGGATGTGATCGATCTAGTATTTTGCTATTCACTCCATTCAAAATGTGCCATAAGTTCTCCTTTTCAACATAATCATATGCCTTTTCAAGATCGACAATTGCATCGAATGGTTTTCTATTTTTACTCAAACATTTTACATTGAGCATTCTTTTAGAAAAAAATTTATATGTTATCCACGCTGTTTAAAAAAATTCTCTTTTCCACTATCTTATACACATATTAAATCAACATTCTTCATACAGTTTATCAATTACACTTAATAGACTGATTACACGATAATTTTTAAACTCTATTTTGTACCCTTTTCTTTTTTATATGGGAACTATAACTACCCTTCTCCAATCTAAGAGTGTGTACCCTGAATCCCAGCATCTATTAAAAAATCTCACTCATCCAAACGTTCAATCTCTCATTTCCACATGAGACATATTCAGGAGCAATCTGATCATAACTGCCGTCTTTATCTTGAATAAGGAAATTTCAGCCTGTGTAATACAGTCTACCCTAGCATTTATCTTACATGGACATTTTTCTAAAATTCTCCATACTTTCATATACCTCTTCAAAATATTCCTTTCATTCGTTTTTCATATACTTAACAGTGCTAGCATTTTTGTATTTTATCCCATTCACACTCATTGCATTGTTTTCCTTGTACTTTGATTATTTTCTCCCAGAATAATCTCTAATTTTGGTTTGCATTTCTATTTATACTTTCTGTGTCCTCTCTTATTAATTTATATTTGTTTTATTCTCTTGTATAATAATAGTTTTCATTATTAAATTCATAGTTTTAATAATGGTTTACAATAATAAAATGTTTTGTATTCTTAAAAAATATTTTTTTATTATTTAATGATTTTTTTAATTGCAAGAATCCACGCTTTTCTTTTATGTAGCTTCTAATTATTTCAATGAGCCCAATAAAATGAAATATAAATTCTATTCTACATTCATTAAAATTTCATGTCGCTTTTCAGTAAACACACCTAAGATGGAGGATTATTATTCTATATTGGAGTGCACAGAGAATAGTTCCTTTGAAGAAATAAAGAAAAAGTATCAAGAATTGGCTTTGAAATATCATCCTGATAAAGTGATTCTCACGGATAACCAAGGCGCAGTTAAATTTCACTCCATCAACAAGGCATGGAATGTTTTAAAAGATAGCAAGTCTCGTCAGAAATATGATTCAGATTTGAAAAGAGTGAAAATCTCAGAGCAGCCTCCTCTGTATGCCACACTAAACATAAAGGATTTGACAGAAAATGATGACTTCTATTTATACCCCTGTCGTTGTGGTGGATGTTATTCTTTACCAAAAGAAGAGCCTTTGCCTCCTGAGTGCCTTATAAGTTGTGATGAATGTTCTTTTAATATTCTAGTTTGTGTTTCGTGATATAAGTAATTTATTAACATTTTGTTATTTGTATATTTCAATGCGTGTAAGTTTAGTTAAAAATAAATACGGATTAAAAAAAATTACTTTTGATTTGAATTTAATGTTACAATAATTTTTTTAACAGGGATATGCGGTTGTCCCTCTTCCACTCACACTGCCTTTAGGAACTAATTGGGTTCCTTAACAGCGTGATCATACACTCGCAAGAAAATTGAATTCAGTTATACTGTGATAAAAGAACTTTCCCTGAAGGGAGCCTCTCTAAATGCACCACACTGGAGTGTGAAAATGATAGCAGTGGCACCGATATAAAGTTAGATACCATGTGCAAACATGAAATTTAATTTAAATGAAAGAAATATTACAACCTTTTTTTTTGACAATCTCTTCCAACCAATCCAAAGAAAGAAATTAACGAGGCCTTAAGTAATAATAAGACTGAAACCTTATTTAAAAAAATTGGGTACCAACAGGAATTGAAATCCCGCAACCACCAGGTTGGGAGACAGGTGTCTTACCAACTAGGCCACAGAGATCAATAGAGACACAATATCATTAACATTTTTTTTCTCGAGGCCATTTAATAACCAAAAATGACTTCAAGGGTATCACAAATTCATTTTAATATTTTTATTTTGGCAATGTCAATCATTGCAAAATAAATTGTATCTAAGTCTCTGCCAATATATAAATTGGCAAAATAACATGTATGTAAATAATATCTGCCCAAATACTACAATAACTGTGTAGTGCATTATTTTTTACAATTATCATTGACGTGTAGTCCAGTGTAAGGTTATGTCGTAGATTTTGATAATCTTTAACATCATCAGCCATACAACACAGGATGCATCTTGACTGTCCACTAGATTTTCTGCTACTTATCTCTCTTGGCAGCATCTCTCCTCTAATAGGTTATAACCAGTGTGTGGCAGTATTCTGTTATACCATCCAGCCATCTCAGCTTTGGTCTCCCCACTCTCCTACAACCCATCAGATTGCTGAATAAAGCCTTCCTCGTAGGGTCAGTTTCCTGCATGCAGTAAAAGTGCCCAAGTCAATGCAGTCTAGCAATTTTTAGAGCTTTTCCTACACTAATTTCACTATACAGGGTGTAGAACTCTTCATTATACCTGTCTCCACATGCCATTGTCACAAATTGTACCATATATTCTGCAGCGAATATTTCACTCAAAGGTATCAAAAACTCTTTCGTTCTATGTTGTAAGGGTTCACATCTTTGATGTGCAAGTTAGCTCAGGTATTTTAGCAGTATTTTATAAATTTGGCTTTTTATATTCATGGAGGGTAGGCGAGACTTAAGTAAAGAGATAAAATCTAAAATATATATAATATCTATTTGCCGACGGTGTTCTCTTGTTTATTTCTTCACTGGTGTTGTTGGTCGAGTTTATCTATGACCCTTGGTACTCAAAACAGGCCATATCTTCAAAATAAACGTACCAAAGAAAAGCCAAGGTGAAAGTCTACACTAAGATATAAATCCAATTACTTTGGTAATATGTGTATGTATATTATGTTACTAAGGTCAATTATTTTCAATAACTTATGTGTTTTTTTCCTTTGCCTCAGAATATGTGTGATTGCGGGATATATCAAATATTGTATTTTTCATGCCTTTTTTTTTTCGGCGACCTTAACTTTATTAGATTATTTTACTAACTGGATTGATTGTATTGATTACTTATTTATGATCATTTATTAATTTTCTGTTTTTTAAATCTACATGTAAAAGGGTGTGGGCTGAAAAACATCCGATGTCCTTATGGCCAGACTCACCCTCTATTGATGGAGGTGTATCTCTACCAGAGGAATGTTATGAGATGAGCCCAGACCTTAAGATAGCTTCTGTCTTAAATGTATTTTCTTTACCATTTCAGAAATATGTGCACATACTATTTGCTATCAATAAACCTATATTTATTATTATTATATAAGGGAAAATTAAAAAAAAAAAGCAGACTGCTCATGAAAGTATATTTATTTCAAATTTCATGATTATGAAAACAATTTATTCTTTCTTGAAAATTACGTAAGAATATATTATAATTTACAAATAAAATATTTCTTAAATATATACTACATCTAAAAGTTAAATTATATTATTATATATTATATTTAAAAATATTCATAAATATTTTTTTAATATAATAAGGCAAAAATAGCTGTTCATAGCTGCTGTTAAAATATTCAGTAATACGTCATGGTTTCCCGTTTTTTCGTCATAACACAGATCGTCATATTCGTATAAAAATAATTCGAGATACAATGATTAATAGTGATAATTCAAATGATAGTGAATAATAATGTTTTGGAATGGAGGGAATAAATATTCTTATTGTAATCACCATGTCAGCATTCTTCTCTTAAAACAAACATCACAATTGAACCGAGTACTGTCCGCATTCAAAATTCATAAATTCAATAAAAAAAATATATATTCTACTTGGTAACACAATTTTTAAAGTGTCGAAAAACACCAGATACAAAAAAAATGTTCTTTTTTGATGTTGACATTTGAAAAAAAACAACATGGAGACTGTATTTATAAAATACCTTCAGCCACAGATTTTTAACAATATTTGACATTGTAACTAAAATTCAAACTTGTTATTCGGAAATTTGTATAAAATTAAAAGACAAATAAATATCAATAAAATTTCATCGACCAACTACTATACTAAAACGAATAGCAATCAGTTACATTTTAATACATCACTTTCTCAACACAAGAGATCGAACCTTATGGACACAGCGATCCATCAAGTTCTTTTTCTTTTTCATTCCACCAGGTGAATATGGCTGAAGAGAGAGCATGGAAGGTTGTTTTGGTGACATATTCAATAGACCTTCGCAGCTCTGCGCTCTCCGTGGTCTTTCTGTTGTTTCTGTAATGTCATCTTCATCCAGTTTATCTAATTCATTCTCACAACTTCTCGTCAGATGCGAAGGATTCTCGGGTGTAGTCTCTCTCTCTGGCGAACTGTGTTCTGAAACATTATTATCACTATCTGTCTTTTCATCTGAATTGTCAAGGATGTTATCGTAGCTTCTAGACTTTGGATTTGGTGAGAGTCGTAGGAGCTCTGTTTGGTTGTTAGTGCTATCTATGGTGCTGGGCTGTGCAGCGAGGGTTTGTGTAGTGGTTTCCGAGGCTAGGCTAGGCGGTGCAGGGTGCGAGCGGTCCAGGGATCTGGCCCGCGGGGTGGGGCGTGGAGGGCGAGGCAAAGATGGAGGTGCCACACCGGAACGCGCCCACCATTTTGATGGACTTGATGATTTACGCAACCTTTAACAAACAGATTTAGAAAAATCAGTACCTTTTATATTTTATTAATTTAATGTTTATTGATTAAATTTAAGTGACCTAACCAAAATTGTGTGACAAATGAAATAGTGACATAGCAGATCAAGAATTATTTCATTCTAGCATCTTTGGATTTTAAAGAACAGAAATTTGATTATTAAAGTATTGGGTATTAGTCAGAAAAAAAAATCAATTGTACTTGAAGCATGCATGCATTTTTCAATATATGGTTTTTATTAGCAAGTGCTATTCCATATTGGTTGAAACAAATTTGAGTTCAGACCATGTCTGTATATAAAAAAAAATTATCCATGTGTTAAAATTGTTTTGCAGTAGCTAGTAAGAAAAAAACATGGTAATTTAAATGCAACTTCCTTCAATTGTATACTTTTGGTATATGCATTTGAAAAATGGTAAATTAGACTTAAGTTGTCTCACAAGCAAAGGCAATGCAAATTCACCTTGATAATATGGCCGCCTGTCCCGTGGGTCCATCTAGTCAGTCCCTCCCATTCTGATCCTTGTCACTGCCTTTGCCACTCTCTGAAGAGTGCATGCGTTGGTAAGAGGGCGGCGCCCTAGTCAGAGGGGCTGGGGTAGGGGGTGCGTTGCTGCCTGTCTCCTTCCCACCTAGTGGACCCCGGTTTAGTAGACCTTCTTTTAGCTCTCCACGCATGAACCTGCAAGATAAAATAATCAACTTATTATTTCTAATATTTTGCTACAACATTAGTATAGATAAATTTTACAAGCAGCATAAACGAATTAATTTGTTTTCATATTAAAAAAAAGGTTGTTAACACTATAGTTACAAAAAATATTAAGCAATTTGTTCCAGATTTCATAATTTTCTTGGCAAAACAGTATCTTCATTAATTATCGTGAATTTTTAGATTGTTTCTGCTGATGTCTTCTCAAATATGAGTTTTGATTGAAAAAAATTTATTGATTAGAGTTCTTATTCCCATTCATAATGATTGGTCCAGATGTTATAAAATTCAATTAAGTCTCCATATCTTTATTACAAAGGAAGTACATAATTCCAATACACAATTTATCTTTAACCCTTCCTTCCCTGTGATGTGTAACTAGTACACATTGCTTCTAAAAACTTTAATATCTCTTTAAATATAATAAATACTGGGTTCAGATTTTAGGTATTCCTCCGTAATACATTTTTTACACATTGAATGAAAATAATAATAATAATAATTAGCACTTATCGGCCACGTCAGAGATATTTTGTGAAAATCGGGAATAAATTCACCAATACAATCAAATATGTGCCAGGGTGTGACGTAGGTATATTCATTCTAAAAACCCACTATGGGTGAGGAAGCGACGCTATTCACGTCTCACTCTCACTCTACTTCGGTATATGGGAACGCAAGAAATAGAATCTCAGTTCGCTTCAGTAGCTTTCGGGCATCCATTTGAGGTGGTCGCTTCGCCCGTTTTGTGAATGTCGGCCGATGTTTTTTTCATGTTTTCAGCAATTAAATTTATTATCACTTTTGACTTCAAGTTTAATTAATTTAAGTGATTGGCTATGAATATTCTTATTTTTCCGATTTTAAATTGCTCATTTTTACAAGTGTATTGAATACACAGCATCAGAACGTGTGGATTTTTTTAGCACAGGAAGGGAAAGGTTAATAGATTAATCGAAATCCATTCCTAGATATTTTGCTTTTTTTTTACCAACAACCTCGTTACGCTAAAAGGCTTATAATGTGGGCCAGTTAATTAACAGCAAATCTTAAAGAGTACATATCATAAAGGGTATTTCTTTGTTTTATGTCACACATTTGACCTTAACTAATAAAATAATTATTTAAAACACACCAAGATCTCGTTTCATAGTCATTTGATGCTGACAACTTCTGTGGCCTAGTGATAAGATGTTTGGCTTCTACCTGGCGAGTTTAAGTTCAATTTTTGTTGGTAACCGAAAAACTAAAGAGGTTCTAGTCTGGTTACAATATTAACACACATTACATTGTGCGAGTATGCCTCTTCATGTGTGTAGTAGTATTGGTAACAAGTGTGATTACGAACGAGTTCAGTGCTTAATAAACTCGAAAGCTTAATTAATGAGGCTACAGACAATGTTGTTTCTCAGATATGCTCTTCAATATATGTCTGAATCACCAATTTGGATAAGTCGAAAGGTACCATACAAATTTGATTTACTTCAGCTGTTAATCATTTTGTATTTCTAAATTGTAAAATCGCAATATTTATTCTCTCACCTTTCTAACTTGTCCACGCAGGCATCCTGATAGTCGTGTATCCAGCGCACACCATTGAAGTGACATACTTGGCGCATGTCCTCTGGGAGGTGCTCTGGCTCAGGCCATTGGAAGTTGTCTATGATGGGGATTATATTGCACTGGGACTGTAAAGCTGCCACAATTTCCTGAAAACAAAAAATATTCTTTATAATGATTTGAATAAAAAATAATTATATTATTAAATTCAAAGTATATTCTTAACTAAAATATCAAAGGAATTGATTAATTTATTTGTATAGTACGAATAATATTAAGCGTATCTTCCAATTTAGAACCACTGGAGAAGGCGGTTAATTCACTGTCTATTATAGTCATATGCATAATACTACTTTGTACTGAAAGGTAAGGTTGAAAACAAGTTGACTTACATCAACTAGGCCATAGATATTATTAATAATTTTGACGAGTATGATTTATTTTAACTTTAAAAAAAAAATCATTTATTATTATATATTATATTATACTTTTGTCATATGCAGTACAACCTGGTAGGTTAATTTTCACATGGAAATCTCAACCAACCAGAAAGACGTTAAAAAGGCCTTATATGAATACCAGACTAGTACCTACCCTTTTTTGAAAAAAATGGGTACCAACGGTAAACAACTTCGCAATCTTCTGATTGGAAGACAGACATTTTATCTACTATGCCATGGAGGTCATTCATAATATTAAAATTATGAAAATTCATGAAAAGAATTTTCGCAGTTTTTCATCTAAGTATTAATTTAAAAAAAATTATAGGTTATTTCATTATGAAATTCAGTTATTGGTGTGGAAAAAGTATCAATGGTTACATTTAAATGTTTTTTTTTCATTAAAAGTTGGATTATTTAAACAAAACATTCATTATTATTATTGAATACTTACTCTGTGAACCCAATCCTTGCATTCTCCGTCCGAAACGCATCTATCCAAAGCTTTCGGAGTCAAGACCAGCAGAAAATGTTTTGCTTGTCTAATGCTTTGTAGTAGATTATTATCAAATTTGCCAGCTTCCAGCCTTTCCACGTCAATGAATACGGAAAAACCCCTCAGCTGCAGATGGACCTTGAGCAAACTTGCCAGTTGTGAACCATTAGACCGTCGGTAGCTCACAAAGACATCTAATGACTTGTCTAGACTTTCTTCACTGTTACATGATAGTGTACTTTCACTTGCTGGAAAGAAAAATAAAAATATCAAATATATGTCTACCACTATCAATAGTAAATGTGTATTTTGAAATTTGGTATCAAGAAAACATTAACAAGGTAGAGTGTGTATGGATAGATACCAAATGACCACATCCATTGTTGCATGGTCAGGCGATTTTACAGTTAAAACTTGATACCTTGACCATAAAGAGTATCTTTTCCGTTTACAACATCTAAACGCTGTTTAATTTTGGCCAGGCTTTCTTTCCCTTCTTTTGAAAGAAACTTGATATTAAATTTATAACATATCAGAATTTAACGAAACAACACGTCTTCTATCGCTTCTAGTTTTTCTGAGGAGAGAGGTATCAAATTTGAACTGTAGCAGCATCTGGCCCGCGTGATATATATTCATACACGCTTTTACTTTTTCAGACTGAGAACTTTTGGATTTGGTGGTATATAAAGTAATGTTTTTTTAGACATTGTCTGATGGATGAAAGCTGAAATGTTGGCCCTTTCTAAGATAATCAAACACAGCAATATTTAATTATTTATTTATTTTATTTTATTACAATGTACGGTCTTTTATCGACCATTTAAAAAAGATTACAAGAGAAATACTCAAATTAGAATTTTGAGTGCACATGAATATAAATACAACTAGTCACAAAGATTATCAACATTTATATTAATCATATATAAAAAAAACATCAAAATGCAGTAAGCATATGTATACCACCTATCAGACATAAAATACTTAGATTTTTTTTTATATAGCTTAAGACAATATGCATGGTTTTATACTTAGCACCTTTTAAATGGTAACATGCATTTGGTGAGCATGTAACATAGTTAAGCCATTGGAATATCATACAGGATGAAACTTGCCCACATACTTGATGCACAGATCCACTTCATTCTAGTGTCTTAAGTGGTAAAATGAAATACCTTTTTTTATATAAAATATTCCTGAGTAATTAGCTCACCTCTAATAGAATTTAATATCCTGAGTCTGTGGATGCTGTTAGTAATGCAGCATTCAGTCTCTAGCTGCTCATCGCTAAGGGCTCGGATGCTTTCTTTGTCTACACCGGCGTTGAGCATCGAGTATGTGTAAATACTGTACTCGGGCCCAATTATCTGCAAGAAAGTATTTAGATTGCCTGTGTCTCTGGAACTGTAGTCTGCCATTTTCTTTAGATTCTGAAGTTCTCTTGTGAATCTGAAATTTTCAAAATTGGTTGTCACATAAGTAAGCAAAATAATATAAATCCAAATTTGGATAATGAAAGAATCAAATTTCAAAAAGAATTCAAATGATTAACAAATGATTTTATAAAATCAAATCAAAAGAGTTAACATATATTTGAAATCTAGTATGTATTTTATATGGAACATTTTGACTTGAAAATTCACATGTTCTTAAATGGATTATTTCATATTGAAGCTGTGGTGTGTTCATAAAAATGTATATTTTTTAAATCTAAAAATGTTGTTACCTTCGCCTTTTGATTCCATTAGTTAGTCCAATATCTTCCTTCAGATTCAATTCTGTTAGCTGCAACAATAAATCTCCGTCGACTTTACTCTCCACAAAGTTGTTGGCATATTCAGTGAAGCCAATCTGTTTCACCCATTCCCTTACATCGTCAGATGACCACAATGGAACTTGCTGCGACAATTTGTGGGGCACTTCTTCTCCGATCAGTCTCAAGGCTTGCGCAGCATATTTAGACGCTACTGCATTTGGATGGCTAGCAACTTTTTTCAATGGTTCAATAGCCCCTATTTCTCTAAATATTTCCGTGTTGCCCTGTTGTTTCTTGATACCTGCTTCCATACAAAAGTGGAATGCGGCCAGATTACGGGCTTCCTCTCGTTTTGAGCTCAGTACAGGGACCAATTTTTGAAGCCAATTTTTACTCTGGCCATGAGCATGAGCTAAGTTGGACCTAGCGAATTCTGATGGATTGTGTGATGTTACGAAAGGTTCTACTAAATCTAAAGTTCCTGATTGTAATACTGCGGCTTCTATTTCAGTATTGGCTACAAGAACTGCTATTGCTAAGCAGGCATAATATTTTATATTGTCATCATTATGGAAAGCTAATGGGAATAACCACATGGGTACCTTCCTTTTGATCATGGCTTCTTGGTTTTCAGCCCCACCATAGAGAGATAAGTTCGCCAAAGCACCAGCACAATGCCGTAGTGTTTCAACATCATTTTTTCTACATTCAAACAGTACAGCATCTAAACCTCCTAGTCTTATTACATCGCTGCAAGTTCCTTCGCTGTGTTTAAACAAATGTTCCAGAATGCCAGTTCCAACTCGAGAATGGTCTACTGAATTTGTTATCTTAGCACATCTGCAAGCTGCATTCACAACCTTCTCCAAACCGTTGTCGACAACATGAGCTCTGTTTTCAGTTGTAAGACATTGTTCGAGCAACTGTGCCGATGAAAATTGTAGATCTTCATTGCCTTCAACACAATTGAGCATTAATAAGTCTAGGCCTCCGCTGTTTCTCAAGGCATTGCAAAGAGAATAGCCGAGTTCATGTCCATATGTAGGTACTGCCCATGCTCTTCTAATAATTTCATTGATTTTATTCAAATCTGCTGTTGCTTTCTTCATTGATGCTTCTCCACCCTGTGATCTCTTCAATGCTTTGACAAAAGCATCAAGTCGGGAGGAATACTTAGAAATGGCATTCTCTACATCCTTAGGGCTAGATTTTGCACAAAGTCTGTCTAAGTCATCAAACGTCATATTAGACAGGTCATCTTCATTAGTTTTAACGGTTCCATTCACCAATTGGCTCATCTGAAAACAAAAAAATAAGATGTTATGAATGATTTGATGAATTATTTTATAATATTTGTCAAGTGTATATGCCTTGCGGTTAGTTCTTTTATTAGTTTTTATGTTAATTACTCTTTCAATCGTATCACATTCAGTTCCAAATTGTTTTGGGGTTCGTTTTTCCTGTCATTCTTCACAATCAATGTTTGTCACTAATTCTGCCTCATAAGAAGCAAAACGCAACCGCATTCAAATGAAATAATTTAGCTGGTAATATTAGTACCTGAGAAGCAGAGGAAATGACACTGGAAGAGCTCATATTCTTGCTAGTATAGGTGACATTGGAGCGTGCAACGTGCTTCTCTTGGCTGCTAAAGACCCCTCCGCTTGCGAGAGCCTGACGCGCCCCCTGCTGCACACTGGCAGCTGCCTGCTGATGCTGGTGCTGGCTGCTGAAGGTCTGACTGTCTACCTGCACCTCCTGCTGGCTCATCTCACCGCCTTTCACCATCCTCTGCTCCTGTGACAATAATAATAAAAACTTTATAATATACAGTTGAACATTCTTTAATAAACATGCATAACAAGTTTGGCCATTGCATAAGCTTTTACATGTATCGTTTTTTATTATAAATATTAAAGTTAAATTTAGTTTGCTTGTTAAACCGGTAAATATTTGGAATCCGTTACTGTATTATCACTATTTTGAGTAAGGGTGTTGGTTAAATCTAGAAAGGGGTTTTATTATATTGCATTACACTTCAATTATACACAGTAAAACCTGATAGATTTATTGTCATTTGACAATCTCTTCTAAGCAATCTGAAATATGGTAAAAAAGCCTTAAGTGGAAACCAAATCGGAACCATTTTTATAAAATTTGGGCACCAGTGGGAATGGAATCCGTAATCTTCGGGTCGGAAGACAGTGTCTTACCAACTAAGCCACTTAAGTTATTAGGTTTTAGTAAAGTTTGGTTTCTTATGAGTCACGGGGACGGTAAGGAGAGGGAACAAACTTGCTCCTGATAATATGCAACTAATCACATCTTGTTCCATCGAGTTACGCCTCACAAATATCCCATATAAAAAAATATCATGTCTTTATTCTTGTATTTCCATGTCATAATGAATGCCTGAAATATGGCATATATTTTAGATTCATATATGTTAGATCTAAACCTCTTAAGAACGAAATTTTAAGTCGATCGGACCCAGAGGCTAGCAAGGTTTTTGGCGCCCTTGGCGATATTTTTTTGCGTGAACTTTAATATTTTCAATTTTGTCAAAGTATTAAAACTTGTAATTCAGGGACTAAAGGGTGCTGAGTGCGCCCTCGTGTTATCGGCGCCCCTGGCGACTCACCAAATGCCAAAGCCTCGCACACTACTGTTTGAACCATGATACCTTGAGAACCGTACATAAACCAGGATTTTACTTTGTATCTAAAAAAATGTGAAATACACAATCAAGTTTATCAGATCCATGTCGATCAATACTCACTCATTTGGGAAATAAATCAGATTAGGTGTTGGATAATATCCTCAGTGCCACTAAATTGGTTCAACACGGGTGAAGCAATGATATTTGTTCTATCAGTTGGTTCGTAAAGCAGTGTTATTTTGGCTGTACTTTTCAGGGGCATCTAAGCTAAGTACATGTAAAATCGCTAGGCAGTTAATATTACTTTCTTCATTATGAATATGACAGACTTTAACATTCTTATTTCAAAGCTTCTATACACCGTAAAAGGCACACCGTAAAAAGTTCGTACATATTCATAAAACAATTCTAAATTTTTTTCAATAATTCTCACGGGTTTAGAATTTTTATTTTTTAGTGTCAAAATGATCACCGTGCATTTTTTTTACAAAGACGATATAAAATTTCTGCCATTCACTGCGCAGCTTTCCGGAGAGAAGAATCTCGTGGGTTAGGACCCCGCATTATTTTGTATTGTCGTACTGTCTTATTTTTGAGCGGCACGGTGTATTTTTTCTTCATTATTATTAAAAAGTGTTCAAACACGGAATGTGTTAGAAAATTACATTAAAAATATCGACGTTTATCGAGTTTCGCCGAACATTTTTTTTTCGGTTGACTATCTAATATTCATGAGAACGATTAAAAAGCTAATTTAGTCCAGTTACCACAGTAAATTTACTTACCATAACACGTACAAGTGAGATATATGTATTTTCGACCTTATTGACGACATACTTATTGACGACCTCCGTGTCCGAGTAGGTGAGATGCCTGTCTACCAACCCGGAGGTCGAGTGAATTTTATTCGTGTTGGTACAATTTTTTTAAAAAGGGTTTCAATCTGATTTTCATTTGAGACCTCTTTATGGTTAGTTGAAAAAGATTACCACATGGAATTGAACCCATCAAAATATACGAACGTATAATATAAAACAATACAACAATTACTTAATATTAGTTGGTATAAAAATATTATAAAATAAATGTTTATCTATCATATGTTATACATCCTTTTGAGGGAAAATAAGTCTTGCTTAAAATATATATTTTTTTTAAATGGCACACTAATTTATTTTCAATTCATGGAGGCATACAAGTAAAACCAGTTCGCGACCCGCTAGAATTCAAACCTGGGACGTCCAAGTGATGGAAAACCAGTTCGCGACCCGCTAGAATTCAAACCTGGGACGTCTAGGTGCCAAGTTAGCATACTAAACAATAGACCACGGCACCGACGTACGACTTTGTGGTTAAAAAATATTAATAAAACAATCAAATTTTAAAAACGTGTGTATTTATTATTCATTTCTTACTTTCTCGTTTATCAGAACTTACTCATTCGAAATAACTTAAATATTGCTTTTATAACTTAAAAATTAACATTCGAATCTTAAGCACACATCAATTTATATCCATCTTAACTCATTTTTACTATCCACAAATACAATTTAAATAGTTTTAATGGAAAGGTGAACATAACAATACAAAAAAACACCATTTTGTGGATACATGGATCCACTTCCCTAGGCAAGGCCTGTGACGAAGTGGCCTCATTTATGTATAATTTACAATTTGTTGAACGATTGAGCATATACGCGTACTATCGATGCCCTTTGGGTTATTGTGGTAGGAAGTTTGTCTACTACTTGGGAGTTTTGCGTTCGATTCCCGATAATTACAATAAAGTGTCCCAGTTTGTTTTTTTATACGCCATTTTAACATTTTTCTATAAGGTTGTAAGAAATTGATTGCACTGAATCCTGTACACTAAGCTTAAAACGGTAGGCACCAGTGGAGATCACCGAATGAAAAAATGCAAATTAAAGTGAATAACTACTAAAATGTATTTCATAAATCGGTTACCCTGTCATTTGAGTGTCGTGTGTCTACAATGATGGTGTGAGTGAATGTATTTAAGGAGGATTGGCTTTGGCATGTTACCGGTAAAATGTCACACCGAAGTCTTAGTTCCGGTCGCACTTTGCTTCTGTAAGACATAATGTTCAATGACACACAGCTAGAAATAACAGATCACTTCACTTCTTAATATAAATTATTCAATCACCACGTATAAATATATTCGTTCTTGTAAAATAAACAATAAAATTAATTGACACATCGACTTTTCAGCGACTGATTTCAGAAAGTACTGAAACTGAAAAGTCACGCCTGAAACGAAGGCTGGAAGTTTCTCTCAAGAAACGAGCTTCCGCGAAGCGAACTCGCTGTGTGGAGTGCGCCGCTAATACTAAATACTCAAATAGACTCTCTGTTGACATTAACTCGGTAAGACTCATTCACTTTACAGGGTGCATCAGAACACTTTTGATCATCCTATTTTTTAAGAAATTTTCAAAATAGGTTGGTGATTCAAAATCATGAATGACGAAGTCAAACTATACCAGGAAGTTGATTTCACAATACTTTTTAAGGATACGGTATGTATTGATCGAATTTATGATTTCGAGTCCCTTTGAATAATGGTAATGAACGATTTTTTATTTATACAATTTTGGTTATAATTCGTAACGTGGGGTGCTTTTATAGGGTGGCCAAGCCAGTCGAAGTTTATTATTGAAAACTGTGAAAAAAGGCTTATACGAAGTGCTTCTTAGGCTGCATTCCCACTTAACCGCGAGTTTTCTTGGTAAAAATCGTACTGGTAAAAAATGTAGATAGGCAACCTAAAAATAAGACTTCACGCAGTGTAAAAAAATATATATACAAGCCCTGTTATCCCGTGAGTGTGCTATATTTTTAACATTCATGCAAATTATTCGATATACATACCTACATGTTTATTTTGTATAAAACCTATGCTTTAACTGCGTGAGAATAATGTATTTTATTATATTTTTTATTTAAACTAGAAGACATTTTTAGACACAAATATTTTATCAATAATTCTCACCAAGGCAGTTTCTGCGTGTGCCTATTTTATATTATGTACTTTTTAATTACTCGTATTAATGAAGGTATAATTCATCTAACTAATGATATAATACTTATCCAAAATGATATAAATTTATGGAATACGATCGAAAAACCTGAAGGAAATACAATGTCTCTACATCATATTTTTTATCTTGACAGATAAATTAAATACATTGAAGATAAAAAAAGATGAACATAATTTTCTTGAATCCAACTAAAAACATTTTTTTAGTAATTGTAGCATTAAATGTGCGCGGGTGGCGAATTAATTTAAAAATATATTCATTCTCACGTTATATTTTCAGTAAAATTGATTTCATTGAAAATTCAGTGGATTTAAATTTAACACACCGTATGTGTGTTGGGCAAAGGCCAGGACATTTTCCCGCGAGAAAATTATCCGGTTTCTTCTTCGGCCATCAAGCCCGGCTGCTGGCAGTGTGAATGCGAATTGCGATTTGTACCATAAACAAATATTGTTTTATTACTGGTCACACCGATGGAAGGCACAATGAACATATGGTGCGAGGAAATGGAAATGCAAGAATTAATTAGGTACAAGAAAATCTATTGTTATAAATATTTTGACAAAATTTCTAAACAAATATAGTAGAAAAATTCTTGAGTTTATTTTTCTATTCTTAAAACTTTTCTACTGAAAGCGGCGTTTTTTTTTCTAAAATCTAATTATTTTAAGATTTTTTTACAGAGTTTCACGGCTCTAATCTGTGTTTCATAGTTTGCTGTTTTATTTATTTCATATAATAATTAAATTAAACAAAACATAATTAAATACAAAAAGCTTTTTTTCTAATCCATTTCCAAACGGTAAAAAATATTTTTTACTAACACAACTTAATTACATTTTTCTTACAATATATATTTTCTATGACTTCGTTTATACAGTACGAGACACGTACATCAAGTTTTTTTGCTTTTGCGTGCAATGGTTAAAAAAAAATATATATAGATATCATGAAAAAAATACTTAAATTATAAATTCATTATAGATTTTACTATTTCTAAACACTATTTAATTAGTAAATCGATTGTTTGCGCTTTTAGAGAAGCTGGGACTATTGCACGGAATAAGCTTCCTCAGGAAAGTTGAAGGGCAGAGAATATTAAAGCTTTCAAAATAAGCTTATTTTTCAGAGATGATACAATGACTTAAAAAGTCTTAATTTCGGGGGAGGCGATACAACCACTTATCAAGTATTTTTCATAGATGTATAACTACGTGTCCCTAAATTCAGCTTATGTCGATAATCAGCGGTATAGAAATCGATTGATTGAGTGATAAAAAATATTGTTTGAAATAAATACTAATATTGAAAGATTTTATCTAAATAATACTCATTTAATGTTGGACAAAGTGAAACATAAATAGAAACTGTTATGCTGAATTATTGAATCTAAATTAGGATCACTTTTTATTGAACGAGTTTTATTTAATGTATCTGACATCGTGATGTTTCTTATGAGTGTATAAGTGATGGTTTAGAGATTTCACAACTCTTATTATTCAGAATTGAAATGATTCACCCACAGAGCTACGCGCTGGTTCAGATGAAATGGATTCTATTCCTTAGTCTCGATACAGGCGTTTACTCATAAAACAGGGTAAATATAACATTCCAGGTCAGCTATTTCCGATCGCTCACACATGAAAGTGTATTTATACTAATAATAGGAATATTTATAAATGTGCCCAAATTACTTCGCTCACAAAACAATGAAAAAAAAAGAAAAGGATTTCACAACTTTTTACAGAGCATGAATTCGAAAATATTTTTTTGGAACTTTTGGACAATAAAAACAAATTTTTAAATTCCGCAGTTGCTTAAATATTTTCAGTTCGTTTTTTTTCAACATTATTACAGCATGTAATAAAAAAAGTATAATGTAATTTTAATACTAAATTACACATCTAATCATTCAAATCTAGAAATGCTTAAAAATAGAGAGCAATAATTCTGTAGGAAAATATTAAAACCAGAGTGAAAATATTATATTGTATTACACTCTCACAGAATACAGAACTATCCGGCGGATTTATTGCCACGTGGCGATCTTTTCCAATCAACCAGATATGTGTTAACGAGACCTTAAGTGAAACCACATAGAAACGGGAAAGATGTACCAACGGGAATCTAAACCACACCCCTCGGGCTAAAAGATAGGCGTCTCACCAACTAGGCCACGAACATCGTGAAAATATGTCGTAGGAAAAGAGCAAAAGCTAAATATATTCTCAGCTTTTATTAATAATCAACGAAAATAAAGAACGAAAAAATAAAAAAACTTGAACAAGGATTCAAAAACAGAAAAAACTTAGCAGTATTACTCGTAAGAGTACACCGTATTTCCGAAATAACCGTAATCGAGTTTATCTCTCAAACTAAATTTCGTTTCCATTTATAAAGAGTTAAAGCTATTATGGCTAACTCAAGTATTTATTAACTCTTTATAAATGGAAAAGAAGGTTAAAACAATATTATTTGAATATATTTAAAAAAAAACAAAAACTTTCTAATCATGCAATGTCCCAAAAAGTATTGAAAATTTTCATTCCGTGATAGATATTTTTAACACTTGCCACCCTGTGATGGATAGCGAGTGACCAGAACTTGTATTTAATTTGATTATTCGACGTTTTAATACATAATAAAATTATTTTTATAGCTAATAACAAAAGAATAGCCTAGCAGATTTTGCATAATTTTTATTTAAAACATACATTTTTCAATGGACGCTTAGCGTCCAGCACCGTGGCTGGCGGAACTTTTTAGCACAGTAAGGCAAGTGTTAATGGCGATTAATAAAATTTATACCAACTTAAAAACGATCTCTTAACAAGTCGCTTACACAGAGAAACTATAATGTGTGTTGTGTAAGACGATACATGAGATAACAAAAAATAAACTCAACATATTTAAAAAGTATTTACTCATTTATTATTTTAATCCAAAAAACAAGATTAAGAAATTATTGTTTGAAAATTGTAAGTAAAAATGCAAAAGCAACGTGTATAAATCTGTATGGAACTAACGTTATACGTTTACGAGTTGTTCATGCATGTTAAGTTCAAGTGAATTTCCTTTTTCAAGAGTGATCCTCTCAATTGAACTAATATTATTTATATTGGTGTGGGAGAACCCAATTTCTGCCAAGCAAAAACAGCAAGATGACTGCATAAAATAACCTTGTTGTGTTACAATAATTTTATTTCTTATATTATATTATTTTGCTAGTACGTGCTCTGTAAATGGTTTGCATATAAATATCGCTTAGAAGATAATCTGGCGGTTTTTGGAAAGATATTAAAAATCATTTATTTTTTCAAATAGTTATCAAGGCAGAGTAAAATATTTAAGGTAGAGTTTTAAGATAGAGTAAAAGACGTTGAAAAATAATAGATATATTTAAGTGTTTATTAAAAAAACTTATTTGTAAAGAATTTAAATAGGTTTTTTAATAACTACGTGTCACATTATGTGGCCTATTTCGTAATATGCCTGTCTTCCAATCTGGGCGTTGTGGGTTCGATTCACGTCGGTACCCAGAGTTTTTTTAAAAAGGGTTCAAGTCTAGATTTACACCTTTTTAGTCGGTTGAAAGAGATTGAAACATACCAATAAATTCGCTAGGTGTATTATACATAATGAAAGTATAATACAATACAACGTAGATCATAGGTTATGTGGATATTGTGCGATGATAATGAAAAACTTTAAACAAACCCTTTGAACTGGCAATAAAGGTGCATTATACATAATGAAAGTATAATACAATACAATGGAGATCATAATAGGTTATGTTGATATTGTGTGATGATAATGAAAAACTTTAAACAAACCCTTTGAACTCACAATAAATTCGCTAGGTGCATTATACATAATGAAAGTATAATACAATACTGTGGAAATCATAGGTTATGTGAATATTGTGTGATAATAATGAAAAACTTTATACAAAACCTTTAAACTGACACTAACGTAAAAAATCCTAAAAAAAATTCGCAATTTTAAATGAATTTCCAAAAACTCGTCAAATTTTAACTTAATCCAATTTGATTTAGAAAGCTTTTGTGGCTAGGACGGGCGATATTGGCACACTGGGCTCAACCTAATAAAACCGCAATGTAATATCGTGTTCGTGAAGTCGTCACAGGGATTAAAAATCAATGCGAAATGGACTGAACCACCTTTACGTTGGATGCAACGGTCGATATTGTGCAAACTTTCTGCCAACTCGATTGTTAAATTATTACCCTGGAAGCAGGTTATCAAAAACTTTATATTTCTCAAATTTAAATGTACAATATCTATAAAGATAAAATTTAATTTCTTTACTATATGTATTAAGATCTTTACTATATGTATTAAGATTACACATTATGTATATGTTTAAAAAGAGATACAGGCACTGTAGATTTTTTTTGTATTAAAATGATCAAATTAAAAAAATGCGCATAAAAAATACAGGAAAAATGAGATATACACTTTTCATGAATACTTTTAATTTTATTGCTTCTAGTGTGCAAACTATTAACACAATCTTCCGTTATTTCTCAAGTTATTACATTGGTGCCTCAAGTGATGGGTGCAAAGTATTAAAAAAAGAAATATGCTAAAATTTATGTATGATGGTGACATACTTATTCGTGAAATCGCTTTAAAGCGATCTATTTTAAATACTGTAATTTTTATATAGTGTTGATCATTTAACATAGTCATATCTTACTATTGTTTCTATATACACATTTAAGATATATTAAAAAACAAACGCACGTCTCATTACATTAAAAATCTGTAATATTTATCGATTGGTTTAAATTATATGCGATGTTCTAATACTGGGATACCTTTTCAACTGCTACAATTAGCAGAAAATCTAAGCACAATCTGTGTTGGAAAATTAATGCTACTAGCGCAATCAAGAGAACATCGAACTTGAGCTATTTCAATGATTTTGGTTAGCTTAGTAACTGAACATATCGAAGATATATGTTTCGAAACATTTATGTCGGTTGTAACAACTTGTGTTCGTTCGTTGATTGCTTTCGTGGTGTGTTTATTTTTGTCCACGCATAACTCGCACTCACTTTTATCTTCGTATCAAACAAACTGAATATTCTAAAGTACTAATATTCTGCAGCACTAATATTCTACGGTTCTTGTTTCCACCCGATTCTACGATTTCTTGGAAATAACAGATTGTGCCAAACTATTGTTAGCTCAGTGGTTACTTTCAATTTCTCAGTTGTTGTACAAATAATAATATGTACACGTCACAAACTCAGTTATATCAAAATGTGATCTGGTGCCAAAATATTTACTGCAAACTCTCACTTTGCATTAGTTTAAACTGCACTGATGAAATGAACGATTTATCAATAGAACACAATTTTAAAAATACAATGAAAAACAGATGAGAAAAACTTTTTTTAAATTATGATTTTTAGTAATTTACTAATTATTTGAATAACATTCAAATCACTGATTTTAAGTTCCATATATTATTTCCCCTTTTACGATGATCAACTTGCTGGACAATACAAAATTTGTGGAATAATTTCTTTATGTAATATTTATTCTGTTGAATGTATGGATATTATACTCATTTAAGTCCTGAAATATTCATCACCCTGAAATATTCATTTAAGCAACAATGGAAATAAACATATATCTTATTTTCATCACAGTGTAAATGTGAGTGAAATGGAAGGTAGAAGAATAAAAAGGAAGGCATGGTTAGATCAAGAGAATGATATTTGGAAAGAAGGAAATATAAAGTTAAAAAAATTGTAGAAGCTGTATGGATGTAAAATACACGAAAGATGTGTGTCACGATAGGAAAGTCTTGCGTTCTGTCCTATTTGCCTAGTCTGACAGGGGCACGGTGCAATGGTATGTACGAGTATATATATATATATATATATATATATATATATATATATATATATATATATATATATATATATATATATATATATATATATATATATATATATATATATATATATATATATATATATATATATATATATATATATATATATATATATATATATATATATATATATATATATATATATATATATATATATATATATATATATATATATATATATATATATATATATATATATATATATATATATATATATATATATATATATATATATATATATATATATATATATATATATATATATATATATATATATATATATATATATATATATATATATATATATATATATATATATATATATATATATATATATATATATATATATATATATATATATATATATATATATATATATATATATATATATATAAGTTATATCGCCGTAACGTTATTTCGTTAAATACAATTTACTTATTTGTTTTAACATAAAAATATTTATTCAAATATAAAATTTCTTTTAAAAAACACTACACGTATGTTTTAAAGTAAATTTTATATTTGAATAAATATTTAAAGATTTTTTTATTATTTGTCTTTGCTTGAAATTAATTCACATTTGCAAAAATATATAGACTGTGAATTATCCGTTTTAATTTCTTATATTTATATTTTTTTAAATGTACACATTCTAATGGGTAATAGGGCTACGATGGAGTATACTTTGCTGGAAAGTGTACCTCTACAAAATATCGTAATGCGCCATGTTGCAATACCACCAGCAACACTACTACCAAGTCCAATTCATTAGCGTCCTCGAGTGGTCTTTTGGCTCCGCGAACCCTGGGCAATGTGGCCACTGACATTAACACCAGTGTCATAGCAGATAATGAATGGGCGAATGGCGAGTCTCCGGCGCCACAAAACCGGATCCCCCCAGCTAAGGGAAGGTGACCCCTACAGAAAAACCCATCAGAGAAGGCAACGGGAAACCACTCTGATTATATTTTCCCAGGAAATTCACTATGGCGAGGAACACAACAATGGCCCCTAGTCCCGGGCAGCCCTTCAGCCGGAGTGCAGAGGAACTGTTCCGGGCGGCTCAGGACCGAGACGGATTCGCCGAAGTGATCGCCAACGTTGGGGGGACCCGACAGGGCACTTAGAAGAAGAAGAAGAAATGTACACAAGTAAACTATCACAAAATGTCCGACAAAATTTCATCACTTATTGAAATCAATATTACTTTGTATAAAAAAAAAGCAAATGAAAGATCGCGACTTGATAAACCTTGGTTTGAGTAAAAAGGATAATGGCATGTTTAATGTAATTTAAAGAGAGATATTTAAAAAAACTCACTGCACCTTCGTTAAATGTTGAATCCATTGTTTGTCACCAAATTACACAACACTTGTGAGAATTTCGTTTATTCAAATTATATCGTATAATACGAAATGTTTGTTTGAATATGAATATCATGAACGTCATACCAGTATATTTGTCCAATTAAATAATCAATAACACTAAAAAATTCAACAGCAAAATCTGTAAATTATTTTCTAAGTAGTTTTAAATTCCATTCAATGTTAACAACATCGCTAAGGTGTTCCGTCAAATGAAATTCATCTTCTTAAACGACAGAAAAAATATTTTATTTGCTTTAAGTTTTCTTTTACGTTAGATAACGTTTATCTCCGGAGGTTCAACTGTTATCTTTCTTCATTTTAAGATGTATACATCTACACGTTGATTCAGAAATTAATTGTTACTTAAATACTTGTAGCATGTTTCTACATTGTGTTAGTATGAATTAAAATTAATTCATATGGAATATGTGACTGGCATAAGTATTTACTGAGGAATAACAGTCATCATCATCATAACCAACAAATCATGTCACTATTGGGATAAACTTTCGCTTTTGCCACGTCCCAACACTTCGTCATATAATATTATAAAGGATTTTCACTCTTTTCCAATTCGGAATTTGATACATTTGGTAGTGCTACGTTTTTCTAGGTCATCCCAAAGTTATCGTACCTTCTTTACAAATTAATAAAAAATGAAATAGAGTTTATAAAACGATAAGCATTGCTAAAAGAAGGTAAGCAAAATGTATGGTTATATGAACAGCGTCTTATTATCTTCTTTGTAAAATATAAATAAGAAACTAGGATATGTGGATTTTTTTCATTTGAAATTATAGTGATGCTTTATGTGTCACATTTTTTAAATTTTAAAATCTGATAACTCCATATAATCTTGATCTTCTTCTTACTTGTTTACTACTAAAACATCTGTTTAAACTTTTAACTACCTATGTGACGAGCTTATGGCCTAGTTGGTAAGACGCCTGTCTTTCCAATCTGAGGAGCGCAGCTTCGATTTTCGTTAGAACCCAGATTTTAAAAAAATTAGCATTTTTTCACTTCCCTAAACCGAAACCAAAGACTTCACTAAAAATCCAGTTTTTTTTCAAATAGCAATGAGCTCGCCAGGCTATAACGTATACAATATAACATAAACGTGCAATCAACCTTTCTCGAATACGAGTATATTTAACAAACATAATATGAGGATTATTTAAGTTGTATAAAGAATAACACTACTAAACTTACTGAAAATTGAATAAAATGTCCATCACCGGTGTCTAATGTCACTGGAACGCATCTAACTCTTGGACTAAAAGGGGCTTCTGTGATTTCAATTCTTGGACTAAATGGGGTTTCAATATTTTTTCTCGGAGTAAACGGTACCTCTGAAACTTGGCGACTAAATGGTACTTCAGAAACATGACATCTTGGGCTAAATGGAGTGTCACAAAGTTGGCTACGCGGGCTGAAAGGTGCTTCGGAAATTCTTGGACTATAAGGATCTTCTGAAACTTGGCTCCTTGGACTGAATGGAACTTCAGTTATTTTAATCCGTGGACTCACTACGGAGCCGGGCCCTCCTCCCGGAGTGCAAGTTCCTGGTGTATCTATCACAGGAGTTGGTGAATCGGGACAAGGTAGTCTCAACAGGGTGCTGGGCCGGAGAGCTCCTTTTCTCACAGGCCACGGTGCAGACATTTCGTACTCCACAATATTTATATTATATACATTAAACAAACCTCACTAATGTCGACAACAGATCGTCGTTAACGAAGCACTAACAACAAACAATTTATTGATAATTAAGTTTTATTGTCTGTGGACATAACAAAAACGACTGTCACTTGAAATAAGTCAAGGTTAGTCTTATAAACCACCGAAAGACAGTTAAAAACTGATTTTTTCTTGAGCACGCTACCAGAGCATTAAAATTATTCATGCGCGATATCACTTTTGAACTTTGAATCTATCACACCAACTGACTTCTGATTTGTGTAGTGAAATCTGTTAATTAAATACATTGCCGACTCAACCCAAAATATTTGAGAAAATCATAAATACACAATAATAATCTTGAATTTCAAGTAAATATGTTTACATATAAGAGCATTGTTGAAAATTATACAAATAACGCCCGTTTTTTTATATAATACAAGCGCGTTTTTTTAAATCACTATCAAAATTCTTTTCGCGTTTGATTTGACCACCGAACGGCGGCGTGGAAGGCGCCCAACTCACCCGAAATCTTCTTCAAACGTTCGATGGAGTTTATTTCGATTCACTTTTGGGCGAGGGGCGGGAGTTCAAGCCGCCCACGGGTGGCGGGCGGGAGCGATGATGGTCACTATGACGCGCAAATCACGAAAACAGACTATTTCCTTCGAGGTGGAAAACAAACTGTTTCTTTAGATCTTGAAGATCGTCTGTTTCGTATGGAAAAATATTATTATTTTAGATCTTGCAAGAGAATTTTTACTTATTATGTGGAAGTGTTTTTTTCAACTTCAAGACGACCTCCGTGGTCTAATTGATAAGACATCTGGAGATTGTGGGTTTGATTCCCGTTGGCATTTATGTATTTTTTAATTGGTTCCAGTTTCACATATCGAAATATGTACAAACATAACTTTGTAGTTCGTTTTCCCTTGGTAAGTTTTCATGCGGTTTTCTTACCAAATTGTTAAGTTTTTCTAAACATATACAGATGCGAAGAAGTACCTAATCTAACGACCGCAGCCACAAGTTTCCTATCCGTACACTCAACTTGTATATATTTTGTAATATTTTTAATATCAATAATAGTAAGTTCAAATCCCGAACTAGAGCACACTTGATAATAAGATGAGTCCAGACCTTTTGGTAGCAAATTATTTACCCTGTTCCTTATACGAATCATGAGAAATTTACATATATTTTTTCCTTGTATATTTTTTTTGACTGAGTACTATTTTTATAATTCTTTTGACAGTTAAAGTTAACAAACAAAATTTCGTGACCTACTAAGTTTGATGTGTCTTCTTAGAGCGTTAATTATAATTATAATTTTTTTATAGTTAGTAACGATTGATTTATTTACAGTCGTTTATGAGAATTCATTTTGCTGCAAATAAACGAGATTATTAATACAAACATATTCTTGTAATCAGTATAGAAACATCGCCTTTTTTATACTTAAAAGTAAATGTTTTTATTTAGAAAATAGATCGATTCTTTTGATCTGAAACATACATTAGTTTATTTGATCTAGAAATACATTTTTCCTTAGTTCTTGTGTTCTTCGCTGAAGAAAGCCGTTTCCATTGATCAAAAAAACTAAGAATTTCTTTCATTCTGTTGACTACCTCCATCGACATTCTGTTGACTACCTCCATCGATAAACTGGTTAACGGATTGTTTGATCAAAACAAATGTTCTTCGTTCAATTATAGTCTAACATATTTTGTTCCAATAAGAGTAACAAAGCGTCTTCACGCAGTCTTTTTATTTTTAGTATTTCCACTTTTATACTCGTACATCTATTATTTTTTTTGAAGTTGGATTAAGTTGAAGTTGGATTTAATTTTTAAAGGTATCTCGTACCTTTAATATAAGGACATTTAATTTTTAAAGGTATCTCGTACCTTTAATATAAGGATATTTAATTTTCAAAGGTATCTCATACTTTGAATACAAGGATATTTAATTTTTAAAGGTATTTCGTCCCTTTAATATAAGGACATTTAATTTTTAAAGGTATCTCGTACCTTTAATATAAGGACATTTAATTTTTAAACGTATCTCGTACCTTTAATATAAGGACATTTATTTTTTAAAGGTATCTCGTACCTTTAATATAAGGACATTTAATTTTTAAATGTATCTCGTACCTTTAATATAAGGACATTTATTTTTTAAAGGTACCTCGTACCTTTAATACAAGGACATTTTATTATTTCTAAAATTATAGTACTAAAGTGAAATAATAAGCACATGGTAGCCATGTTCGGGGTATTAAAACAAGTTTTTTGATGGTTGGAAAAAACTTCCACTTAGTAATGAGCCGCTATGGTGTACTGTATACAACGAAAGTGTAATGAAATAAACTTAAATAGTAAAATAATGTTACGTGTAATTTATTCACAACGGAATAATATTTTTAAATACTTTATGTTCGTCAAAAATTTTGGTTACGTTATTAACCATGACTGTTTATTTCGACCATAAACGGCTTCCGTGGCCGAGTTGGCAAGATACGTGTCTTTTAACCCGGAGGTCACGGGTTGAATTCCCGTTACATCCCAGATTTAACAAATAAAGTGTAATATAATATAATATTGTACAATACAATAAACGGTATAAAGTACGTTTTAACAATAGTTTACCAGAAAATATGCTTTATTATTATACATTAAAATGGTAAAACGATATCCGTAGCTTAGTTGTTAAGGCGTCTATCTTTCAGCTTAAGAGTTATATGCTCGTGAAAATAAACATGTCAGGTTGTAATACATACAACGACAGTATAACACAATACAATAAAGTAAACACAAAAAAAACAATGTAAAACAAAATACTTGTAATAACAACTATACAAAATGAATACATAGTGATTACAACTATACAAAATGAGCTCGTATATATTTTTAAAAAGTTGTCAAACAAACAGCTATCATATATGCATTGTACAAAATTGTAATAATGAAAATGCATAAAAAAATAAAAACTTATGATGATTTTTTAAATTTATAAAGTCATAAAAATATGACCTTTTGATATTGACTGCAAAAAGGCGATTGAAAATTATATACAACATATTGACATAGTTAGTTTTACATTTAAAATATTTATTAATGATATT
Source organism: Odontocerum albicorne (assembly GCA_949825065.1). Classification (NCBI taxonomy): domain Eukaryota; kingdom Metazoa; phylum Arthropoda; class Insecta; order Trichoptera; family Odontoceridae; genus Odontocerum; species Odontocerum albicorne. The sequence goes on along the minus strand of OX463840.1, from coordinate 10,924,125 downwards.
TTACAGTGCGAGAATAATAATTTATCATTATTATGGTAATAATTTGTGTGACATTTAATGAATTTACAATGGCCATTAAAACGCTAAAATACGACAATTTAGAATATGATAAACACGCCATTCTACCAGATTTATTTTTATGACTATAACAGCGACACCAGAGAAAAACATTACAAATAAATTTAAGAATAAAAAATGTTAACTGTGATATTTCGCTCAGCTCTAAATGCTAGTATTTTCCATAACACTTTATTGAATAGAACTACATGGCCGATAAGACAAAAGGAAAAAAACTTGAAATATTCCTTCGACATGTGATGTTGGAGTCGGAAGCTTCGTACCCCATGGACCACAAGGCGCACCAACACCTCTATCATCCAAGAATTGGAGATTACCAAAAAACTTTCGACAACGTGCAGAAAAATAATCCTAACGTACTTTGGACATGTTGATAGAAATAATTATGAATATCCAGAGAAGTTGGTGATTACGGCGACAGTTGAGGGAAGGCGTATAAAAGGAAGGTGTCATGTAAGATGGACGGAGCAAATAAAGGAGTTAACAGGATTATATTTAAGGGATAAATTTAAAATGACCCAGGACCGGGAGAATTGGAGACAGGTGGTATCGAAACAGCAGAGGACCACGATGATCAGCGTTGAACACGCGATGAGGAAGAAGAAATGCTGACGAAAGTATGTTACCTGGTCATCATATAGAAATGCTGACGAAAGTATGTTACCTGGTCATCATATAGAAATGTTATTCGACCATATAAGTGCATTGATTGTATTCGGCTCCGTAGAATACACAAATTAGCCTATTCATATCTGCACGAGCCTGGCGCGTATTCCGGGCACCGATGACGCGGATGGACGACGTGGAGTGTAAACTGACGCGATGCGCGATAGTCCGCACTTGTACTGTAAACACGGTTTCACGGTCATCACGGCGTTATTTCAGGAAGGAATTCCAACTATTTCAATATGAGGGGTGGAAATCTGGATACTATATCCTTGTTAATATTTTACAAATATATCTCGGTTTCAATCCGACTTTCAGGTCCTGGTCTATCTCACTTTATTTATTCATTCCGAGTGAGAGGGAATACAGAAATATAAGATACTACAAAAAATACAATAAACTCTCGATTATCCGGAGTAAAAAAATAACCCAGATAAAAAAAACTTTTATTTAAAATACTACAGTAAAGAAGTTTGTTTTTTTTTTCCGATCTTCACTTTTTTGCAAACGATACTTAGCAGATTTCGCAACATTAGCTTAGAATGGAGAGATTTTAAATTGACACCACGACCCGAAAACTCACCAAAGAATATTAAAAAGTTAAAAAATTACACTAAAAACAAAAGCAAATCGCTATGTGACACGAAAATACAAGATTGAGGATATAAAATAAGAAAATAACTAATAAAAAATTTCAATAATACACCAATCGCAATGCACACGTAATTTAAATTTACAATTTGACGTGATGTGCTCGCTCACTTGTATCAAAAGTAAACACTGAATTTAAGTGCGCCCAAATAATAATAATCTGCAACTTCATCGCCCGGGTTTTCTTGTATATGAAGCGTTCGGAATTGCACCATTGTTGCAATCTCTTTTATATTACCAATTTCGCCAATTTAATTTTCTGGTACATATTATGTTAAGTAGTCGAATGAAAAAAATCGTTTTTTTTTACTGCCCCGGTTAATCCCGATTAATGCGACCTCGGATAATTCAGAGTCTACTGTATAAAAATATCTAAATATTAACTTGATTCATACAATCTGCTGATAGAAAGAAGTACATAAGTAATTCGCACATAACGTCAGGGCCCAGAAGGCCCAGGGCCAAATGATGTGCAAGAAAAAATATCAACGTGTTATTTCGATTGTGTGTTTAATTTCGGAAAAAACGATTTTTTACCTAAATATCACGAACATCGTGATATTTAGGTAAAAAAATTTAAAAGTAAAATCGCTCTGGAACTCTTTTTTTAAATATATGTGTTTTAATGGGAATCGATCACGCAAACAAACCGTGGGCTGGAAAACAGGCTTCAAGTCAACAAGGCAACGGTGATCGAAAGGTATATAAAAACAAATAAGAATATTAGTAAAAATATAAAATAAATCACCATTGATGATATTACGTACATTCTAATTGGGATTTATTTATTTAAATATAAACTAGAGCTGACCAGTTATACTGATTTGAATCCTTTCCTTATTTTTTTTCGTAAAATAGTCTTATCAAAATATCAATGTCAGCTTTTAGAATCCTTACGTAATCCTAATTTAAAACTTTCCACGTTTGTCTGCCAAAAACTAAGTCAAAATATTCTACAGAGTCAGTGTTTCTCAGACAACTAACATGGCTCAGTCAGATTGTTGGTAAGAATTTAAATATACTACAAAACGAGAAGAATCTGGAAAGATTGAGTATTAACGATCATTGAATAAATAGTGTGACACAGAAAAAGTGGCAAGCGAGTATCTAATTTTTTCAAGGTATTTATAAATAAAAAAATGATTTGTTGAGGGATGTTTGATTACACATGTGACTACAAGAATGGAGCCAAAATTTGATTAAGGCAGCTATTAAGCGTTTAAGAACCAAAAACAAAGACGAAAAAGGTCTTAAAGTAACAGCAGTCAGACCCGCCGAGAATCAAATATGAGCTTTGTTGTTAAGCAAGCTTGATAAGCAATAAATAGACAGCGGTGCTGAGATATGTTCTTAATAAAATAAATTAAACACTTCGGCCGCATTATGCCCCACTGTATGTCAACTTATGTCAAAACAAATTCAAACTTAGCGTGATATAAGAATTAAAAAATGACTTAGTTACTAAAAAACAACATTAAATTCCTAAACTCTTATTTTACAAAGCAATGAATTACACCTTTTTTCCAATATTTGCAATGCATAAAAAACTTCTCGTCTAGGTTTCCATTTTTGAAATTAAATCGTGTATTAGATTTATAATAGCAACATTAAAAAGATATTTTCACAATAAAAATACATTATTTAAGGATAGTTAAATAAAACAAACTTCTTTTAATTAAAAAAAAAACTATAGGCGATAAAAATAAAAGTTTAATATATTATTTAAACGAATTCGAAATGGGATGAAAATTTCAGTACTGACAACTTAAGAAATAATAGATTATAAAAAATATCGACTTCAATTTAAGTTTGAAAAGCATAGACAAAAGACACGTGAGGTAGAATAACTTTATACTCGATGACAGAAGAGTTATGACATTTTAGTAGGTATATGTGACTATAATTTTCTTTTCTTGTTTTACGTGTTACTTGCGGGTGGCGATGTGTGTTGTATTATTTTTACATACATGAAATATTTGCGTCTTTATTTTTTTCAATGTCGCAATATTTTAAGAAATCAAGGAAAATAGGATTTCAAGTGTTTGTTACATTTAAAAATAATGATCGCAAAATAAACACCCATGTATTATAAAACAAAGAATGTTTAGGAAAGTTTTTATTTTAACAGTAATTATTACGTATTTACTAGAATAGTTTAAGTAACTGAATTTTAAATAATGAAAGATATTTTCGGTTTTATAGTTTTTTTGATTAAATAAAAAATAAATATATTTGGATTCATCTAAAATTTTAGGGATCCTTTTGTTTAAATTTTTCAATAATTGTAATAATATTAGGCGTAAAATAAGTTAGTATATATTCTTTATCTTGAAAATAAAATATTATTTTGTCTCTAAAGCTCTTATTTTTTTTGTTATATTATTATAATATATTAAAAAAACGTAAACTCTTTCGTCGAATCCATAATGGATAGATGACATAATATTTTTTTTAAAACAATGAAGTAGTAAAAAGTTTTTTTTTCGTATAAAAGTATAATAAAAGATTTTATTTCCCTTCAAAGAATTTTTTCATGAATTATATAACTTTTGGCATAGATTGAAAAATCGATATATTTTTGCCTCTACACACGCAATCAATTTCCACGAACAGAGCAAAACCACTAACATTAAACATACTTGGATACAGTCTTTTACAGTCAAGAACAGGTGTGCAAGGGTTTAAGATCTTAGTTGCGCGAATAAAATAAAGTCTGAATTTTATTTTAATGAGGCAAAGTAAAAAATGCGTTCGAAATAGATGTCTTGATAATCTTATAACAAAAATACACTGAATTTTTTCCAATGATTTTACTTGAATCGGTTTATAAACTACGCAAAAAGGAAAACTTGCACACTTATGAAAATGGAAAAAAGTTAGGAAAGAGACAAAAAACGCGAATAGCATGAACTTTTCCCAACAGGTGAATTATAATACTCGTACATTGTGAATGAAAACTTAGCTAAAACAAGTTTTTAATTTGATTTAAAAAAAGGGATAGCTAAAAGTTTAATAAAAATTGTTCTTTTAAATTCAAGGCATCGTCTTAGATTTTAATCCTTTAGATGTAAATGTGAACGATAGGAGGTCAAATGTCAATGTCGTGTAAGGTTAATCACAAAAGAGCGGCAAAAGCAATGTGCAATGAACGAGTACAAGGTGCCAAGCAAAAAAAGCCTTCGATATCGTATCGGCAAACCCTTGGTGATCCCTTGGGAGGGATGGAGCAGTTCCTCGCGGGTCTGTACATGACGAAGGGTGAGGGTCTGAGAATCCTCGAGAGGGTAACCAGAACTCCCGCTGCCATTACTCCTCGCGGGAGTGGAACCGATCGATACCACTGGTCGTTATACCTTCCATGCAGTCCTCTTTCTTGGCATGGAGGCCGAAGAAACAACGGACGAGTGGATCGCTGCGCGGCTTGGACGCGACTGAGTCGATTCCACCCTCAATCCTCCCAATTACCCCTCACTGAGGATTGTGTGAGGGGGATCTGGGGTGGATATTTGGGCTATGGGAACGGGGCTGGTTTCAAGCCGAAGTAGGCCACGCAAAATATACGCAGTTAACTTCTCAGTAAATAATACGAAGTTTGTTTAATTGTATGTATTTTATTGTTTATTACATAAAGAAGCAAATGGTCATGTACTTATAACTAACGGATATTATCTTATTCTTTATTTAATATTTAAAAATAAATTACTTTGTTATTCCAAAAATTATATTAATCCCTGCTAGACGTGTTTCTACCCCCTATCCCGAGGTTCTCTTCAGGCGCCATTCCGTTGAAGAGAACCTTAATTCAGATAGGCGGTAGAATAGTGTTTAGCGGGGATTAAGGTGATTAGTGAAATAACAAAGTAATTTATTGTTAAATGTTTTAATATGGAGTTCCACAAAGTTAAAGTCAAAACCTTCGATAAACTTCTGATAAATTATATGTTCTTATCACCTTATCTAACCATGGTGTGAATCAATAGATTAAGTGTGTGAAGAAAAGTTTTGTGTGTTTAAGTTTATTAATTAATATAAGTTTATAAATTTCAAACATTAAAAAATATAATGTTATGTCAAAATATAATGTTATGTCAAAATATAATGTTACGTCAAAATATAATGTTATGTCAAAATATAATGTTATGTCATAATACAATGTTATGTCAAAATATAATGTTATGTCAACAAAACAGTCACAAAGCGGGAGTCCCCCGTTAGAGGCCTATTTTTTTTAAAGAATTTCTGCCAGGTTTTCACTAAATGTCTTTCTTATTGGTTTAAAGAGATTGCTACATTAAATAAGTCCGCCATATGTTTTACAAAACGAAAGTGTAATGTCATACGATGAAACAAAAATATGATTTAATATAAATAGATTTATTAAAATTATTTGAAAAAAAAAAACAAATTTAATTTATATGATGCAATATTTATAAATGTAGCTCTCAATTATTAAATGTATTTATTTTTTTGTAGAACAAGTCTCCTTTGTTTACAAAAATTGTTTGATTATGATATTAATATTGATTAAATTAAATTTTTATAAACAATTTATATGAGAGATATTTATTATTTTTTCGCTTTTGATGTGTAAAGATTCATGAACATGCACAAAAAATTAGGTATAAAATGAACAAAATTTGGTCACAGTAATAATAAAAAAAAACATGAAATTTTAAGATTTAATTTGATTAAAAAATATTATTACATTGTAAGTAAAATTAATTAGTACACCCAATTCCGTACCAGCACTGATAAAGTTTAGAGGGCAAACCAAATTACTTTATATTCCTGTCGTGTCTTGAATAAATAAAATTATGAAAGTAGAGTACGTAATTATTTAATTTTAATATGTAATTATCTACAATTAATACACGAAAGTGTGAAAGTATTTGATCTGTGAACATTTAAAATGTGAATACATTTTTCTATACGTATTAAATTTTAATTTACTATTTTCTAAGTTTTTATTTCGTAATTAAAATCATCAATAGCTATTTGTAAAATAACAATATGAAATACAGAATTACGTACAGTAATTAAAAGACATACAGTCTCAATAATTTGATACTATCGAATAGGAAAAAGTTTTATTCATACACCACGCTTAGAAAGTGTACAAACTTAAGTGTAATCAGTATTATCACATATGTAAGTAAGTATGCAGGTTCTTTTACACCCTTTTATATTTCACTTAGTAACATTCGAGTCAATAATTTCCAGTGATATGCTCGTACATGATTTATAGTTTTTAGGGGTACTAAATATGTATAACTTGAGTTAGCCTCCGGCGCCAATGTGGCGTCGCTACGCGCGTTTTCCCTCCACAAAAATGCGCGGGAATGTACCAAGGCGGGAAAACTTAAGACGCAATCTCTGTCTCGTAGTAGGTACATTCAAGTACGAGTATTCTATTATCATCGGGTATCGGTCAAGAGTCCTTATTAGTTTAAGCAGCTTTGAATGAGATTTATACTCCTATAATGGTATGGAACGACGTAATAAGGTTTAACTATGTTATGTTTAAATGCCCTATAGCAAATTAATTGTCTGTAATTCGAGAAAATGGGGTTTCAATAACCGAAAATACATTACCTACACCAAATGTTTCGCGTTGAAAAGGCGATAAAAGTAAAATTATATTTCGACGACTTTCTTCATACTGGGAACCTGCTATAACCATCTGAGTTATGTTTGACCGCCAATCTTCAAGCAAGATAATTGACTCAAAAGAACTCTTTTTAGAGTTAATTTTGAGTCAATTGTCATCAACTTTATATTAAATAACTTCTTTTTGATAAAATTTCTTACACAGAGAGTTAGATCTTAATTGTAGGATTTTGGCTTGTGCGCAGTTGCATGCACCACAGTTTCGTTGTAGGATTTTGTCTTGTGCGCAGTTGCATGCACCACAGTTTCGTTGTAAGATTTTGTCTTGAGCGCAGCTGCATACATCACAGTTTAGTTTTTTCATTCGAAATTGTATTCTCATATTAGTTGGTTAGAACAAAGAAGAAGCCATTGAATCGAATTTATCTTTTATGAATATTTTCTTATTTTCGTAGTCATTTTGAGAAATTTGACGTAACATTTTTTGGATTGTTGAAAATGTGCTATTAAAATCAGCTATTAAATAATGAATATTTTTTTGCATAAATATTTATTTATTTAAACACTGAAAATCAAAATACGAGTATATTTAGTTATTCAAGTTATAAAATATACGATTAAATTAAACATTAGCATTTAATTTTTTTAGCGTTGATAATAAAAAAATATATTATATATCGTGATATATGTTATGAGTATCTATATAAAATATTACTTTTATATTTTCACATGAAATTTCGCACACAAATATCGCGTTTCATCAAATTGAACCTTGAATAAAAATAGCTTATGGCAAAGCCAACCCCTAAATGTGGCAATGTTTTATCTACGAAGCATTATAAAATTCGCATTAGTATAATTATTACTTTTAATTAGGGAGGCTTTTAAAATGTTTTTGTTAGGTGTGTGTATCAAAAGTGTCATATTTTGAGTACCTAAAAACGTTCTAACATAAAACCATTAAATATACAAAATATTTATGAAACCCGCGAAAATAATTAACCAAAGAGATGATGTAGGGTTTTTTCTTTGAATTCGATATCTAGGTAAAACATGTTTATGTAGTAAAAACAATAAAATTGAACTGTTAAACTAATCGTTTTGCCTAAAATTAAGAGATAAAAAACTTTTCAGAGCTTTTCTCCTTAGGCTTTGGCTTTAGTGCTTTGTAAAGTAAAAACTTGGTCACTTTTCCTATATGATGGCATAAAAGAGTATTAATCTTGTATGGCTTTGAAGAATGTGAACATTGTAATTTATTTTATCAAACACTGTTTATTCCACTTTTTTGTAACGGTATATTACCGGTTTCAAGGCTTTCACCTCATCTTCAGGGGAGCACAAACAAGACTAAATTATGTTCGAACTGGTACCGATATACAAGCTTCAACGGTTGTGGAAATTCGGGTTGGGAACTGAGGGCGGAGGGAGATATGGGACGATTTCGGCCAGTAGCGAAGAGATTTTTGGGATATATGTGTTTACCAGATGTTCACCCCGGTGTCCTGACTTAGAAATTTCTAGGACCTCTAATCTGTCCAATTTATTTCCGTTACTACTGATATGTAAGAATTTGGCATCATCGATGAACAACTTTCATGTTATTGCAAAACTATATTATATTATTGCAAAACTATATTAAAGCAAATATATGACAAATTTTGTTTTAAAATCCCAGCGTTTTGATATTTGTTTTATCCCTATCGATAATATTTCAACTTCAGCACTTAGCATACAACACCATTTTTTTAAATATGTTTATACTCTTAAGATAACTTTTTAACTAAAAAAACGATAACCTTTGCGGCCTTAGTGGCAGAAAAATTGTCTTCGACAAGTATTTTGGTTCAATTATTGATGGTCAACAACAAAGGGTCCCAATCTAGTTTTTACATACACGTCTGATTTTTTAATTTTAATGTTGCCATATGGTAATAAGCTTACCAGGTTACATAATACAATGTAAATAATATACAATAAGGCACGTGTTCTCCTAACAGGATAAATATAAACTTCTAAATAATTCTGGTAACAATGTTGCATCTAATTGCAGTATATCACGATAGTTCTGTACGAGTAAAATACGCTATAATATGGCATATTATGAAGATTAAACTCAATGTTTAACCAACACAACATGTCGATAATAATTGTTATGTACAAACACTGAAATTACTGGCATGAGAGCGTAACAGAAAGAAAATCAATTATATTGCTTTATATAGTCCACTTTATTTTTTTATCGAACCCTTGGATTCGTTTGTATTATCTGTATTTTCGTCAGAATTCAATATTAACTGGGTTCGAATTGTAATTAAAATATTGGTTGAGCACCTGCTGATATCACGGCAGCGCAAAAATAAATATAATGTTTTATTAAAAAGTGGAAAAAAAAACACAAGGGAAATAATAAAAAATGACATTCATAAAATAAATCATGACACTTGTCAAAAAAATATTTATGAATTACATTTTTAAACATTTCAACTTGTTGCGCCATAGAAAAGTTTTTAATGACGCGTCATACTTGCGTGAACCGTTATTATTTTTTTTAATATTTATATTTCTATAAAGCCATAAATTCAAATAAAAAGTCAATAAATGAAAGAAAAACAAATGAAAAATAGGACAAGAGTCTAAAGCCAGAATTCATAGTCCGACCTCAACACTAAATCTAAACAATTTTTGCAGTGAAGGAATTAATATTTTAAGTTAAATTTATTTATTTTACACATGACAAGAAATATATCATGCATAATTAGCGATAAAAACAACAGGTAATTTAATATGGGCATACAATTTTAATGGATCTGGGTTTGTTGCCTTTCATTTGTAGTGTCCCCAGTAAACTAGGCTTTTGCCTGTATCTCACTGAGGACATAAATTACGTAACAAATTCGTCGTAACGTAACTTCCTTAAATAAGGTAGTCAATTGGTTTCATTACCTTACTTCAGAGTTTGGACCGTATGAGGTTCAACTCTGAATACAAATCACGATATATTAAGGTTAGAAATTTAATATTTAAGCTCTACTACAAATTCGGCCCTATGCGTGAAGAAACATTAAAGAATGAAACTAAACATTACAATATGTAAAAAGTTATTCTGGGTTATTATACTACTTAGCACATATATGACATAACAGTGGAATAGGTACTCCTCAAATCACTGACATAAAATATAAAAATGCGCAGTAAAACACGCTAATTAAAAATCGAAAATTATTAAAAGACCTCGCAAAGTAGTAGTAGTAAACGTTCGTTTTGTGGCCAGGAGGCAGCATCGTTTTCAGTCCCATTAGTCAACCAAGCCTTTGATTTTAGAATCAAAAGATTAGGTACAAAATTCACTGATTTTTCATCGTATGCATTTGCAATAGTATCATACGCGGACAGTATATATAATTCCGTTACATAACTCTTAACTCGACTAGGTATAATTGTTTGGGTATCATCAGGTAGCGAACAAAAACGTCCGGAATGGAAGACAATATTCTTACCAACAAAGCTACGAATATCGCCGATTATGTAATCTACTATATTAAATGGAATTCCAGATCAAAAGGAAACAGTTTTGGATTAAATAAAACAAATAACTTACTTGTTTGAAAGCTGCCGTATGCGAAGCAGCGACTTCTTCTCTGGCGATACGTTGATGTTGCGTCCTTGCTCCCTTACTCTGGAAGCCTTGCCCGCCCAATTCCGCGGCGCCCTCGGCACTGAAGTTCTCGCACACCACCTTCTTAGATGATGCCGTGGTCATCCGTTTCTGTTCGTACTTCATCGTGTCCATTGAACCTGTCAACCGCAAGCGCACAGTTCAGTTGACTGATTATTTGTTAAGTTACCACAATGATTTGTAGATGGAATGTAATAAGTTTTTTTTATTATCATCATAATATTCTATTGGGATATACGAGTATATAGATAGCAGATCTTCATTTCATTATATCCCGGTACATATCTCTCTCTTCTGCCAAATCCATACACTTCGTCATGCATACTGTTATATTATAAAGGCTTTTCATTCTTCCCTCTTTAAGAATTTGATTAATTTGGTTATACCACGTTTTCGAGGTATTTTCAAACTTCTTGTATATTTTATACTAACATACTTGTATAGATTATTTTTTGTAAATCTTGCATCAGATTCTCTCTATATAGCCAAACGATCTCAATGCTTTTTGTTTCAATTCAATCAATCTGTATATTTTCCTAATGTTCTTATTCCTTATTTTGTCATACACTGTTTCACAAATTCTACGCAACGCTCTATTTCTTCCGTATTTATTTACTTTAATAACTTTTTTGAAAAAAAAACAGCAAAAGAAAATATTTGTAAATATCACCATAGACTAAAAAAGGGCAAAAAATAGAATTCATGAAAAAACACGTAGAATTCATGAAAAATTTCGTCATTGTTGTCTATGATTTATATTTGAACTTGAATAAATATGTATAATGCATTGAGATCTGAATGCTTTTTTTTACAGTTGGCATAATTGCACCGACTGAGGATCATGATTTTCATAAACCTTAAATTTAGTAGTAACCGAAATCAAAATGTCATATACTATGTAATAATAGAAAAAAATATTAAAATTTAAACAGGACGTAACATTTTGTTAAACTTCTCATTTAAATAATGGTGCCACTTACAAACATATATCATAAGAAAAGCAAAGAGGATCAACACATTGTCTTAATGAAAACATGTGTAACGTTCAAAATTTTTGTTTGTGGTCAACATTCCAAATCCGAATATATGTACTGGAAGCTGACTTCAGAGCCAAACACCATATATAAAAAAATCGGTACTAATGTTTTTTTTGTTCATGCCGAAATATATGTCTTTTGAAATATACAATACATTTGAAGAGAAAACTTTTACTACGTGTGATATAGTTATTATAATATTCATTCGATATTATCAGAAGATAAGTATAATACGGGGCGAAACAAGGAATTACGTGACCATAACGTATATTTATGCAAATACATTATCTAATAACAAGCTGTTTACAATAATTACTCAACAATTACATACTAATTATTACAATAGTGATGTCCCACGTGAGCAGTATAATAAAGGAATTATGCACGTATGATAGTTCATATTCATAACCTTACTACGGAATACCCCTGTCAATTGTAGCTGTATAATGTGTTAATTGGTATTAAGTTGATCTTAATTGGCGAGATATTTGTTGGTATATAAATTATGGATATAACACACCAGAAAAGGGTTAGTATTATAGTAGTTTATTTGATATTCACTTATACATCACACATTAAAGAACTATGTAAATGTGTTACAAAACTGTGTTTTTATTAAATTTATCATAGAATCCTTGATTAACATTTCAATCAATTACCAATAAATGAATTTGAAAAAATGTAATAATTCTGAAAATATATTAACTATGGTTTTTAATTTATTTTATAAATATTTATTCTAAACTACATTATAGTGTGTAAAATTAACTCTAAAATATAAGGCTGAAGTTCATAGAATAAATTACGCAGTAAAAATCCTTCTTAACATTTCCCAATAAATTTAGTGAAGGAAATGATATTTTGTCGAGACATATACATTTTTTACCATCGTGTGGGTGTAGAAAGTAGTAACAAATATTTTCACTTCATTGTATAACAAGAACATTGATTGATATTTAAATATTTCAATAAAAAAATGTTTACTTATGAAATATATTATATTTTCTTATTTGTGTTAAGTGGAAATTCTAAGTTGCTATTAGCAATAGATCTCTGGATTTTAATTCACGCTAAACTAATTATGGATGACATGGTTACAAGGTTCTGGCAAAAGGCCGCAAAAAGAAATCAGCCGTGTCAACTGTCAAGTGACGATAACAAAGCGAGACTTAATGATATGCCCTTAAATGTTTAGCCAAAATATGATGTAACTAAAATACTGACTTACTCAGACACAGTATCATATGTATTAAGCTATCAGATTTAGTATCGATGGTCGCGAATATTTCTTTGCTGTAATTTTATAAGACATTCTCCTTAAAATATAGGTGAAAGAGTTTTCAATCTTCACTCATATAATACCTGTGACTTAATTTGCTCCCTTTTTACTATTGGTTGAAGCGCTTAAGTAATCTATGGTTCCGCATCCAACTAACACTCTTATTTTTATTTTGAGTGGACTCTATTTTGTCAACATCTTCCTAATGGTATATGTAATTTGTACTCTAGCCAAAAGCAACGGGTGTCTTTCGTTCTAAACGTAAAAGTCGCATGAATCATAAAGATTATTTAGTAATATTTAAAAATAAATCCGTCATGTTTAATGTCTATATTCCCAGAGATAATAAATATTTCAGTTAAGTATTAATGGTTTTAAATTGAAAAAAAAAAAACAAAAAAAGAGTAGTTTAATTCAGATGGATTAAATACACGACAATGATAATAGATGTTCCGTTTTAATACGAGTATATCGAAAATCTACAAAAATCTATTAATAATAGATAAAATAACCATGTCGTTTATAGTTAAGGCATTAACGTTGTGGAGGTTTAAACACATTGTAATTTATTTTTATCAAACACTATTTATTCCACTTTTTTGTGACGGCATAACCCTACCGGTTTCAAGGCTTTCACCTCATCTTCAGGGGAGCGCAAACAAGACTGAATGCTGTTCGAACTGGTACCGATATACACGCTTCAACGCTTGGCGGCTGAGGGGTGAGGGAGGCATGGGACAATTTCGCATAGGGACAATCTCTCCGCTCTTGGCCGAAATTGTCCCATGCCTCCCTCACCCCTCAGCCCCCAAACGTTGAAGCATGTATATCGGTACCAGTTCGAACTGCATTTAGTCTTGTTTGCGCTCCCCCTGAAGACGAGGTGAAAGCCTTGAAACCGGTAGGGTTATACCGTCACAAAAAAGTGGAATAAACAGTGTTTGATAAAAATAAATTACAAATAAAATAACGATTGTTTTACAATAAATTTTACATAAACTTTGTGAGAAAAATAAAAAGAGGTTTGACCTTCACTCGAAATGATAAAAATAAAATACAAACAAATCATTATAACAATCATGCACTCATCTGTATTTTCTGCTTGGTGAGTTCGCAGAATGTCATAAAGAATGTTGGCTAATTGAATCACTAAAAGTAAATATTGTTAGTTAGACATCGTTAGAAAGAATTCTTCGAAGATATAATATAGAGCTTGTTGGAATGTCTAGCAAAATATTTATTTCATTGCGCGAAATAAAAAAGGAAATAATTTTTAATCAACAAGTGTGAAAATTCAATAAAAAGTTTGCAAACAGATAATTTATTTTAAGGAATCGGAAAAAAATTACCACAATGTAGAACATAAAAAATGTTACCAAATAACAAATATTTTAACCCAATATTGAGATGTCCATACAGTTGTGTTAAAAAAATTGTAGTCAACAGGTTACTCAACAAGTTTATTTTGTGAAATTGTTAATACTTTCTAGATAGCCAATAAACCATGTACTCAATATTTTATATTCGAATATTTTAAACATAATATTTTGTTTTAGAATATTTTAAACATAATATTACTTGGCTCAAAAGTCTATGCTATTTTGAGTTTTACTTATCAGAAAAATTCATTAGAATATCGCTAAAAAATCTTAATTTCCCATCCCTAATTCGAATTTCAAATAGAAAATTCTCATAGACCAAAAAAAATATCGTTCTCACTTCAAAATTATATTGGAATCCTTTATTTGAAGGAGTATACGACAATGTCAAATTGTTTACATTGAATGGAAACTCAGAAATGCAATTTTACATAGGCCATTGATAGAATTATAACAAATTGACCCGTAAATTATTGTTAGCTAGTGAGGAGGGTCTATCGAGTTAAGTTATTTCACATTGAGTTCACGGTAATTATCCAAGAAAAAGACGAGTTAAGCCATGGACAAAAACAACAAAAAATATTAATGCTGCCAGATTGGGGTATATAATATAATAGTACTCACTGGTGGTGTTGAGTGTTGTAAGGTCGGGAGGCGAGTTTAGCCCGGGTGGGGGCACCACGGGCACAGGTGGCGTATCTGGGTCAGGGAAGGTGACTAGGGGCTCATTTGAGATGTCGTTGTCAGGGTCCGTCGCGTCCACCAAGTTCTCCATGGAGCTGCGCAGTCTAAATAATAATAAAAAACAATATGTTATTGAAACATTCTTCATACTAAATGGTAATAAAATTAATATGTTCTTATAATCACGAGGAAATAACTTATTACAGAACAAGTTGATAGAAAAACAAATTTAAATATAATTAGAAAAGGCAAGGAGAGAGAATTTTCTCGTTGAAAAAATAATCGAAAATGTTTGGGGTAACATGCATATGATAAATCCAGTGGCAGTGTTTTGGTTTCAGTAGTTCTTTAATTATACAATTCTACCAATATGTTGTTTATAGTTAAGGCATTAACGTTGTGGAGGTTTAAAGACATTGTAATTTATTTTTATCAAACACTGTTTATTTCACTTTTTTGTAACGGTATAACCCTACCGGTTTCAAGGCTTTCACCTCATCTTCAGGGGAGCACAAACAAGACTGAAGTGAAAGCCTTGAAACCGGTAGGATTATACCGTTACAAAAAAGTGGAATAAACAGTGTTTGATAAAAATAAATTACAAATTCTACCAATCATTTGGTTAGTGGAATTGAATAATAAAAACATACTTCTGTCTAAGAAAAGTAAAAAAAGGTATTTCAAATGTAGAAAATAATTTAAAAATTCTTTTGGTGCGCTCAAAATGTGAAAAAAGCAAGGATTTTTGATGATTATATTATTATATATTTTCGTTAGTTACAGAGTTAAAAGAGCAAATAACAAATTTCGTTTCAATCTATTAAGAAATGCCTAGATTTTATCTTTTTTATATTTCAGAGAGTGCTTATATTATATTTGATAAAATCTAATAAATTATCAAAGTCGAGAAAAGAAATGATACTTCCTCATTTTTACGGATAGATATTAAATCACATTGAATCTTAAATAAATTCTAACGAATCATTTTCTCACACAGCATTACGTCATTGCAGTTAACATATAACCCGTTGACATTATAGACGATATTTCTCAAGCGTTGTAAAAAATAATATTAATCAAATTTTTTAATTTATTTACTATATCGCCCCCAAAAAAATACTTCAATGAATCGTTTTCGAAACCGCAAAAAATACAATTACCTGGAATAAAAACTGCAACGATTTTATTTCTCAAAATCATTAACAATCCTGGATTTTTTTTAATTACATGAAATCTATTCATCAATCTAGTGGGAGAAGTGCAAAAATCGAAAGGAATTGAAAAGTTATTCCATAAATATTCCTGAAATTCAATCCAAATTTTAATTAACTCAAATGAGAAGTTATTTTTCTTGCATTATAAAATAAGTCGTCGAAAAAAAAAATGTTTAGATATTAATGCAAAAACATTACTTTAACAAATTTTCTAACATTACAAGCAATCCAAATATTATAGTATGCATTACAAATTTAAAAGTCGTAGTTTTTACCTAAAAAAATAACAATTATTGTGTAAAATGGCTAAACGTGCCGAAGCTGGGAATAATTTCATTAATAAAACCACTCGATGTTTCTAGCTTCCGTAATAAAATAAATCACCGCGAAAACAAACTGCAAAATCATCCTTGAAAACCATGCATTCAAAAACTGAGGTAAAAAATGTTCATATCGAAAAAAGACGGAAATAAAAATTCAACATAAATAAGTACCTGAATAAATCACACATGAATTAAACATATAATATTTTTCCTAGCACTGAACTTCACCAATGGCAACAATATATCTATTTAAAAAATATAATTTTATATTTTAAGCGGGAAGAAGAACGTATTGTCTCTGCGCGTCAATGACAGACACTGATAATGTGGAACGAAATGGGTACAATGAAAATTGTAAATTTACAACGTCCCGCTTAACTAGATGTATAAATAAAATATGACACAGTTGAACGGGTCACTGGTAATAATATACAAAAAAGACAACAAACAATTCAAATAATCTCCAAGTCGTTACTTTATTTCGGATAGGTATGTATTTTTTATAGAATATCTGATTCAACCGGCGAGGAATTTCGACGGTTCTTATTTTGTTTGCCTATTAATACACACAGAATCAGGTTCTTCGCATTGAAAATAGTCATCTAAGTAAACAGTATTACACAAAAAATATATTGTTTACTTGTCAACAAGTGGCAAAACTTGTTTTTAATACAAAATTTGAGACATGCTAATAGTTAGTGAAAGTGACAAACGATTTGTTTTATTTTAGTGTTTAAAAATACGCATATTCATTTGAGACTATTGATTTTGAGTTAGTGAAAACAATTAGTATTTATATAAACTGAAACGTTTTTCACTTAGTGTATATGTTATTGTTAAAAAAATTGAAATAATTATATTTAAAAAAAAGTAACACAGACTAATAATGTTTGAGTTTACATTAAACTATGTAATTAATTAATTAAATGATATTTTAATTAAAGTAAAATTATAAATACTAGTTTCGATGTTTAATTACATATAATTTGTATAGATATAGTGAAAGTTCTATATAATTATGTGTAAAAGATAATTGAAAACCAATAAACATCCAAAGCTAGTAATTATAAACATATTTATTGTCTATGGCCCAGTACTTTATTAGTGGTTCATTAACTTTAGATAAATTACAATTTTTCATTAAATTCTATAGAACTAAACATATTAATTAACTTTAACAAAAAAAAAATTAAGATACAAGCTAAATACCAAGCAATAATAATAACACAAAGAGAAATAAAAACGTACATTTCAAGAACTTCTATCATGGTCGCCATTTTCACCGATGATCCTCCAAGTCACGACAGAGATTTATCAAAAAGTATTCGCTTCCTAAACAGCCGGCGCTCCAATCACAGTTCGATGATTTAAGGAAATTTCTTGAAGTTGTTTAACACGTCTTTTTTCTCCGTGATTCACCTTTTGACTAACTCAGGCAGGTTAAAAGTCCGCGAGCTTTTATTTACAAAAAAAAAAACTGGTTCCTTTTTTCGCTGAGAACAGGATCTGAACTTCGATAAACGGACAGATTTGAATAAAAATGCAAATAATTTTGCAGTAGTGTTAAAATTTTATAATATCAAAGAATTATTCACTTTCACACTTGTCGCAACTGAGAAAACTTTATTTTTATGTCATGTGAGTTGTTTTAACAATTAGAAAAATAAATACTTGAAATGTCAATAATTCGGTAAGAAGTATAATATTATATAAAAATGTCATGTATCACGAGTATTTCAAACGATTATGTCGAGCTCCTTGTCTCAACTAAGAAACAGTTTGATAAGTATTCAATTAAGACCTATCTAGATGTATTTGTTTAAGCCTTTATCTTCTAGTATAAACACTTGTCGAATATCTCGCAATGACGTCGACTTGGATGACTTTTTCTAAGAAAAAATGTGTCTTTTCTCAGTATTTATTCTTTGAAATCACTCTTCATACATGAGTAACTACAATATTTTTAGTCCGGAATCACCTTTCGAAGAATTTCCGCTTTTACAACTTTAAAAATCTACGAACTATTCCACAATATTACTCTTGATGAAATGTACTAAGGAAATCTTATTAGGAAGTTCGACTTGCCTAGAATCAGTTCTAATTTCGAAAGTTTTTAAACTGTTTTCAAAAACAGAAAAGTTGGATTGTATTTAATGCATTCACTATTCTTGAACACTTATTGCGTTTTGTCCGAATTCAACAATATTTTCAATTTCCAGAGCACTTTTAAAGTTAAAGTTTATTGAAGCGAAAGAAAAACTGAGATCACGACTTTTTTAATTGTCAAACTCGCGAAAAGTCCAGAACCTCTTTGGAGTACAATTCTTTGTACACTGACCCACTAGTGGCAACTGGCTGTCCAACTCGCGTTGAGTTCAGATCTATCCTGAAAGAAAAGTCTTACAACACTGACCAGGAAGAGACAACTGACGGAATATCGATACTCGGAAAGGATTAGTCACCTTGTAAAGTTAATCGCGCCGGCTTTCGAGATGTTCTTCATCTCCGAAATGGAGTTCTTCAGTTCGGACAGATCGGACTTGGCCTTCATCTCCGACGAGGTGAGATGGAGGCGTGCTGAAGCCAACTGCCGGCTGGTGCTGCAAGAACTGCTCGTGTTGGAGATCTAAAAACAGAAACAACACTCATTACGTGTGGGAAGACAGGAGTGATTAACTAAAGGGTTGTGGCCTTTTTTTGAGATCATATAAACACAAGGAAACAAGGAAAAACGTATGGTTTCACTCATAAATACTTAATGACGAATCATTTCCTATGTTTCGAAATTAATGTCCTTAGCTAATTGTCTCAATAATGTGAATATTTTTTAGAATATAATAAAATAGTATCTGAACACAATATCTAATAAACTTGGAAAAATATTATTTTTACACACATACTCGTATATACCATCACACCAATTTCCTGTTGGGGTAGGATAAAAGGATATAGTGCCAACTTTTCCAATCATAACATACTTCCTGCACCTTTTCCACAACCATACAGCTTCTCATACAGTTCCTTCTGTTTCTCATACCCCATACCTTTTTTCTTCCAAAATTTAATTCACTTGGTTTAAACATACTTTTACTCGATAGTTATCTACCACAACTTTCACTTATGATTGTTTTATAAATTTATTTAGTCAGTCTTTCGTCACCCCTTCGGTCAACATGTCCAAACCACCTCAACTTACGTAGTTTATTTATATTTTGCGTATTCTTTATATAAAATACGGAAATTTATTTTCGAGAGATAATTAACGTTTTTTTTTCTTTGTACACTTCTTATTTTGATGAAAATTAAAGGTTGTTTTTTTTATTTCTAAGTATCCTATATTTTAATACTTTTATATAATAAAGATAATTTATCATAGATAAAGATAAATCAAAATTAATGGATCAACTATAGACAGAAATGACTTATTTATCGTAAAGCTGTTTCGTAATAAAATATTAAAAGTAATGTCAAGATGTATTCTAGATTAGCATTTTTTATAAGATATAATATGTCTAAATATTAAGCTGTTAAGATAAAATATCTGTGATCTAATGTCAATTTCTGATATGTCAAAACTAATATTTAAATCCCTCAAAGAATGTTAGAAATGCCTCAAGTTTCCATTAATTAAACTCAAACGAAAATTTTAGTAGATAATGTTCAAATGGCCCTTTTATATTTAAGAATAACATTTGATATTCCCTGTTGTCTACGCGAATTGGCGTCGCGACGTCGCAGTGACGTCTCACGTTGATTCAACGTGTCCGAACCATCCAGCGCCGCAGTCCAGACAGCTGTGAGGAATCGTTGGCGTCGTATCTGACTGTACGTGGAAAGGCGCTGTTATTCTACGTCTTCGCCGAATTCGGCCGAGTTCTGAATTTTCCCTGATAGACTGGATACGAGTTGACAAAGAGAGACAGAGACTTAGAAAAACGACGAATTTAGCATCCAGGTGAATCGAAATAGAACACAGTCGTCGATTGAGTGTGAAGTTTTCTCAATAGCATGAGTTCTGAGATACACTATAGTATTTCTGATATTTGTTGAAGAAAAGACGCGTTAATAGAGAAAAAAATCCTTGAAAATATGAGTTATTTGTCTATTTTTCGTGTATACACATCATCACGCCAAGTTCCTTATTGGGTAGACAGAGAGGGCAGATTTCCACGCCTTTATATGCACTCAGCTCTCGCTTTGTCCACATCCATGCATCTCGTCATATATGCTCTCCTGTTTTTCATACTTCTTACATTTCCTTCGATAATTTTTTTACAATTATCTCTTTCCATCCTTTTTTCTGTCTGCCTCTTCCTCGCTCTCCATTCATTCATTTTTAATAATAAAAAATAAAAAAAGATTTAAAAAAAAAAACAAAAAAATGTTTTTTTTTATAGTGTATAATTATTTTGAGTATATAATTCAAGTTTTTTTAACCAATTCAGTACATAAAAATATAATGTTTGATAGTTGGACTATTTCAAAAATCACCATTTTCTGTAAAAAATAATTGGAAATGTTTCATTTTGTTTTTTTCTCAATAATTTTAAAAGAAAAGTAAGAGTTTAGAAACACAATATGTAGTATTAATAAACGAAACGAGTTTCAGAGCGATAAAAATTACAAGTAGTAAATTAAAATTAAGTTTATTCATAAATTAGATTAGTTCTTAGGATATAAATTTGTATATTAGCATAGCCTTTGGCAAATGTTTTTATTATAAATTACTTTATTAAATAAAAATAAAGAGTTTCAGTGCAATTAAACAAATCGATTAACCCATATTATTCACAGTTTCAATTTTTTTACGTTTCTGAATTATTATAAAATGGTGATCCACGGACTACTTAACACCTTTAAAATACATTTTGTATCAATATTACAAATAAAATACCGCATCAAACACAAAAATATCACCCCGACACATCAACTGACAGCTGAATATCAAAACTATAAATAAAATCATCACTCATGACTATTATTTATTTAGCGCTACATCAGAACGTGGATAAAAAAATATTTCAATTGAATTATTACAGGGTGTGCCTAATATTATTTAGAAAAGTGAAAATAATGCGACATTTGTTATAACAAATCAAAACTATATAAATTATTACCGACAATAATATGATATTTGCGTGACATCTGTTTCAAGATTTCTTTTTTTTCAGAGCGTTTCGGATAGATTAGGCTAGTTCTTATTATAATAATAGCAATTTGATCATGTTTTAAATTTCAGCCAAACTACTTTAATAGTGATACAAAAAATGTGCTTCAGTCCAACGCGAGACTACACATTGACTGATCCAAAATACTATTGACTATTGAGTGTTGATAATTTTAAATATTTTACTTTTTCAATAAAATTTAATATGAAAAATGTTTCGGCACCCTAAGATAAGGATTAGAAATATACACCCATTGTATTACGTAAATTAAAACAAAATTCTTGGAATTCTTTAGTGTCTTAGATCATGATAAAAACAAGATATTTTACTCATTTAAAGAAAACTAAATATTTCTGAATCATATACCGAAATCATCACCCGAGGGACGTTTGTCGTCAGTCATCTAAAATCGTCACGATTTTAACTTAATTTTCCGGATTCATGATCGCTCGTCCTCCCACGCTTGTCAAGCCCTGGAAATGATGATTTGTAGCTCATCATAATAAACACAAATTTCAAATTAAAATGTATCACTTCTATATGATAATATTTTAATTGTAATGAAGAAAATAAACTCTCATTATTAGATAACTTTTAACTGTCAATATTTTGAAATCTTATTTAATTCAGGGTTTCCCAACCTTTTTTGGACTAGCACCCCTTGGAGCATCTAAGTTAAAGTCCCCCTAGTATATTTTTAGTTCTTGTAAGTGGAGAAGGTAAATAAAACCACAGATTCCATATGTTTAATTTTACGTAGACAATTATTACAGTTGTGAGACGAATGGCATTAATAAGTGGTCTATATGTCAGGTTTAGATATTTTCTGACTGGAATATTTCATAAATACCACAATGACTCTCTTGAAAGTCTTAATGCATCTTTAATAACAATTTAAACCTCAACACTCCTTACTAATTAAAATCCCTACATAGGAAGGTAACTTTGCCCCCGTTGGGAATCGCTGAATTAATCTAACTCATCTAAGTATGTTGCATTTCGTAAAATGTTGAATATATTTCTAAATGAGTCCATGCCAATCACCTCATTCTTAAATCCCTTAAACACGATCCAAAAATTGTGGGTGACATGCCAAAATAGATGCAGTCGTGCGATATTTTATAATACGTTTAAATATCATAAAATTATTATGTGGAATCGTTTAAGTTTTTATGTTGGTAACGAAGAGATATTAAGATATTTTGAATTTTTAAAAGGTTTATTTGAGAGACAGGTACACTCTCTGCCCTGCTAAGTCAGGGGCCTTCCCCACGCATCATGGTGTACCGTTGCGCTGGACTATCCGCAAATAGACACAGCTTTGTCCTTACTGTCAACACATACGATGACTACGCGATAAGCCAAGTCGTCTGTGACACGTAAGAATAAACATGCAATCTAATCAATATGAAAGACAGCGTTTGCCAACTATCAAGTATTATTTATAATGAAGATATTGTCAACGATGAATGGATACGAAATCTTATTGATCGAAATTATATTTTATTCTCTGTATTTTTGTCCTCTTTACTTTAATTTTTGACTGATATTGTAACTATTGTTTAAAAAAAATCCTTCATTATATTTCTTAATTTCTCTCACACATATTATAATATTTCATTTAAGGGAAATAAGCTCAGTGAGTGTGTATCATAAGTGGTAGCGATTTGATCTAAGCCATACATTTAAACTAAACTGCTAACTTAGTAATACTAAAACATGAAGTGAAAGATATGAGAACTTCTCATTTTATAGTTCACGTAATCGCATTATGTGTTGTTAATACAACTCATTGTCCAAGAACTATTGAAGTGAAACTTGTAATAAAATATTTATAAGAAATTTATTTGTGGGAAATTAAGAAGTATTTATTAAAATCTATTTTAAAATTCTCGTTTATAAGGTTTGAAAAAATGTATTTTAATGCGTTATGTGGGTACTTTTGATAAGAATTTCTTTCTCGACAAAAATATTTTTATTTTAAAAATCCTTTTTTTCTGTAGCTTACAATAGTTCCACTACCTGTACGTAATGGGGTTAATGAAAAAAAATCCGATAGAACAATAATTAATCTTCTTTGTTGATAACTTCATTATCTAATATTTCAGTTAAGTTTTGATGTGGGGGGATGATCTTTTTGTTCAAATATTAAATATGTCGTCTAAAACTAGAATCAAACATTTAAATTATTTAAATTTGAAACCACCCATTTTCGTTTCAAATATTCTAACAGAGACGATCTTTGACACCTGTCTTACAACCAGGGGGTTGCGGATTCGATTCCCGTTCTTACCCTGATATTTTAAAAAACATTCACTTAAGGCTTAATTATACCTTTCTGGTAAGTTGGAAGAGATTGATAATGATGGCAGAATGGTAATACACCCGCCAGGTTGTACTATATGCAACGAAAGTGTAATACAAAACAATAATACGACATACACATTATTCTCCTGATAAAGTAGTTAATATATTATATAATTGTTGAATAGATTGGGTGGCAATATGCATCTCTGTTGAACTCCTTATGAACGTGATATTAGTTCAGTTTTGATAGGTGAGAGATTTACGGTTTCGTGGGCCACAGGTTTTCATTCGATCAAGTTGACAAAGACCCGTCAACACGTCTAAAGGTCTAAGCCCAATAAATATTTGAATATTTAATAACAATGTGGACCATATCTGATATCGGCGATAACACGAAATGAAAAAAATCCAAGAAACCGTTAATTTACTATTTACTACAAGAATCGGTCATCTAGTTCAGCAGAATGGAGTTGGCAAGAGTTCGACGATTCGCAGAAGATCACAGTTGTGTAATACAGACGAGTGTTAGCATTAAATCAAAATAAATGATAGAAGAAAACACGCTCTCTTTATTTAACTTGTTTCAAAGAAAATTGAATGAACTCTCAAAAATCTGAGAATAATCTGTTTTATCTAAATTTTATTTTCAATAATTTTTAGAAAACACTTTTATATTTCAGAGAGTGAGTAAATTCAGAAATACAAGATGTTACAATAAAATAAATAAATATCAAAACACTAAAATAATTTATAAAATTTACTGACAAAAAGCAGTACATACGTACTACAGCATTAAGAAGGTCTAGGTTCTTATCCATGAAAGGAAAAAAAACAAAATATATGTTACTTCATTTAACACATTTCAATGCGCACGCTTACGATATACACCTCAAAATGTATTCTTCACATGCCTATACACCTCAAAATGTATTCTTCACGCGCTTATACACATTAAAATGTATTCTTTACACGTGTATATAGTATATACCTCAAAATGTATTCTTCCCCGCCTATACACTTCAAAATATATTCCACATACGCTTATACACTTCAAAATGTATTATTTACACGCTTATACACATCAAAATGTATTCTTCATACGCTTATATGGTACATGTCAAAATGTATTATCCACACGCTTATACACCTCAAAATATATTCTTCACACGCTTATACAATCTTTGCTCTTTCCGATTCTGGACTATGCGGACGTATGTTACTTGGATGTTACAGAGAAATAGCTGGACAAATTACAGTGTCTTCAAAATGTGTGTATATGGTTCATTTTCAACCTACGTCGGTACGATCATATAACTTCATACCAGAAGGCATCAAACTGGTTGAATGTTAGAAATAGACGCCAAATTTACATACTGTATCTATTGTATACTATCCTTAACTGTCCCGCCACCCCCTCTTATCTCGCCGAAAATTTTCAGCGTCTTTCCAATCATGGATTAGCGCTACGCTCAAACAGAGATTGTTTATTGGCCTTTCCGGTTCACCGCTCCTCTTTCTTTACGTCGTCCTTTACTGTCCATGCAGTGAGACTCTGCTTATCAAAAAAGCTTCGACATTAATAAAGATAGCTTCACAAAAACATGAAGCAAAACTCAATAAATAAATTATGTAATGAATTGACAAAACTCTACAAGCATTAATAAAAAGTTAAACAATTTACATTTAAAAATCATGTTTAAACTATAATAAAAAAACTACAATAAAAAATTCATATAAATACACATTTACAAACATGCATACTATTAAAGATTAAATACACATTTACAAACATGCATACCATTAAAGATTAAAAAAAATACTCAAAACCACATTGCATTTCTGCCAGGCTAGTCGAGAACATAGGGCCAAAAAATTAATTGCGACGAATACGTTTCAGCTTTTTATGAAGATTTTCGATTTATATGCCAACTTAAATTTCCTTTTTTCGATATTACATTTCCTTGAAGTTTAATCTAGTTCTAAAGATATTATTTCGTAAACTTGCCATGTTGAAAATTGTATTTCTATAACGTTCTATTTATTTGTTGATAAAAATGTTTTATAATTTTAAAACATTTTTTGTAAAACTTATTTGTTAGCTGCGCATTATTTTGAAAATTGAAAATCAAGAAAAGTGTATTGGCCAGCTGGCAATAAATCAAATTAGAAAAATATTAAATAAAACAGATAGTGACTACTAGCAAAATATATCCGAATTTATTTATGGATAAATAAAATATTTTTGTCTTATGGCAAAATTGTGTAATTTGAAAATAGGGTATTTGCAGCATACATGTTCATAGTTTTCAATACACAGCAAGTGTTATATGTGCTGAGCTTGTCTTGAATATTTCACCGAATTAAATAAAATGTTATTGTATTAAATAAGTCATTTTTAACATTGTATGAAACCAAATCGTATTAAAACGAGGCGCGATTGACTCTTAACGTTGTGATGTCATAGTACCCGTCAAATCACTAATTCAGAGGGAAACAGTATAGTGTTCGTTGTAACTACTTATTTTTATAATAACTCGTATGTATTGACGACGAATATGATTTTTTTTCTTGATAATTGCGTCAGAGCTAAATAAATGCTGTAGAAATGCGTGCACGTAGAATAATATCTCCATTTAAACACGGCGAAAGAAAAAAACCTCCAATATTAAACACAACGTGAAAACAATAGACGTTGCTTTTGAAATCCATCCTAAAGGTGTCTACTGACCGTTAGAATACAGAATATATATTAATAGTCCGACAACCGAAACACAATTGATGGTCAAAAAGAACTATGAAAAAAAACGACATTTTTGCACTGTACCCCTTCTATATAAACTCGAACTGGGCAGTATCAAAATCTGCTAAGATGATAGTCCACTATAGTATTTTGGTACCAACTTTGATGTATAAGATTGAAAAGTTGATGTGTAAAAATACACTGGAGTCGAATAAATGATGTAGAAATGCGTACATTGAGAAGAATACATGGAATGACAATGTGTGCCAGAATACAGAATGGAGTGATTAGGGATGAATGTCAACTTAAGCCTGATGTGTTAAGTAAGATGAAAAATTACACAACAGATGGTTAGGGTATGTGGAAAAAATAAATTATAAAAATAACAGAAATATACATTGCCAACGTGAGTAGGAAGCGTGGTAAAAGAAGACCAAGGTGGGTCAAGTCAATGTTATTTTGAAGAAGGAAATGTAAGAAGTAAGAGAAATCGTAGGAGCTATATCAGAAGATGTATGGATGTGAAAGAGGCCAAATGTATGTCAAGATAGGAAATTCTAACGCTCTTTCCTCTTTGCCTAGCCCAGCAAAAAATGGTGTAATGGTTTTTATATATGCAACTGCATCATTTGATACGCAAATACATGCTTTAATATTTTGATTTCATGATTATTTTCTAAGGAATATTGTTTTAATTTATTTCCTTCGGTTTGCAAACTAAAGGCTCATGATTCGATAAGATGGAGAGCACGCTGAGATAGTTTGGGCATGTGGAACGAATGAAATAAGGAAGACTAAACAAACAAATATACATTGCCAATGTGAATGGAAGGCGTGTGAGAGGAAGACCAAGGAAAATGTGGTTGAATCAACTGAATATTTTGATAGAAGGAAATGTAGAAAGTCAGAGAAATCGTATAAGTTGTATGAGAAGATGAATGCAAGTGGATGAGGCTAAGTATGTGTGTCGTGATAGGAAAGTCTGGCGCTGTGTCATCTTTATTTACACTGACAGGGAAATGGCGTGATGATACGTGTAATACAGAAATACAGAAATTAATTTTTTTAAATTATTTTTAAAGGAGTAGTAGGTATGTATTGTACTATTTTGAAATCCTGACTAAACATGCCATCTTTTGATGTAATTTGCCAGGTTAGCATAGTACATTATTTTTACAGTATGATGAGTTAAAGTTAGCTGATAAAAATATTAATTTTTATGATCGGACAAAAACATTTTTTTTTCGAATGTGTTGGTTTTTTTTTGTTTTATATCGGACTCCGACTAATAGCAGCATTATCTAGGATTGCGATAGAACCATTAAAATCATAAAATATGGCAATTTGTAGTCACAGCATATAAACATTTGGCGCAGGGTAGCTACTTTCACAATTTTCGAAGAAATGCCTATAACTCAAAAAGTATAAGGCTTTTTCAATAATTTTTTTAAAATTCTGAGCCGTCATAAGCTGGCCTCTTCCTCGATACCGGCTTGACGTTGAGGCACGGGACACCCTGTATATGAAAAATAGCACTTTGATATAGTTTGAGCATATAAAACGAATGAATTTACAAAGATTAACAAAATAAATGTGTATCGCAAGTGTGAGTAGATGGCGTTGGCGAGAAACATCAAAAAAATATGATTGGATCAAGTGAATTATATTTTGAAAGAAGGAAACGTAGAAAGTCAGCAAAATGTTGTATGAGAAGGTGTATGGACATCCTCTCTGTCTACTCTGACAGGGAAATGGCATGATGGTATGTATGTTTCTAAGAAATATTGTATTATTTGATAACCTTCGATTTGTACATTTTTAAAGATTTGTTTTAATAAGTGGTCACTCGATACATTTTCGAAACATATTCACTATGAAAAATTCTATATTTGCATATAGAATTTTTTTGGAAATGTTTATATAAGTATATTAAAATTTAATCGTTATTTTTTTACAGGTTTTGCAACTTGATTAAAAATAATTCTGCCTAAATAATGCATACCATAAAAGTAATAAAATAACTTCATAAAAAATATTAACGTTTTTCTTGTTTTAAGAAACGTTTCGTATTGATAGACTGAAAATAGTATTAATTAAAGTAAAACAGTGAAGCGTGTATAATTTTTTTTCAAATACGAGTATATAAAAATGTCGGTTTGGTTGTCAAGATGTCAACCGATTTCAGAAATGTTCACAAAGTGGACATTTGGTTCGTCAGTCATCCGCTAGATGGCAATGTATTCAATATGCGGTTGAAATTGAGAAAAATAAATTTCTGGAAAGATCGCACCTGCGCGTGTATGACATAAATTTTTTAACTCATTGTTATTAGATTTACTCGAATTGAATAATTCTAAACCAATTAATCTGTTTTTTACGATTTTAATTATGTTTGTTGTAGCTCTGAATAGTTAATTTATTTGTAATGTAATAACCTGGAGGTAGGACGTACAAAATTAAATCGTGTAAATATTAATTTCATGCTACTGCGTTTTAATTGTAATTTGCAGTTTTGTCAAAACTTGAGAATTATACTCATAGTACAAAAAGACACATATAACATATAGCGCACATTACTGGTAATCAGAGCATTTCAGAGAAAATTTGAGGGCCTGTAGCAGACGATATTTTTGAGGATCCCCCTTCATAATATGTTACGTATTTTTTTAACATATTGAGGTCGTTCTTTTAACATGGCAGCTGCCATGGAACTCACTATTTTAGGGGCCTAGAAAGGTCCTGCTTGTAATGCAATCTTTTTAGTACATAAAATTTAAAAAAAAACATGAAAAACCAACTAACAACCTATTATAATATTTAACAATAAATCACTTTGTTATTCCACTTATTATATTAATTCCCGCTACACTTGTTTCTACCTCCTATCCCGAGACTTTCTTTAAGCGGCATAATCTCGGTTTGTTATGAGAGCAGTGATAAGATCAGACTGGTGCCATGTAATGTCGCTCTCATAACAAACCGGGATGATTCTGCCTGAAGAGAGCGTCGGGATAAGAAGTAAAAACATGTAAACGGGGATTAATATAATTAGTGAAACAACAAAATAATTTATTTATACAAATATGGATTTCTACAAAGTTAAATCCGAAACCTTTTATAAAATAATTGAAAAACTATTACTTATACGCGAGTTTGTTATGTACAGGACCTGGCGGTAAGTAATACACATCGGGCTACTTGTACTTTGTATTCGTACAATACGAGGTTGTCTGAACAAATACGGCTATTAAATTCGTCTTGAGTTGTTACGTTCTAAGATACAAGTAATTGAAGCTAATATAAGATTTCTAGAGTTTTAGTATTAACACTTTGGAAATTTACGTTTATCAAATATAAATAAAAATTGAAATACTGTTTAATATACTTGAAAATATGTATTTCAACTCAACTAGTTACAAATCATATGCGAGTCATCTCCTGGGAATATTCCGAACTAACGTTATTCTGAATGTTAGCTCGGAATATTCCTGAAGATGACTCGCATATGATTTGAAACTACTTGGAATTAAATATATTTTTTTCAAGTGGTTTAAACAGTGTTTCAATTTTTATTTTATTTGAAGGTTAAAATTTGTACTTAACATCTTAATGTCTGAGAAGTTTTACATGCCGCTGTCTCAGATGATCGTAGGATGCTAAAATCTAAAATTGTTGTCACTTAAATTAATTTTGACTTTTAAAAAAACTAGATTCGAATCTAGATAAGTTAAAGGTGGGATAACCGCGATGTTTGTAAGCAGGCCAAAAATTATAACTCAAAATACATAATGGCATCCAGCCAGCTGATGCGCGGTGGAAATAATTTCAAGAGCGTTGTACATAACAAAACATTGTTTTCTTTTCACTATGTAAATTTAGACAACCCCTACACACATTGTTTCAAAATAATTTTCCCCGTACATCAATCATCGAGATATAATACTGCGACATTGTAATAAATTATGGTTTGAAAACAATTTTTTTTTTAAAGGATGACAATATGTCGTTTTTCTTCAACAACCCCGTTTAATTTATAACGTTTAATAATTTTTATGTTGTAATATTATATATATGATATATTGTTTATGAGAACCATAAACCCGATACCACGGCGTGACTTTTTTTTTCTGTCAGGATTTTCAAGATCCCTGAAAAGTTTATTGAAATTCTTTTTTTCATGTTTATTATTGAGTGGATCCTGAGCCCTGGCCTGTCACAAGCTTGTATTACATTATAATTTCATTGTATACAGTACACCCTGGCGGGTTTATTCCCATGTTGCCATCTCTTCCAAACAACCTGTTGAGAAAGATGTTAAATAGGCCTTAAACGAAAACCAGACTGAAATCCTTTTAAATAATTGCTTTTCAACGGGAATCAAACCAGCAACCTTCAGGTTGGGAGACAAGCGTTTTACCAACAAGACCACGGAGGTCGTCTCTCTTGTATTATATGTATCGTAGGTAGTATGTACGTGCATACTCTTTTGTGATATTTTTTTGTGTATTAGTCACGTTATTTTTCTAACAACCTGATTTTGTCATCATGCGCCCTCAAAATTTGAAAATTTAATTAATGGTCGATGAAAAATTGTACTTCGTTCTTAATAAACAAATAAATAAATATCTCCTTGGGGGATCGGTGGCCGTATTAATGGATAAGGCAGTAGACCGAAATCGTACAGGGTATTTGAGAGGGCTGCAACCCAGATGGGGTAACTGGGTAGGGCACATTGTCAGATGTATTGATGGCAGGTGGATCCAGAAAACCCTGCAGTGGCAACCAAGAACAGGAAAAAGAAACGTGAGATCAACCCACCAAATTGATGGAGCAATATGCTCAGTATAATGTCACCATGATCAAAATGAGTGAAGGAGAGAGGAAGCCTATATTCAACGCTGAAGTCAAGCAGGCTGATGATGATGAATCTATATATCTGCCCAAACAACAGAGGCAGCGGTAATGGTGCCAATAGTTTGATAAATATTCTTTATTAACATTGCGGTTTTAAACTAATTGTCAGATTTATTCAACGTTATTTTACTTAGTAGCATTTATGAGCTGCATTGACGCAATATAGTGGTATCCAAGGATACCACTATATTGTAATTTTGGATACCACTATATTGTAATAAAATTACAACAATATAGTGGTATCCAAGTTACTTTTATAGTTTGTTTATTTTTCAAAAATAATTATACGCGTATTTCAACCTAATTGACTTACGTAAGTTATTTTATACCTACAGGGGCCAAAATAAAATTAGAATATAAAAAATAGTCAAATATTGACATTTAAACGCTTGTGTAGCAGTTATTAGATCCGCCTGAGTTTTTGGTCACGTCCTAATTTATTAAATAAAAGTGCTTAAAAGCACATTTAATGCAGTGTCGGCGAGAAGAAATCGTTAACACTGGCAACCCAGGGCATTTACATATCACGGCAGGTGTACGAGTACCTATAGTGAGTGAACAATGCATATTGCGCGCGGCAGCTCGCGGTATTCAGAGGAGTTTTACGCAACACATTTAG
This sequence comes from Odontocerum albicorne, assembly GCA_949825065.1. Lineage (NCBI taxonomy): Eukaryota > Metazoa > Arthropoda > Insecta > Trichoptera > Odontoceridae > Odontocerum > Odontocerum albicorne. Next base: position 10,891,780 of record OX463840.1, on the reverse strand, counting down.
CATCCTATTTTCAGACACAAGAGACGGAAATAATACCTGCCCAATTGAAAATAACTGAACAGTGGCAAAATACACATTAGATGCTTATTTACAAACGTTTATTGCTACGATAATAATATTTTGATTTTTTTAATGAATACAAATAAAATGCCTATTTATAAAGCGCCCTTTGGAAAACACTCGTAAAAATTTCAAACAATTGTCTATGCTCAACGATTGAGGTTAAAATTATTCATTTGATTTTTTTTTTCAAAGGTGTTGAATTTTTTATAGTATAGTTTGTATGTATAGGTTTTGTTGATAATCGGGTCATGTTTGTTTTACTTGAAAACAACAAATACATTCTAAAAGTGAATAACGATTTCGTAACTGATTGATTGGTATGTAATTGGAAATTCATAAGTTTGATTAAATAATTTGATGGTGAATATTCCTAAAAACAAACAATTTGTTGATAGTTTGGAAATGGAATAAAAAACATTATAAATTTATTTTTCTATTTTACTATTTTATGAAATCCTACTTTTTTTGCATTTTAGGGTTGTAACTGTTTTTTTTCTTCGAAATTAACTGTTCTCGCATTTTTTGAGAACTACAATGTTTGGACATTGTATAAACAATTTTGATCAAATAAATTTGCTATGTTTAAAATTTTGAACTTGTAAAATAAAACAAAATATTTAATTTTCCAGAAATAAAATACCAAATTATGGATTTTAAACGCTTCCATCCATGAAAAATGTTTGATTTCCATCAAATATTTCTTTAATTTCTACTTAAAGAAAGATTTGATTTTTTTTATCGATTTTTAATCCGAGTGTTGATAAATTAACTTTCAAATAGATATACAGGTATTCCTCGTTATACGAGATCTAACTTTAGGCGTTTTCTCTTTAACGTGATTGAGAAGAAAAAAAGTGGATAAACATCGAAAAGAGTCGAATAAATGTTGTAAAAATTAATGCCCTTATAATAATACATGGGTGACGATGTATGGCAGAATGCGAAATGAAGTGATAAGAAAAAAATAAATTAGAATTTACTCCAGTAAACACATTTTCGATGTATAAAAATTGTTCTGATGGAAAATAAAAATAATTCTTAATTTTTACTATTTTTAAGGATTTTTGTTCGTTTTTAACCAATCTCAGCCATATTAAAATTAATTCGTTTTACGTGTTTATGTAGCTACGCGATTTTTTCTAGAGCCAATTAATCGCGTCAAACGAGAGATACATTTATCTTTATAATAAGATTCAACTAGAAATTTAGTTATTCGCTTAGTCACAAAGATATGCAGTAATTTATATATTTCTGTTCATCACTGACATGTAGAAAGTATGTTTTCTCTGCTAGATAAAGAGATTGCTTATAATTTAAATGTTTAATTTAACAATGCTATATAAGCAGGAATAAATTAAACTATCATAAAAGAACATAATTTATTACAAATTAATTTGCGAGAAACATTGTGAAATTTAAAATCTATAATTTAAGTTGAAACAAGTCTAAAAATATCCACGAAAAGTTGAGCAAATATCATAACTAAATACGAGTATTATCATTGATTAAATTATTAAATTGAGTAGGGGGTCACTTAAGTGTCAGAAACGCACCATAAAAGCAATGAGTTCGACAGGTTTTAGTGCATACAACGACATTGCAGTACAATATGAGACAATAGAAATGATGACATTAAGAAACAACGCGGACTGAAAGAAGATGCAATGCTTAAGAGGAAAAAATAAGCATTGAAATGCTTCAGTCACGTAGAAAAAATGAATGACCTAAGATACAAGTAGTATATAAAGTATTAACAAGAAGTTTAGTCAAACCTTGAAAAACGAGACATGACCAAATCAATCTAATTCGTATGTATGGCGAAGTATATGAACATGACAGAAGCGAAATTTGTGTGCCGGGATAGAATGAAGTGGAGATCCGTTTTCTCTGTCTAACCCGAAAGAGACATGGTGAAGTTGTAATGATACTGGGGAAAGATATTGTGTTAATGATTGCCAACTTTGAAGGAGAAGATAATATTATACATAAAGAAGATATGATATATAAGAATAGCGTAATGTCATAAAAATCAGCATCTTCAGAACGCTCTAATCCCTAAAAAAATCAAGATAGTTAACATTCGTTCTAGTCTTCATACGTTTTCTTTTATAATTCCTCTATCCCAGTGGTATTCAAACTGGGTTACGCGGATTCCCGGCGTTCTATGGAACGTTTTCGGGTGCTCCTCAACTTTACTTATAAAAAATATTTGGTACGAAAAAAAGATAGATATAACGGCAAAATATATTATTAAATATGGGGTAGGTGGTAATTCGTTCTCTTTCAAAGGTTTCTCTTTTTCATTTACTACGAGTGATATCAACTTTTATCAAAACTAACGTCCAAATCAAAATTTTATTTTCGTGTGATCTTGAAATTAAAAAAAACCCGGCGGTACGTATTTCAGTACAAGGTTTTACTTGAAATGCGTGGCAGCACGGTTACGAACTGGACTTCCATGCGGAATGTTACCGGTTCGAATCCCGCGCTGTCCTACTCCCCTCGAATAACACAGATATTTTTTTCCGCCTAGCATTCGGGGATATAAGGATACCTAAGACTTCGATCATATATATTTTAGAAAAAAGGAAAAAGAACATGCCGGTGTACTCCGATCGTCTCACTTCAGGTGTGCCATCAGATCCAGTACAGTTGTGTGGCTGGGGCGCAATAGCTCATTCACTTAAAAAGAAGAAAGAAACAAAAACTCTACGACACTGCTTCGCTTTCCAACTGAATTGATGTTGGAATGGCGAGGGGATACACGACTATGAGGCCTAGCAACGACGAATACAAGGGTTCTGAAGAAATAACAATAAATAAGAAAGCTGACACCATAAAAAAGAGAAGCTAGAAAACCTTTGTCGTATCATGATAAATCAGACCAATCTGCTGATAAGGTGAGGAAAGATAGAAAGCTGAAAAACTCTTGGTACAAGAATATTCTTGGCTTTTAAACCATTGCGAATGCTTCGGAAAAGCACGAGATTCTTATTTAGAGCTTCAATTTATAAACGATAATTTATAGATGATATCCGTTGGATTGGATGAATTATATTTTGAAAGAAGGAAACGTTAATTGTCAAAAAAAATCGTGGGCGTTCTACGAGAAGGTGTATGGATGTGGAATACACGAAGGATGTGTGGGGAGATAGGAAAGTCTAGTGCTATATCTTCTCTGCCTACTCCGACAGAGAAATGGAGTAATGGTATTTATGTATTTATAGCACTAGGTAACATATTAGAAGTTATTTTTATTCATTCTTATAAACGTCATTATATTAACTAAGGCTAATAAGTTGGAATAAATTGCTCCAACAACTATAAATCCACCAAATGTAAAATGTGTGATATATTGTATTATTTTACACTTTCGTTGCATACACTACAACCTGGCGGATTTATTTCCTCATGGGAAACTCTTTCAAACAACCAGAGAAGTGTTACGCTAACCTTAAGTTAAAATCAGACAGGAACATACATACTATTTCGCTGTGCCCATTTGCGCGTTAGGAACAGATAAGAAATCTTTATCCAAGCACACAATCTTCCTCTCCTCCACATTCATGCATGTCACAACCTTGTATTACTCACACTTCTTACTTTACCTTCTTTGATAATCTGTCCCACTTGATCCAACCACGTTTTCCTCGATCTAACTCATTCACGCACACCTTACACTTCTGACTTATATACTCAAATAGTCATTCTTTCGTCATTCATTCTCAGGACATGTCCAAACTACGAATATATTAAAGATCTCTTCTTCATCTTATTTAAAACATCCATTTTATTCATGCATTCGTTTCTGGTGTCTTCATTCCGTCTTATTTCATACATTTACTCTGGACCCTTTTTAAAATTTGGACAACATCGGGAATTGAACCCGTAACCCCCGGATCGAAAGACAAACGTCTTACCTAGTAGGCCACAGATGTTGAAAAATGTGTCGAATTCATGACACAATTTCTTCTTTCGTGTAGTGTCAGACACTCCAACGTATCAGAATTGGTGATTCGGAGATATTAAAGAGCGTCGCCGGAAGATTATATTGACGTTGGATCCAGTAAGAGTCTTTCAGATTAAACCAACTGGATTAGGCACGGATTCGTCATTGTATCTGTTGGTAACACCGCTATCGCCACATGTGACGAGGCAACAACGCACTCAGTGTATTCGAGTGTTGTAACCAAACAAAATCTTTTATAAGACTAAGACGTTTATTTTAATATTTTTTAGGATATCGAGTCCGAAACTCTCGAGTGGTAGTCTAGCGTCTAACCAGCTAGTTCACGGAGGTCATCTATGATCATAATAATTTGAACATCAGAATATTTATCTATCACACTGACCACCTGATTTCTGAGAAGTTCAACAGTATGCCGTTTTCTAGAAAATACTCAATTTCCCAAATAAAAACTACTGGAAATAACACGTATTTCCATCAAATATTTTTGCTACATAAGGAAATCTTGGAGACAAAGTCCATGTCAGTGCACTGACTGTATTGCAAGGTGCATGCATGCATTGGGTAACAGCTGAGCGAAGCACTGTGCACGCTCCTCGCTGTCCACTATAAACGTTTAAGAAAATATCGTAGTACAACGCCTCGAATATTGAACCCGAGGACAGACGTCACGATACGATTAGTCATAAAGTGTTTGAGTTTTGATCGTCTAGTATTGTTCTCTGATTGACTGCCCCATTTTCGAGGAAACTGTTTAATTGGATATACTCGTAAGTATCGTCTTGTCTGCTATTATCGTCTGGGTTCTGTCAAACAATTAACCGGACAGTTATAAAAGAAATATCTTCCTATTCGTGTACTTACGGATAATACAGGAATATTTCAGTTTATTTTTTCAGTGATTTTTAGAAGTGATATGTTTTTCTTTTTTTCTACTCGATTTAGTTTTCTTTTTCATTCGTATAGTGTCCACCCTTCTATCATATTTAAACAGATGATTCAAACATATTCGAACATAACTAATCTAACCTAATCACGTAACTCGCGATTCATTGTCGCACGTTTTGGCAATACTAACCCGCAAGTAAAGACGAGAGTATACTCACACGCATCAAGCGCGTTTTAGTATTGTTACCAGATGAATTATTTTACCTGAATGGGATCCTTTTTTTTTTTTTCGGGTACCACCGGAAATCGAACTTGAAATCCACTGGGGAAGTCAAGTGTCTTTCTTTCCAACTAGGTCTCGGAAATTGTTACTCAACATAGTTGAATAATTATATCATACATACTTATATACCCACATTCGCTATCGGGTAGTCAGAGAGAACAGAGCGCCAGACTTTCGTTGCAATTAAAAAAATATTACGCTTTTGTTGTATACAGTCAAACCAAGCAATCTCTTCCAACCAACCAGAAAGTTGTTAAATTAGTATTAAGTGAAAACCAGACTGAAACATACATACATACATATAGTCACACCGTGTCCATTGTGGGGCAGGAAGAGAGAACAGATCTCTATATTTTTCTATCCAAGTACACATATTTCACCTCCTCCACATTCATACATCTTATCCCGCACAATCTTGTATTCTTCACATTTCTCACCTCACATTCTTTTAAAAATTGGTCTACTTGAGCCAGACATGTTTTCCTCAATCTACCTCTTTCACGCACTCCTTACGCTTACACGTCTATTTTTTTGTCCTTCGTTTAACGATCCTTTTTCACATACATCTTACATGAAATACCTATTTTACAATATATCCATGAATACATATCTGAGATCTTCATTTCGCCTACTTTCATATATTTGCGCTGAACCCTTTTAACAATAAGGTACCAACGGGACTCGATCTCGCAAACTCCGAGTGAGAAGACAGGCGTCTTACTAATCAATTGTGGACAAAGTAATTTTTTTCGTATGGTAGACCCTTTAACATATCCGAATTAGTAATACGGAGATATTGAAGAGCGTGGCTGGGAGAAAATATTATCATTGGCTCCAGTAATCAAGTCTTCGGAATTAAAACCGTTGGAGCATGCAAGAAAGATTCATTTTAACCATGTTTAGGAACTAGTCCTTAAGGGAAGAGATGATGAGGATGATTTGTTGATAAATAATAAAACACGTTAGATTGCAATGCGGAAAGAGAGTCCAATTTTATTAGCAAACGTAGGTATTTATATCTTTTTAGAGTGTGCGCGGGAATGCGCTCGCGATATGCCTACGTCTCGTTTCTGCGAATGCAAAACGATTAATTGTTGTATGTAGGTATCATTCAAATACGGAACTGGCGAGACAAGCGTGGTGCGTTCTCTCTCTAGTATGGAATGCGGTCCGCTCGGCTATGGGTTGAATGGCCGGCGGGTGAACTACGGACTTGCCTATTTAGATTGTCGAGGAGTGCGAAGGTCATCTCATCGGTCATTGACCGTATGTATGAACGCCCACAGTATCCGAGTGTGCGACCGCCACACATGCATTAATTTTTAATGCATTTACACTGACCCCTTTTAAAAATAGGGTACCAACGGTAATCGAACTCACAACCTCCGGGGTCGGAACATAGGCATATTATTAACAATGCTACAGAGGTTGAGCATGAGTGACGCTTAGATTGAATGGATAATGAAACCTTTACCTGCGAGGTGGTGCTTGTGACCTGGGTCTGACTTGAAGATAGCTGCGTCTGGCTAGAGGACAGCTGGCTGAGCTGCGCCTGCCGGCTGCTACTGAGCCCAGTCTTCTTCATGTTCTCCATCAGAGCCACCATTTCTCCGCCTCCACTGCCACCTCCTCCCACAACAGTGTCTGGAGAGAACTCCGCCACCTAGAAATCACAAATTGGATGTTAATAAAATATACTTTTTCCTGTTGATACATAAATAAATAGCAAACCCCTTGTTGAGTAGAAGAATTTGCCATATGGAAATAAGCCTTATATGTTTTAATATATTAAACAAAAGTGGTATACAGTACAGATACCTATCGAGTTCTGTAGTATCAATGGCAACGCATTTTTTAATGCACCGGAGAATTATTTACGCCATCTTGAATTAAGATTATTTTTGGTGCTGTATAACCACTCGCATACGGAATGAGCTTGTTAAATGACTTTTCAAACATTGATGTCTTCCAATCGCGGTGGATAAATCCATAAGTTTTGTTCTTTTAATATGCACTAGTTGCAACCAGTGAAATATTCACGGAAGTAAAACAAATTCTACATTTATGAAAATATACATTCATAAATATAGAATTTGTTTATATATATCATTTATACATCGTACCCTTTTACACCGGTTAAAAAATTGTTAGCTAGGTATTTAAAATTCGTTCAATATAATTTTTTATCACGGACCCACCGAGATTCAAATTTCGAAGTATTCCTCTCTCGCTCTCTTGTATTCAAAATTCAATTCTCGTATTATTTCTTTGACGACAACCATCGTATGGGTTTTGGCCTATTTACGAGTATACTATGATTTTATTTGATGTGATTTTCGTTAACCCGTTTCAAATGTAAAATGTTATAAAATAAATATTTTTGATGAACGAATCATCCAACTAATAAGGTTAGCTTCAACAATCAAATAAGTGCAATATTTACAATCTTTGTCGATGTTTTTGGGTGCAAAATTAAATATACAATATATAAAAAATATTGAAAATTGTGATGATACTGTAATATAAAGGGTCTTTCAAATTAAGCAGTTTTTTAATTCTTAAATAAAACACACAATTTGCTTTGATTTCAAAAATATTTTTCTTGGTCATTGAAGTATAATGTATGACATTTAAACACAAAAAACAATATCCGCTTAAATGTCCACCTCTTGCAGCTCCACAGATGTCCACTCTTTTGTCAAAATTTTCGATGACATTTTGGCATAATTGCGGTTCTAGCTCACCAATACTTGGAGCTCTAGCTCACCAATTGTTTGGAGGTCATTCTTATAGACCTGGCTTTTTACGTAACCCCAAAGAAAATAGTCCAACGGTGTCAGATCACATGATCTTGGTAGCCAATTAACATCACCGTTTCCGGAGATTAAAATACATAAAATAATTCAACAATTTGAACGCGATGTTGTATTGTATACGACTCCATTTTCATAAATTTCATACATTACACTTTTCAAATATCACAAGACCCAGGCAAGTTCACGATGACATCTGTGTTTTATCCAAGAATAAAAAAAACGCTCAATTTGAAAAACCCTTTACAACACTACTTACGAGTAACTATCGATTTCCAGGTGTTATCTAATTGAAGGTATCTTATTTAATTTATTTTTTATATGAGTGAAACTTAATAGTCCTTCCAGCAAAATATAAGGTAATAATTATTCGCTACAGTTTGGACCCTCTGTAAGCTCAAGTGTTCAAAATCCTATCTGGCAACAACCATGTATGGTAATAACAAAGGGACAATGTATATAGCGCCGTTTAAAAAGAGCATATTTTCTTTAAGGGCGCTCTAACTTGGTATTTGAACCCATTATTGTAGGTAGATAAAAATATTACAAAAAAAACAAGTCTAGTGTAACAATAGGGAGGTGGCGGTCGAAGCCACCAAACCTCTCCATGAATATACACGTATCTAGAAAAACATACCTGACACGAAATATATATACCTTGCTTGAATTTTTCGCTCCTCTTTTTATTAAATTCGGTACATTTTTTAATGTCATGGTATGCCAGATAGGCATATTTTCTTTTAGAAACAGTTGTTCCAGCTCTAGTGATAGTGAAGATTAGGTCAAATCCCTACCGAGTTATGTGTCTTTGTTAAGTTCGTGTTTTATTTGTGTCTCGATTATATTGCCAGATAAAATTTTCGAGGCGTGAATTGGTTATGTTAATGACTGTATATTAATTATAACTGTGTACTAGTGCCAACATTGATATGTGGAATCGTAAGAGCAGAATAAATGCGATAGAAATGCACGCTATCGTAGAATATCCGAGAAGCCCTGCAAAAATCAAACCAAGTCAGCATCTAGACGTCGTTAAATTTCTGCTGGGCTTTTCTCTTTTGAAAGAAACTTGATAACCGGGTGATATTTAATTTAAAAAATCAGAATATAATGAAACAACACGTCTTATATCGGTTCTGGTTGACATACTACTCAGGATAGAGGTTTTAATTATCATATCGCCTGACTATGCAATGGGCGTGACCGGCGTGATTTCTGTCCATACACGCTCCAAATTGTTTATACCGGAAACTTTTGGACCTTAGTGGTATCTGATCTTCCATGAAAGTGGCTAATGAAGACGGCCAAATCCCGAAGTGGAAGAACCTCGATCAGTGTTGTTTTCCAGCTCTGCAGTCATGAAGACGCGACAGTAATTCACTCTAAAGCCACTTAGCGGCGAGACTTGATTTTTTCTACTATTAATTTCAATGCATGTTCGTGCTGCTTTAGCGTGACTGTCTACGCTAGTCACTTGACAGAAGTCAATTTTATTGCGGATTGAAGCCGACTAGATAAGCAATTTTCAAACGTAAAGCAAAAAAATAGTGAAACGCTGTCTGCCTGGGATGAGATAAAGAAAATAACAATCTGATGGGAGTATTGCCAGGTGGCAATCTCTTCCAAGCAATCAGACAAAAAATAATCAATGAAGTAACATGGCAAGAAATTTTCAAATTATTGTTGATTTGCGCAAAATTCAAGATAATGAAAATAACAACATTAAAAGTGAGGTATTATCAACCAAAGACATAGTCAAAAGGAAAAAAAATCGGGAATGAAACAAGTAAATTTTTTGACTTGAAATTGATAGTATTTAAATTGCTTTTTAAACGCTGCCAACGATGGACCTAGTTTAATATTATTTGGTAACTGGTTTCAAGAAATTTGCAAATCATCTACAAAGTATGTCTTCTTCGGAATTCTTTAACACTGATGATACAATGCTTTAACACTGATGATACAGCTGCATATTTTCTAGTTTAAGCCAATAAACTGCTGTGCAATGTTGTTAATATGGTAAAAAACTAAAACAAATCACATTAAAAAAAATCATTGATTCTTAGCAACTGCAAAGAAGTATGACTTCGAACCGTTTTCTTTATTTTTATTAAAATGGCTTCAAAAAAATGCTTTTTGGAAGTTAACTGTTTTGTTCTACGTATGGTTTGCATTTGACACGATTGAATTCGTTATTGTACATTTGGATTGTAATGACTCTTTTTGTTCTGCTACAAATTTCATATCAATCATCAGCAATAACTGTATTTTATAATAATTAAGTTAGTACAACCTAGTGGGTTTTTTTCCATGTGGCAATCTCTCGGAGAACCAGAAAAATATTGAACAGCCCTGAGTGAAAACCGGACAAGAACAATTTAAAAAACTAAGTACCAACGGGAATTCCCCGAGTCGGAAGACAGGCATATTATATGCTAAGCCACGGAGGAAGTTTTAAGGTTGAAAAAAGAACATTTACCGATGGGAAAAAAAATCCTGTTCCAAGATCGAAAAAAAATCCTTACGAAACACACAATCTTCAAGATCTAAAGAAACTCTTTGTTTTCGTGATCTGTGTATCACAGTGGCCATCATCGCCGAACGCTGAAAAGATCTTAAGGGAAAAACAGACTGGAACCCCGGATCGGAAGACAGACATCTTATCAAGCAGACATACAATACATAACATATGTGTAAACAATTTACGATATCTAATATTCTAAAACACTATAAGGAGAAAATTATGTTCACATTCCAGATTGGAAGACGCTGTCTGAAAAAGTTTTGCCGTGCATTGGCAGCAAAATAGTCGGGAGGTAACCGCCGCCGTCTGGCCCTAGCCACGAGCCTCGCATGTGCCGACGACTCCGGTCGCCTGTCAGCCAAAACTAAAATTCCCTACTGTATTGTTACCATCTGAAATTAGATACTTATAATCCACAAAAATAAAAATAAGTAACAACCGCAATATTTCTTGTTGGCTTGCTTCATTCTTATGAATGTTTGCTGTTAAGAATAAATATAATTTTTTTAAAGTTTATTCAAGGAATCAGCTTATATAACTCCATTGTTATATTCCAAAGTTATGATAATAGAAAAAAAATGAAAGAAAAAGTAAATGCGATATATGGGTGAATAATGAAAGATTGGAGCAAGTTGAGAAATATGTTATTAGAGAAGTATTTTTTTCAGATTATGGAAGAGTTACGAGAGATATAGCGATAAGAAATAAAGTCAATGGGGCACTAAAATATATATACTCGAACCAGACAGTATCAAATCTGCTAAGATGATTCAGAATAGTATTTTGGTGCCAACTTTAAAGTATGGGAGTGAAACGTGGACGTGGAAAAATACTGAAAGGAGCCGAATAAATGCTGTAGAAATGCGTGCACTAAGAACGTGCGTGCACCCTATGTGACTCAGTACACACACTGTGTGTACTGAGTCACATAGGGTGACAATATTGAATGAAGTGATTAGAGATGAATGTGAATTTATGGTTGATGTGTTGAATAAGATGAAGAAAAGTACTCGAAGATAGTTTATGGTTGATGTGTTGAATAAGATGAAGAAAAGTACTCGAAGATAGTTTATGGTTGATGTGTTGAATAAGATGAAGAAAAGTACTCGAAGATAGTTTATGGTTGATGTGTTGAATAAGATGAAGAAAAGTACTCGAAGATAGTTTAGTCATGTAGAACGAGAACGAATAAATTAATAAAGACTATCAAAACAAATATAAAATGTAAATGTGAGTAGAAGACGTGTTGGAGGAAGACCAAGAAAAGTATGGTTGGATCAAGTGAATATTGTTTTGATACGGTAACCTATCATCAATATTTTCTCGATATATTTTCTCAAGACAACATGGACAAATTTAATTTTATGAAGAAAAAAAAGTGCTCTTTGAGACGAAGACTTCTCCATTAAAAATATTATCTCAAATACAAGACGTAAAAATTGTTTAAAAAAAATAATAGAAAAGGGTTCTAAATCAATAAATAGGAATGACAAAAACAGGCAAAAATTTCGAGTATTGTTTTGGTATGGGATTAGCTGAAGATACATTTTGAATTTTAATATAATGAATAAGTTAAAATTTTTGTAAAAATATACGGATAGAAGCTAGTTTTTATTCAATATTTTTATAAAATTTTAAACTTTTAATGCAGATTAACTCCAAATATTAATACCAAGTTTATTTTTTGTATTTGATTAAGTAATCTATACACACATTTATTTGTCAAAGACTATACCCATAGACAAATTTGTTACTTAAAAAATAATCTAATTTCTGTATTAAAACTATAAGCTAACTTAATTTTTATTTACTACGAGTACATGTAATTTTTATATTAAAAGTTGAATAATATTTACAACCCTTTTTCATTCACCACTGTTTTATTGAGTTCACTACCGGTTTCAAAGACATCCGTGTTCCTCGTCAGGTGAAGATAAACTTAATTATGTCTAAAATATATTTTTTCTAATTGTAATAGGTACAGGTGAGGGGGAGGACAGTAGTGGCTAATAAGGGCAGGGGGGTAGATAGACCTCAACGGGAAACTGGCTTTTGAACGGGAAACATATTTAGCAGACGACTATTATTGAAATTTACTTGGTTGTTTATAATGTTGAGACATAATTTTAACGCTTTTTTTAATCTCGAGAATTTCTAAGTTGTTCTGCTGCAATCCCCTCTGACTCGTGTGCAGAATCCGCAAACGTTTTTTTTATTTCGATTAAGGGGTTAGCGAACTCCGAAAAATTATTGTTATTTCGACGTCTCAAATGTTCGTTTTTTTATTAAACAAAGTTAATTATTGTACAAACATTTGTCAAGGCTAAACCTATATACAAATTTATTACTTAACTAATCTTAATTATATGTTATAATTTATGAACTTACTTAATCTTATTTTCCTACATATCATTTTATTTATTCAATCTTAATATATGAGATCTTAGAAATAATTAACACCTACATACTACTTATAACTAGATAACAATTCTTACACTAATTATTTAGCAAAAACAAGTCCACTCGTTCAGGCTACTTGTATTCCATCACATTCACTCAGACCTTGGTCGTCCCAGCTAATACTGTAGGTGGACTAAGGGCAGGGGAGTAGATAGACACCACAAAGTGAAACAAACGCCTAAATGATATTTGTGCTTTTGAAATTGTTTATTGAAATGTTATTTATACTGTAGAGTTACATTTTTGACTCGATTATTTTAAACAAAAAGGTAAAAAAATGTGCACGATAAACAAAGAATAAGTTACATCTCTGTTTCATTGTGTTTATTGATAAACAAATCAAGCTTTTTGAACACATTTTGAAAATGTTTTCAAACAGCTGCGAAACAGATGTCACTTATTTCATACTTTTTCGTATTCATTTGTTTAAAAAATGTTTGACCAAAAAAATGAATTTATACATTTAACCAAAATAACACTGTGTTAGAAATAATTTCGTAGCAAATATGAATAATGATTTCCGTTTTTAGAACCAAAATAGAGACGTACGAGTATATTGATTAAACTCCTCTTCATTTACACACAAGTTATTCAGTTAGGTGCAAACATCGCTAACCAAAGTCCTTATGCAACCAGACAATGCAGTCCCTTATTCAATGAGACTGACTGCATCAACCAGAGTTGATGGCGCCGCTTGGAGTGTTGCCTTAGTAATATCATTTCTAACGTGAGTTAGTGGTACGTTGATTGTGTGCGTAGGAATATAATAATAATTCTGAATCGTATAAAAGGAACATGCTATTTCCCTGTCAGGGTAGGGAGAGAGGACAGAGGGCCAGATTTTTTTATCTCGAGACACTTCCTTCGCCTCTTCTACATTCACACACCTTCTCATAGAACTGCTACGATTTATATGACTTTCTACGTTTATATATTTCAAAATATCATTAACTTGATCTAACCATTTTTTCCTTGGTCTTATTATACCACACCTTTGACTATAAATTAATTTTACCAGTTTTTCTTCTTTCATTCGTTCTACATGTACAACTTTAGTAATATTATCTTTCCATTTCAACAAAAAAACTCAATACAAACAGTATAAAATGTAGCTTAGCAAGACCTAGAAAAAAGAGGCATGAACAAATTAATATAATTCTTAAAAAGCAAATAGTGGAAACCTTTTTTAATGGACAAATATGAATGATGAAGATTATAAACGTGGCAAAAACAAAATATTTGTTCCAGGATAGAACGAAGTGGCGATCTGTTCTCTATGTCTACCTTAATAGGGGGATAAGGCGTAATAATGATAAGAAGAAGTTAGTAAATAAAAGTATTTTAATAATAACAATAAATATTTTCCATTAGCAAGAGGATAGCGCCGCACCAGACCGTTTCATATCGAAGACCATAAAGCATAAATGACCAAGCCTTTCTCCACTCCTTTATATTCACAGACCTTATAAGCTTCTTATCGCACACTTACAAATTTAACGCGTAAAGCCTTCATTTTGACATTTAATTTCTGACACCATATATTGACGATATTCGTGGCCAAGTTGGTAAGACGCTTGTCTGTAGTCCGGGGGTATCGGATTTGATGCCCATTGGAGCTGATTGTTTTAAAAGGGTTTCAGTATAATTTTCCCTTACGAACATTATACTTTATCTTAAGTTGAATGTGTTACTATCACACATCGGAAAATTTTCCCTTACGAACATTATACTTTACCTTAAGTTGAATGTGTTACTATCACATATCGTAAAATTTATAAAGGTTTCTTTGTAGTTCGTCTTGGCTTGGTAAGTTTTCTGCGGTGTTCTTACCAAATTTGTTTTTCTAAACATATGCAAATGCAGGAAAGTACCTAATCAAGTGACTGCAGCCACTACCTTTCTATATTTACTCAACTTCTGTATATTTATATCGTAATATTTTTTATCTGTCAATAATTTGTCATAAGTTTGAATTCCGAGTGGGGAGATTATGCTCTATAAAAGGCGCTATATAACGTGTCCTTTATTCTTATTATGGCATCTTAAATATATTTCTGTTTCATATAAGCCAATATAAAGCTATCTTAGACCACAATTTTAAAATAATGAGTTGCGAAAGACTTACGAAATAAATATGTCTGAAGTCAGCGAAAAGCGAGGATGAAGTAGAGCGAGGAAAGAGTAAAGATGATTGGTAAAAGGTAAGACGTATGACAAATAGAAGAACATGTATCATATAACGATCTAGATGTATGGATGGGGATGAGACGAGAGCTGTGTGCATGAATAGAAAGGCATGGAGATCTGTCTAGCCTGTCCTAAAAGTGATATGGCGACATGATACGTATGTAACAATGTGGGTTGGGTACAATACAACATTTTGAATGTACCAGAAAAAAAAAGAAATGTATGTTTTAGCTTCGAATTTGTAAACTTCAATTAACTATTTTTACTTAAAAAAGACGTTGATTATGCAATAATAAAGGAAATCAATTTTGGAGGCTGTGTTTCACAGTTCGTTTTAATCGTAATGTTCGGTGCTTTGTCATTTCGTTGGTTATAATTTATGGAATTGCGTAGGCCAATATAGTAAATATTATTGAATCAAACAGATATTCAGTTAATATTCATATTTAAACCAAGTACACGGAATAATAATTACGTTCAATGGAAATTTAAATGTCATCGGCTTAAATATTCCAAGTAGGAATTTCGTAATGACGACATGCACTCGAGCAATATTATTACTATAAAGATATTGTCACAATGTTGACTCTGAGTACGTCAATTATTAAATTCGCATAATTATATGTTGGCAATAGCAATTCTTAGCTTGAATTATTTAGTACTTACGAGTATATATCATAGAGGAAAATACCTCTTTGACGATTTAAATCTCAAGACCAACAATTTAATTTTAGTGTGTTAAATTTTAACACATTATAGTACATACTAAATATGAGTTAAATTTTATAATTTTTTTTCGAGTAATTTTTGCATTGGTACGAGTATATACCATATATATACACACATACATTTACGTACATAGATACAGGTTTTTTAATGCTTACACATTTTTATACAGATCTTTATTGTTCTGAATTTCAAATTTATTTTTTTCAAAAATTCATTCATTTGGTCCAAACATTTTTTTTCATTGCATTTAATATTGCATCGTCAAGTAGATAAAAAAAATATATACGAGTATAAGGCACATTGTTATATCTTCAAAAAGAAAATAGATATTTTTACAAAATGGATCTTAAAAACATAAACGTGTTTATTAAGAGACAGTATACATACAAATATCCATCACGTAATTACCACATTGGGTGGGTAGTAAAGACAGTGCCAGACTTTCCTATCTCGACACACATCCTTAATCAGATACAGTATGCAATATACCAAATGATTTAAGTATCATAAAATAAACAGAAGACTCTAAACTATATATTATTTCTTCATTTTTCTTTCATCGTTTTATCGATATTATTTGTTTTTCATAATTAACAATAACATTAATGAATTTGGTGGTCAAATAATTTAAAGGTTTTATCCTGAATAATAAATTTGATAGAAATGCGTGCCTTGCGTGGAATATCTGGTATACAATGTTTGATACAGTAAGAAATGATCGAATAAAAGATAGAGATGATCGAATAAAAGTTGGTTAGAGATATTATAAGTAGAATTAAGAAAGGAATCTGGAGATGAGAGAATCAAATGATTATGAAACAAGTATATTTGTCTGGAACGAATTGAGAGCAAAGAAGAAGTGACCGAGGAAAGAGTGGAAGGAGATAGAGAAATTTTAACTGAAGTAAAGGTATGAGAAACAGGAGAGCATATTTGGCGAGATGACTTTATTTGGACAATGTGAGAGCTTTGTGCATTGAGCTATGATTGACGACCTCCGTGGCCCAGTTGGTAAAAGACGCCTGTCTTCCAGCCCAGAGGTTGCGGGGATTCCCGTTGGAACCCAGATTTTTTAAAAAGTATTCCAATCCGATTTTCAGCAAAGGCCTCTTTAACATATTTCTGGTTTGTTGGAAGATATTGTCACATAGCAATGAGCCTGCCAGATTGTACTAACATATGTGTATAAACAACGAAAGTGTAATAAAATACAATGGATTGAAGCGTGTGTAGATTTGGCTTCTCTTCCTTCCCCGAAAGAGACATTGAGTAATGGTGTATATACATTTATTTTAATTTTATTATTTAACACTGCATTGCAAATATAATCTGGCGGGTTTATTGCTAGACGGTAATCTCTTCCAGCCCACCAGACGAAAGTAAATTAAGCAAGTTACATGGTCACTCAAAATATCCAAAGATTATTCATAGTTTTGAAATTTATGGATAAAAACATATTAAAGTAAAAGTGAGATATCATCAATCAAAAGATAATGAAAGGATGGTGGAGTGGAGAGAAAAATCAGAAATGAAACATGTTATACTGCTAACTAGAAATTAAGAGTTTTTTCAGTTGCTTCGAGAAAGTATGAAGGTTATAAAAAAGGAAGCTGTGTATAATAAAGTCATGTATTTTAACATGTGTTGACAGTATGCCAAAGAAAATTAAATTTTTCTCGAATAATAAAATTTTCATTCATTATATTGATTTCGTACAATTTGCAAATTCAAGATTCGCACATTATCGCGCGTGCTCGGAGTTTATAAATATAAACAAGCAATGCTAGGAGCCAAGGCTATAGGCAAATGTGTTCAGCGGACTAGCGCTGACCTTGTTGGGTTGAGCCACTTTTAATTCTCTGGTAATTAAAAAAGAAATGGGTACGTATAAGTTGACAGGGCGTTGGCGATTGTAGGAACAGAATGGGGCTCCCAATCGTCTGCCATTCTGCGAGACTGGCGACTGACTGATGACCAAAACTTGTCTTGTTTCCGATAGTCATACAGCTTATGAGATTAGTTCTTAAGTTTCTGCATTGGTCGAGGGTTGCAGAGACAATGAACAGCAAAATCTCTTTATTTGCTACAATCTACAGTACCGCAAATAGTAGTGAAAGATTAATCATTTTTTTTCAATATTTATCCTTTTGTGTTCATTGTTTCAAATCAGGAATGTACAAACTTTTATCTAGGCGGGGCCATATTCTGATAGAAACCATCGCGACCCAGATGACAAAAAAATCAAACATACTACAGTTAAATGAAGCTATGAATATATTTATTATAAATTATAAACAAACTTTTGATTATAATTATAAAAGACAACAACAGTGATAAAAATGAACCTGTTATTATCCATCAATTTTTCCATGTCACCCTGCTTTCCAAATGGGTATCAGTTAATTTTGATCTTGTTGGGTTTTTATAGATATTCATTATTGAGAAAGTTTATTCGCATGCATACATAAGTTGAATTTATATCAGAAGAATTTTCATTGCCTTTTTTCTAATTAATATAGTTATCTGTGTGTTCGATTTTTCGTGTACGCGGGCCGTAGTTTGACCATACCTGTTGTAAATTATACGTATAGAGGGTTTATTACTCTATAACAATTTCTTCTAGCCAATCAACTTATGTTGTATATGTATAATATTTTATGGCAAATTTGGCATAAAAATATGTCTAAAAATAAAATTCTTAACACTAAATGTCTTGTATTCCTCGTGGCGAGGATCATCTCGCCATTCCAATATCAATTCAGTTGGAAAGCGAAGCTTAATATCCCGTGACGCCCCTGGGAATTAATAACGGCGCCCTAGAGCGCAGAGGCGCACACTAAAAACCTCTGCCATTTACCATACCTCACCATAGCAAAGTATTAAACACCGAACATGCTACTCCGCCATCTGACGAGTCGATATAATGGCCACGCGAATTAGCAGCCTGTCGCACCCAAAGTGAACAGCGTTTTTATTTTTATTCCTTCAGGGATTGCGAGCCTCGTCGGTTTTATTACAAATTAATGTCACGTATAGGTTACAGACGGACGGATGAACGGCAGAAGGGTATTAGAAAATACAGTCAACTGAAATACGGATTAGTATGAGTGCTTTTTATCATATACATATTTGCAACAATAATTATCGAGTACTTGAACGGATGAATGACGAAAGACTGACAGCAAATTAAAAATATAATCATAAGTGAGAGTCATTGTATAGAATAATCGAGAAGAGTACGATTGGACCAGGTGAATGAAATTTTGAAAGAAGGAAATGTAAGAAGTACGAGAGACAAAGGGGATATATGAATGTGGAGGTGAAGAACATATGTCATTATAAGAACGTTTGGCGCTCTGTCCTTTCTGCGTACCCCATCAAAAATTATGTGATGGTATGCTTATACTTATTTCAAATACGTATTTAAAAAATGTTTTATAAAATTATCTGCCTTCATTATTTATTCGTATGGTACTCCTTAATATGCGAATTGGTGATACAGACATGTTGAAGAGCGTAGCCCAGAGGCAATACTGTATTCGGCCCCAAAAATCGAGCCTCGGGTTAAGAGCCACTGGAGTAACTCACAATTCACCATACATACATACGTGTTTTGCCTTAGATGTTATTTGAACTAATACTTTAAAGTTATGTTTATCTGTAATGAGAAAGTGCGAGTTAAAAAAACATCTGTGACACCCCCAGTCGCGTTTCTTCTCTTTACTTTTGGGTGGGGGCTGATCTGGAGGGTCATACAAAATGAGCCCTTCCGAAAGTTGACGGCCTTGAACCAACAGTTTTTTTTTAATAGGCAATTCTTAACTAACAGTTAGCATTCACTCTTAGCAAGTGGGCGCCCCAGATTAAATTCCTGGCGATGTCAAATCCGCACTGAATGTACTCTTAGACTAGTTTACAGCTAAATATATGTTTTCTGCAGCTTATGTATTACTTGTCATCAATATTTATAGTGCTATTAAGCAACAAAAAAACGCAATATAAAATTGCTTAAAAAAAGGCTGAAGCAGATTAACCTTGATTTGGAAATTTAATCTACTTGCCATCAGAACTTTGGGTTCAATTTGTCAAGTATGTATTCTTGCTAAAGTGCACCAGCATGAATATAATAAACCAATACACGCACAAGCGTCTTCTATCCACAGGATAGCTGACAATCATATTCGATCACGACAAGATGAGCCCGGATATTTTAATGACATCTGATTTTATTTTTACAAAATATCTTTAAATGCCTTGGATGTTATTTAAACTAATGCTTGAAATTATACTTTTATATATATTTAGCTAACATCGGATTTACTTTGTTCATTATACTAATGAAATTCAACTTACGAGTATATTAATGTACATTTTATTCTTGAATTGCTTTGGTTTGGTTATAGCTTTATAAGAGATTGCTACATGCCAATATGATACGAGTACACTCGTCAGGTTGTAATGTATACAACTAAAGTCTTATACGTACACATATAATACAATATAGAGTTGATGAGAGTATTCAACGGGGTGAGTATTTAACGTACAATCGAAAATCGGAAAAAATATCTATTTTTTTTCCTTTTTATCTATCCTCAGTAAGATACAACAAAAGCCAAGTTTACTAGGGGAACGGGAAATGAAAGGCAACAAGCCCAGGCAAACAAGTAATTTAATGTGCACACATTGTGTGTGCACATTAAATTACTTGTTGTTTTTTCACAAATTATGAATTTATAAGATGTCTTGTCATATCGAAATAAATTTAAAAAAATATTAGTACTTTTCTGGGATACTCGTACCATGTTACATAGACACATACATATAATCACGTCATGTCCCTTGCGGGGTAGATAAAGAAGACAGATCTTCAAACTTTTATATCCAAGCACACAACATTCGCCTACTCCACATTCATACATATCGTCATGCACGATCTTCTACTATTTATACTTCTAACTTTACCTTTTTTCGAAATATTTTCATTTGGTCCAGTCACGTTTTCTTCGGTCTTCCTCTTCCACGCACATTTTGCATTTCTGACTTGTACAATATACTAGCTTAGTCATTCTTTCATCATTCATTTTCTCCACATGTACAAACCATCTTAAAGCTCTTTTATTTAACTTACTTAAAACAACAATTTTATCAATGCATTAATTTCAAATATCATCATTCCGCCTTCTTTTAAACATTGACAATCCACAAAATGTTCTTAGTATAAGCATCATAACAGCATTAATCTTACTCTTATTTTTCCTCTACCATGCCCAAGTTTCACTTCCAAACATCAAGGTTCACCTTATTAACCACTATACCAATACACTATAATGTATTGTCATCATGTTCGAGTACCTTAACGTTTTATATATCTGTCAATTAATTATGTCCCCAATTGAAATGTTTATAGCCATGTTATTGTTATATACTTCTTTTAATGAACATTAAAGATAGAGGAGAAGCGCCTTGACTTTCTCCTCGGCCGGTCATAGAAGATAATTGGTCTCATCTCACACGGCTGGACCCCTCCGAGGCCGCCAGCCTTGACATTCTTCTCCGTCCATCATCACAATTGGATGGGTATAAAGGGGACCGTTATAACACAAGCTCTGGCGAATTAACTATTTTTGCAGTAGTCTATTACATTTGGGTTAATTTTTTACTTAATTTAATACATAAATTCAAATTCTCAGATAGTTGTTAACCTTTTAATGGGAACGAACGTATGTGAATTTATTGGAGTATTGGCAGGTAACATATTGAAGATGAATTGCAAAGTTTAATAAGTAAATTGTATAAGAGATGCGAAGAGAAAGATCTAAGAATGAGTTTTGCAAAATCCAAAATAATGGTGATATAAAAGTATAAAACGAAAAATAAATATGACATGTGGGTGAATAATTAAATATTGGAGCAAGTTGAGGAATTATGCTATTTGGGTGGTGGGTGGATCAAATTATGGAAGAGTTAAGAGGGATATCAAACGGCGTGTAGAGATAGGAATCAAAGTAAATGGGGCACTAAAACTTATATACTCGAACCTAAGATGAGCTAAATAAATGACTAAGATGAGCTAAATAAATGCTGTAGAAATGTGTGCATTGATAAGAATACGCAGAGTGACAATGTATGACAGAATACGGAATAAAGTGATAGGGGATAAAAATATGAAGAACTAACGAATTTTGAGATTTTTCTGATTTTCAATTGAAATTTGTCAACCTTTATTACCCCCAAAATTGTGTGACATCAAAACAGGGTTGGCGCATTTTAAAAAATAAAAATAAAATAAAATAAAAATATGCAGGTACGGGGAATTTCCTTATCTAATAAATGAGCCGCCATCTTCTTATCCTTATGCTCAAATTGTTTTTTTACTCTTTATGCTAGGCTTGATCTTCGAACTGCGCCGTCAGTCTCCGGAGAATTCCGGCAGGTTTTACGTCCTCACGAGCGAGAAGCTTAATAATTGTGCGTTACGCAATCGACGGGTGCAGACATCGTGTGCCATACTAATGACGGAATCTGCCGAGGCCGGCCGACCTTTCTCCCCACTCCTGATATCCCCGCCCAACACTCCTCGAGGCGGCCACGCGCTCTATAAAAGTTTCGTTTATATTTGATCCACCCTGGTATAATGTCACTATATATAATATGTAACATATGATATATGCATATATATCATACGTATCCCTAGCGGGGTAGGCAGAGAAAATAGACCTATACACTTTAATATTAAAGCACATTACTTTCGCCCACTCCACATTCGTACATCTTGTCATGCACAATGTTATATTATTCATTCTTCTCACTATACCTTCTTTCAAAATCAGGTACATTAGGCCTACCTCTTAAACACACACACATTGCACTTCTGACTTGTATATTAGCGTATTCATTATTTCGTCATTCGGTCTCTTCAAATATTCAAACAATCTTGAAACTCCTATTTTCATATCACTTTAAATATCAATTTAATCCATACATTAATTTCTGTTGTCTTCATTCCGCCATCTTTCAAACATTGCCACTCAACGAATTTTCCTTAGTACACGAATTACCACATCATTAATGTTACTCTCATCCTTCTACTGCCAAGTCCAAATTTCACTTCCATACACCAAGGTGGGCACCAATACACTATTATGTATTATAATTTTTACTATTTCTGATATTGCGCGGTTGTTATACATAATAACATTAAATGATCCGTTTACCTTGTTCCCTATATATCATAATTAAAAAGATCAACTTAAAAGTAGACTCGATCAAGGGAAACATGAATAAGAGAAGAATTGACCATAACACTAGAGTCTCGCAATGTTTATATTTAGTAGCGGCGCTATGAAAAGGAAAGACCGGCGTCATGCGTCATCGCGTCAGTGTCGCGTCGTGCGCCGCGTCACTGGTCATTACGGCGTCAGCATCAACAGTGAAGTCACAGCAGAGGAAACTGGCAGATTGAACTCACTTATGACACATCACTCCAGAGACTTGATTATCTCATATCAGAGTTCTATTTAAGATGACAACAAATATTGTCAAGACATTACAAAATTAGACGACAGATATTAAAAGAAGATGTTTGAAAACAACATAATAATATTTAATTTGTTGTCACTATGTTGTATACTATCACTTTTGTTTAGTATCGTTAACTATCCCGTCACCCCCCCTTAACTCGCCGAAAATCTTCAGCGTCTTTCCGATCATGGACTAGCGCTACGCTCAAACAGAGATTATTTGTTGGCCTTCTCAATTCACCGCTTTTCTTTTTTTTTACGTCGTCCTTTACTGTCCATGCAGGGAAATTCTGGTACCAGTTACAAACCAATGTTAGACTCGCTCCGTCCTTGGCATGCTTTAAGAAGCGACTGAAAAAACTCTTCATTTCTAGTCAGTAATATAACGTGTTTCATTCCAGTTTTTCCTTTCTTCTCCACCATCCCTTCCTTTTCCTTTGATTGGTGATGTCTTTTACTTTTATTATGTATATGTTCATAAATTTCGTAAAGGTGGATCATCATTTGAATATTTTTTGCGACCATGTTACTTAATTTATTTACTTTTTCTGGTTGGTTGGAAGAGATTGCCGCCTGGATTAAACCCGTCAGATTATTTTTACAATATAATATTATTTTTTTTTTTTTAAATATTGTATTTAATAACGCTTTCGTTGTATACATTACACTCGGACGGTTTTATTGCCATGTGGCAATCGTTTCCAGCCAATCACAAAGTATTATTAGTGTGGATGTATGTTGATGTATGAAAGTATTATTAGTGAAGATGTCTGCCCATATATGAAAGTATTATTAGTGTGGATGTTTGCCGATATATGAAAGTATTATTAGTGTAGATATGTGCCCATATATGAAAGTATTATTAGAGTGGATGTGTGCCGATATATGAAAGTATTATTAGAGTAGATGTGTGCCCATATATGAAAGTATTATTAGTGTGAATGTGTGCCGATTAATGAAAGTATTATTAGTGTAGATGTGTGCCCATATATGAAAGTATTATAAGAGTGGATGTGTGCCGATATATGAAAGTATTATTAGTGTACATGTGTGCCCATATATGAAATATGAAAGTATGTGAGACCGATATATGAAAGTATTATTAGTGTAGATGTGTGCCCATATATGAAAGTAGAATTATGTCCTTTGCCTACCCCGATAGGATTATAGTGTATGTAATTAAATACATGAATAGCACGAATAAAATTTTTACCTTCCCCCAAATATAATAACTTCCATGGTATAATCAGTAAGACGCTTGTGTCCCAATTGCGGGTTCGATTCCCGTTGGAACCCAGATTTTTTTAAAAGGATTCCAGTCTGGTTTTCACTTAAGGCCTCTTTAACATATTTCTGATTGGTTGGAAGATATTGTCGCATGGCAACAAGCCCGTCAGGTTATACTCTATACAGCGAAAGTGTATTGCAATACGACAGAATGATACTGGCTCTTGAAAAATAATGTGATATTTTTTAAATATTTTTCGGCAATATTTATTGAGTAAATTGAAAAGTGTATTTATTCGAATACTGAATAAATTTTGTATTCACATATATTCATCTCTTATAAATATTATTTCACCAAGGACGTACGGTGAGAACAATCAACAGCTAACATAAATGATACGTTCATGAGATTCAACAATTTTAACTCTGATAGAAACAAATACTTGTTAACAATCAAACGTATTCGTTATATAAATAAAATATAAACACCTATTCTCTGTTGATCATGCTGTGACCTTATGAACTTTATTAGAGTTGAAGACAGCTTGTTGCATGATCATCATTGAGTCTTCTCTGACATCAATTGTCTCGTTATCAATAACCATTTAAAATTCAATTAAGTATATTAAATAATAAATTAATAAAATAACAATGCAATTTTCATGGTAAAATAAAAAATATATAAAATCAACAGCAAATATTATTGTTATTGTATTGTGTAACTCTTTCGTTGTTTACAATGTGAAATATTTTCTAAGTAACTATAAATATATTCAAGAGGTCTTAAGTGAAAACGAAGCTGGACTGTTTTAACACTAAACAATTTCTTTGAAATATTGAGAGATATCTTTTATATGAGTTCTACAAAGATAATCTGAATATTCAAAAGTGCCCCTGAAATAAACTACATTTATGTATACATAAAGCAATAAATAATAAATTTAGTGGTTTTATCGTAGATATAAGCAATTTATTAGTGTTAAATCTCTCGCAATCAAACGATTTTCGTACAATTTTTAAAACGTCATTCTTCATCTATTCATTTGCAAGGTTTCCCAACCTTTTTTGGAACAACGACACCTTGGAGCATTTTAGTATAAGTTAACGCCCCTCCCCCGTCCCCCCCCCAAAGTACAACATTAGTTCTTGCAATGTGAAGAAGGTAAAAAACGCGTTCAATAATATAAATATTTTGCTTCATTTGTTATAATATGAATCCAATGATTTTATTTCTAGCTTTTCATACTAATTTTCATTCCATATATAACATATACAATGCCATAGATAAACTGAAGATTATAGATTCTATATTTTTAATTTCACATAGACAATTTTTTACAATTGTAAAACGAATGAAGTTAATAAGTGAGCTCTTATCGAAGTCTTATCGCTCCAAAATAACTGCATACCTCAATGCCCCCTAAAAGTTTAAATCTTTATATAGCTCCTTTTGGGAATTGTTGCTATATAATATTTGATCTAATATTAGAGTTGGTTTATTCACAAAAGTATAAGCTGTGCTTAACTTATAACTCATACTTATAAATTTTTCAAAACTCTTCAACGTTTATGAAATATTACTTCACAAGTTTTTATACAAGTACTTAAAATGAAATATAGAATTTCGTGACAATATCAAATAACTCTGTGGTGCTGGCATAATGTATGTAAAGTGAACAGATCTCTTAACATTTTATTATGAATTTAATTAGGATTAACAGAATGTTTAAGTGGAAAATGACAATTTAACGGCGGGAGGTGAAGGAATTACAAGACATTTCTCGACACGATCGACCTGATGTTACCCTTTCCATATAAGGAAACCAGAGTGTCGTCCGTTAAGACTGTATTACATCAACAAGTGACGTTTAGTGACCATAGACACTATAAGGAAATATATTCCTTTTAGATATTGTCTATGAATAATATAATATATACTGAACATACCGTGTGAGGAATTTATGATAATTATTCATTCAAGATTCAAGACAGATATGTGTGTGTATCTTTACACAAATGTTCGAGAGAAAATATTTTTTCTTACATAGGACATGTTTTTTAAGCCACTTTTGATCAATGTCAGCATTTTTTTACACATGTATCATATCTCTTCCCCAAGCGAATTATTTAAAAAATCATATGATAAATTATTTTTATTTCATTTATTAATTCTACAGAACGATTTAATTACTTTTTTAACTTTCCACAAGACATACTTTAAAATTGGTGTCGTTTTAATGGAAAGGTGAACCGTCGAGTATAAGTACATAACAATGCTAAACCCCTTAATTTAGTGGATCCACTTCACTAGACATGGCCTGTGACAAAGTGGTTTCATTTCTTTATCACAAATTTCACACATTTGTCCTAACTACTAAAATACCCTGTTGAAACATTCATATGGGTGTAATGATACGTATGTACTCAGCTGAAACATTCAAATCCTTACACACACACAAAAATCCCAAGCTATCACATGCACAATTCCAACCGCATCATAATATCAACAAACAATTTAAAATCATATCCAACATCTACTTATCACAATTTCTACCTTTGTATCAGTAATTCACTCGCATGCCTATGGGAAGATCTCCTAAAGTCCCTCACTCATAACCCTCCTCCAGTAAAGGAGACACCTTACTACATACGAGTACTTCTTTAATTTTGAAGGCGTGACGTTATAAAAATC
The DNA here is from genome assembly GCA_949825065.1 of Odontocerum albicorne. Taxonomy (NCBI): domain Eukaryota; kingdom Metazoa; phylum Arthropoda; class Insecta; order Trichoptera; family Odontoceridae; genus Odontocerum; species Odontocerum albicorne. The sequence continues at coordinate 10,864,427 of OX463840.1, read as the reverse complement.
ACCACTCTCCCTCAGGAATGTGTTGTAAATTCTTGGCGCAAGGAATAGCATTTTTCTCTTCCCAAATGATTTATGAATGTGTGGGGTACGAACCAGATTCAGTGCGTCATCCTGGTTTTATCAATAATAAATCCAATAACATAATATAAATTCAACTAACTATACATATTTTACTTCTCAGAACGCCCGTTCGATTTATTAAGCTGTTGACCAACATGTAAGTAAAGTACAGATTGAACATATTTCTGTGTTTCTAATTTATTGATTATTAAAAACGTGTTTCTCAATTATGTTTTGATGGATCTTAGATTTAAGAAGATTAACTGGAATTTTGAACGCAAATGATTCACAAAGGATTTTGATAAAATTTCGAGACATAAACTTGAAATTGAGAATGCTTATGGTTTGCTGCTACATCTTTTTAACTCTCTTTTATTATTGTATGAAACAAGAAACATCATATATTATTGTATGAAACAAGAAACAAGAATACACTGAAACAAGAAACATCATGCAGGGTCGAAGCTTTTGAGATGTGGATGTACAGATGTATCCTCAAAATTATCAGGACAGATTGTCTTACAAATGTAAAAGAACTTACTGATGAAGACCAAGAAGTTCTTAAAACTGTGAAGATTCACAAGCTGCAGTATACTGATCGCGTAATGAGGGGCATAAGATATACTCGTATTATAGCACAATTGATGATTCAGGGAAAAATAAATAGCAAACGAAGTAGCGGACGAGGTCGCATATCTTGGATAAAGGACTTGTGGGAGTAGTTTGGGTGCAGCTCTACTAAGTTGTTCCGAGCTGCAGCAAATATAATAAGGATTGCCATGATGGTGGTCAACCTCCGATAGGAGACGACACCTAAAAAATAATAAGGATGAAAGTATCGAGTTTTCAAATATTTTACTTAAATAAACATTTAGAAATTATTATTTTATCACACAACACGACCTCCGTGGTTTAGTTGATAAAGGGCTTAGAAGAGATTGTTACATAGCAATAAATTCGGCAGGTAGTAATGTATACAACAGAAGTGGAATATACAACAGAGTGTGAAAGCTTTGTTATATGTTGGAATCAACAATAGACATATTAAATGTATGAATTTGAAAAAAAAAAATTACGACAGCTGGGTCATTTACATCGCATGCAGGTCTCCAACCGTGCAAAAAAGCTTGATTCAGCAATCCGATATGACATTAAAAATTGGGAAAACCGAAGATAAGATAAGGAGTTTGTTCTCTAAATGGTGTTATATCTTGAAAATTGTCGTTTTATTATAAGTTTATTACTAGATAGTTTGATAGAGGAGTGTGGCTAACTGGAGGAGGAAACCTGCTGATAAAAACAGGTGACAAAAATCTTCATGCAGCCAAGAGTCCTCCGTTTTTTTAAGTGCTGATTTGACATGGTATAAGATTTTTTATCGATTTTAGATGATTTACAGGTCACTAACCGAATGAAAAGCCATGCTAAATTGCTTTTTTACATTAGTATAACGAAGATTTATGTTAATTTTCGTAAATTTATGCGAATTATAAATAAAACAAAAATATATATATTTTGTGACGACGCGGTTCGATTCTTCTGATAAATCGATTTTAAGCTAAAATAATTTTTAAAATTTTGTCAAATTCAAACTAAATAAAAGCATCATAAATCGATCATGACGATATCGTTGCCTTCTTGATAAGACAATACTGGTATTATAGCCCAGGGATTTGAGAGTTCAATTGCTGTCAGAATTCATTTTTTTAAAACAGGGTTTCGATCTGGTCTTCAATAGAGACTTGTTCTCTATTGAAGACCAGACCTCTCCTACGCCTTCAACTAACATTTGGATTATACTCGTATATTTGTTTTGCTTGTTTTTATCCAGTAATTTGTGTTACTTGCTCAAACCATCACATAATAATCTTCTTCATCTTACTCAACACATCAGCTTTAAGTTCACATTAATCCCTAATTATTGTATTTAATTCTGTATTATGTCATACATTGTCATCCCATGTATTCTACTCAATACACGCATCTTTACGGCATTTATTCGACTCTTACCAGTCATTTGACAAGTCCACGTTTTACTCTCATACATCAAAATCAGCGCACGCATTTCTACAGTATTTATTCGTCACCTTTCACTATTTTTCCACGTCTTTTCACATCCCGTGCATCAAAATTGGTACTAAAATAGTATAGTGAACTATCATTTTAGCATATTCTTAGACAACATTATTTATTTGAAATTATATGACATCTTTTTTTAGTTGCATTTGATTTATTTTTTGCTATGAAGAACAATTTTTAGCTATGAGGAACAATTTTTTATGTAGAGGTAAATTAGCAAATAAATTGTTTTTTTTTTGTTGATATTATGACAAATCAATTACAAAACATGATTATTAAGTCAATTAATATAAATAAATCAAGATTAATTGAATAGATTAGCAATATTTTGATGTAGCAATAATCGGATACAATGATATTAAATGGGTCACAATTGAAAGAAAACACTTCAGTTTTATTTGGCCGCTTTCCAAAATGTAAGGTTCATTATTAGGCCATAGACCTCACAGGGAGCTTGTTGGCGGAGCTCGGTGACAAGTATTTTGATTATTTGTTTTCTTTCAGTTGATTAAGATAATTATTGTATAAGTATGTGGTAAATACGATAGTACTTTATATAATAAACATTGTTTCGTAATATTTATAAAAAAATATTTTATTATATTAAGCAGATTTTTTTTACAAACATACATAACATGACGTCTTATCTCTATCGGGGTAGGCAGAGACGGTAGAGAGCTAGACTTTCCTAACTCGACACACATCCTTCGCCAATCTACTTCGATACGTACAACTCGTATGATTTTTGTAACTTTCTCCGTTTCCTTCTTTCGAAATATATTTCACTTGATCCAATCATATTTTCCTTGGCGTTCCTCTCACACGTTTTTCACTCACATTTGCGCTATACATTTATTTTGTTGATATTATATTTGTTCATTTCTACATGCCCAGACAATTTCAGAATATCATTCATTTGATCCAACCATAATTTCCTTAGTCTTCCTCTCCCACACCTTCCACTCACATCTGCACTATATATCTGTTTTATTAGCCTTTATTCATTCATTCGTTCCATGTCCAAACCATTTCAACGTACTCTTTTTCATCTTAACACATTAGCCTTAAGTACACATACATCCCTAATCACTTCATTCCGTATTCTGTCATATATTGTCGCCCCATATATTCTTCTCAATTCATGCATTTCCACAGCATTTATTCGGCTCCTTTTTTATTTATTCGCCTTTTTTCACGTCTACGTTTCAAAGACACCAAAACAGTATTGTGGACTATCATCTTAGCGGATTTCAATACTGTCCGGGTCGAGTATTTTTTATGTTACAAAACATATACGAGTAAGCCTTATGTTCAAATTCATTCCTAACTACGTCATTGGCACACATTAACACCCCATGTATTCTTCTCAATTTACGAATTTCTACAGCATTTATTCAGCTTCTTGTACTCTTTTGCAACGCCCACGTTTCCCTCCCATACATCAAAGTCAATGAATTTGAAAAATAAAAAAGGAAAAGAATACCTACGAAAGTGAAGGACCGAATATATAGAAAATGTCATATGATCGGTGATGCTATGTTTTGCAGAATGATCTGTGCACTTAGAGCACAGAAGAGGAAGTACCAAACAGGAGAGTTACGGATTTTGAGGTATACGAAACGAATATATCAGACTTCAAAGTAGCACTCGTAAATGATAAACTGAAAAAGATGATTGCAGTGATATGGGCACATCATAAGAAGACCCGAAGAGTGTGTTGATCGACAATTTCTAGGTCTGGAAGTTGACGAAAGGAAACGTAGAGGTCGTCCAAAGAAAGGATGGATGGATGGTGTGGAGGAGGGCATCCGACCAAGGAATTTTGTCCATAGCAAGCCACTGTGGAAATACAGGACCCGAAAATCCAACCCCACTTAGCTTGATTAGGCGGAAGAGAGATACAGCCAATAAATCTGTTAAGGGCCCGCGGCGTTTGAATGTTATAGAATAGACTGTCAAATAAAAAATCTCTTAACCTACTAATAACATTTTTTCATTAAAAAAAAAAACACATTTTTAGTTATTTCTATTAAAAAGTTTTATAAATGTATTGAAATCCTTTTGCAATACAATAAGAAAATTTATTTGAATATGCCACAATAAATCTTATAATGGAAACTTAACGCTTTAAAATTCATAAGTTACGCCATGAATACTATACTTTTCAATAAATAAAAAAGTTTAACATCCGTATATAATCAACAATAACAAACACATGACATTTATGTTAGCTTATTTCATCGATAAACCTTAACCGTTATAATTTACAGTAAGATGCTTTAAACAAAGTGCTAAATAATAAATATTACAAAAATCACTTCGAAGTGCATTAAAAATACGTCACAAGATGCAATTCATATCTGGTAAGTTTTAATGATAATTCTCCTTATATCCACAATTAAAATATTGATTAAGATTTATAATCAACGGGGTTTTGTTTTTGTGTAATCAAAAATAGGAAAGAAGTATCGATTTATTTTTTCATACTAAATATCCTCAGTGAGATATAGGCGAAATACTAGTTTACTGGGGATACGACAAATGAAAGGCAACAAACCCAGATCCATTGAAATTGTATGTCCAAATTAAATTACCTGTTATTTTTTTCGTAAATTATGTATATTTCTTGTCATGTGTAATAATAATAATAATAATAATAATCATTGTTTTATCTGTTTCACAAATAAATCGTTCGTTCGCCCCTAGAATTAGGCGCCTTGAGAGAACGCAAAATTGGTACAAACCGATGACTGTTTGGCGTAGAAAAAATCTATCAAAATAACTATATTTTGTTTTAATTAATTACAGTATAAAACTCTCTTTTATTTTGATTTTGAACTGTCATATGCAATTATAGGTTCAAAAAAAAACTATTTCCCCAGTTGTATAATATATTTCTTTCTAAAGTAACATAGCAAGTAGTCTCTTTTACGAAAGTAGCAAAATAAATTCACACGTAAGTAATCTTAGCAAATATTGGCGTGGATAAATCGATAAGAAAACTTTGAGTCTTGAATGAAAAATGAACATTATTTACTACGGAAATATTTCACAATGCGTGTTATTCACTCTTATCGGACCGAGGTAAATAAAAACGTTTGCCAGTCATTTAACATAAGAATTTAATTACCGAGGCAATAAGGTTTTATATTCTATTCACAGTTCAAGCATAGCGAGCTATTCTCAGATTAGAAAAAAACAAACCATTAAATTTTATTTATTTAGTTACTTGGTTGTATAAAAAAACGTGCAGAATTACCTAAAAACGATTAACATTTACACACATCAATGCCAAGAGGTGAATTAAGGTGCAGCAATAAAAATAAATTGATTGCCTAGTATCAAACTAAATTAAATTGATTGCCTAGTATCAAACTAAATTAAAATCAAATGTCAACAATATATTAAGAACGGTAAAGGGCGATAAAAAGTGGAAAGAAACAACCTCTAACTTGCTATCTTAATTCTTTTAGAATTTGTGAGCGCGTACGTCATAGTACTATGTATAGTAGATACTCATATATAATATATTTTTGGAGGACGACATTTGAAAAAATAGATTTTGAAATAAATAAACGATAAATTTATTTATATGTTTACGACGGCACCATAGTATTATATTTTAAAGGTTATTTATTGTTGAAACTTATCGATAATTATTATCGAATTCCACAATTATAATAATCATTGAAAATTCAATCATTTCGGAATGTTCTTAATTAACATTGAAGACAGATTAACAAGTAATCGGATACTTCATCAAGAATTGAAAAAACATACAGGAAGCAACATTAATCTTTTTGAGACAAAATCGATTTCCTCATTCATAAATCTTGACTTAAAGTGTTAACAAACAAACATACTCGTACAATAATGTTTTTAAGATGGCTTTAAAATGTATTTTAATTGAGTATTTTAACCCTTCATAGTTGTATATAATCTTTTTCTTTCGCATGGTACCCTTCAAACATACCCCGTTTTCACTTAAGACGTCTAAATCATATTTCTGGTCGGTAAGAAGAGATAACTACGAGTATATAACAAAAACCTTCCAGGTTTTACTACATTTAGCGAAAGTGTAACACAGTACTCGTATAATGGTTAGTTTTTCTTTTAATTCGTATTGTGTCATTCAACGTATATGAATTGGTGCTGTAGACATATTGAAAAACATGGTCTGAAGAAGATTTTCTCTTTGGCCTCAATAAACGAGTCTTCGGGTTTATAATCCCTCAGGAGTAGGCACATAGCTCGCGGTTTGTCATTGTACGTATTAGTAACACTCGCACACTTAATCGGCGCGTGCATATATGGTATGGTTACCAAATGAACTCTTTAACCAGATTGGAACCCTTTTTTTTCGGTGCCATTCGGGAATCAAACACGAAACTCTTGGGTGCGATTCAAGAATCTTACCAATTAGGTCACGGAATTCTATCTAAAATAAGTTTTTCGCTTGTATTGTGTATATGGGTAAGTTTTTTTAAAGTAAGAATTAAAGCCCTATTTTGTCAATCTTACGAAATGACTTGTTTTCCAGATATACTGACATGTTTGCTTTTATTTTACGGTTGGTACATACATAGTGACACCCTCTTTTAATGCCTTTTGAGTGTGAGTAACATCCGATACCAATTTACTAGTTGGTAACTTGTCACTACGTTTGATTACTTTGTACATCGTTAATTCATTATCAGATATCTTTCTTCTCATGTATTCCATTGTGTCGTGTCGGCTAAAAGTTTTCCACAAACTACATAGTGTTTTGAACAGATATGCCTCTTTTTTTCTGAAAACATGTGTTTCAATTAAATAAACTATAGTTGGGTAGTCTTCCTGTAGTATTTCAGAAAATACATCGCAAATTATTTAATACGAATGATTAAATTGAAAATACATTTTATACTATAGATGTTACTTATTCTGGAAAACAGACTTATTTATCTAAATGTATCTTCAGGTATGTTCTTATGTATTATGATATGTTAAAACTTACGCATACATAAATATCATCATGCTATCTCCCTGTCGGGGTAAGCAAAGAGTACAGACACCAGGCTTTTCTATCTCGAGACACATCCTTCATCTCTTCTACATCCATACACATTCTCATACAACTCCAACGATTTATATGACTTTCTACGTTTCCTTATTTCAAAATATCATTCACTTGATCCAATTTTACTTTCCATGATCATCATCTACTACACCTTTCAATAACATTTACACTATATATTTGTTTTGTTAATCTTTCTTATTTCATTCGTTCTGCATTCATGGACCATTTCAAAGTGTTCGTTTTCATCTTACTCAACACATCGGCCTTAAGTTCACATTCATCTCTGATCACTTCTTTCCATATTCTGTCATACATCGTCGCTCCATGTGTTCATCTCAAAGCGGGCATTTTTACAGCATTTATTCGGCTCCTCTCAGTCTTTTTTCAGATCCACGTTTCATTTCCATACAACAAAGTTGGCACCAAAATACTTACAAATTGCCATCCCATTTTTTTTCTTCATGTACGCATTTCTACGGCATATATTCGGGCCCTTTCAGTATTTTCAACGTCTTCATTTCACTTTCATATATCAAAGTTGACACCAACTAACTTGACTAGCATATATATAGTCGATAACAGTATTTTGAACGGGTATATATGTTTAAGTGCCCCATTGACCCAAATAACAGAATTCTTCAAATTTCTTCAATATTTCATTGTTCAAACACATATCTTATTTACTTCCTATTGGCATGACTTTTGATTTCACAACATTCATTATAAGATCTTTCTCTTCACATATCTCATACAATTTACATAACAAACTCTTTTAAACATATAATAGAATACTATAAATAGAAGACTGTGTTGGGCTGGAAATGTCAACATTAGATCCACACTGGTCTATGCACAGACAGACAGATTTATGTCCGTGTCAATGATTAAGACCTATAAAGACATAAATATTCTAATCTATCGACAGAGCGACCAGACACAATACTTTGTGTCGGGAAAATTTATTTGCTCTCTACAGCTGTGTTTTGCATGGGTGATTCTCTTAAAACTATAGCTCATAGTGTGTACTATAAATATGTTTTAGAGACTATACAGAAGGTTAACAATTTTATGGAATATGGACTTCTTCCGTGACCTAGTTGATAAGATGCCTGTTTTCCAACACGAGTGATGCAAGTTCTATTCACGTTATGACCCTATTTTTTTTTTTAAGATTCCTTTTTAAGGTTTTTTGGTTAGTTTATTTACGAGTATTTATTTAATTCACGACACAATATTGTCTTTTACAAACAAATACACATAAGACAAGTTAACTGAAATACTTAAATATTGACTAAATTTTATCTTAAACTAACATGTAGATACAAAAATCATTAGTAATAATTACTAAGCAATTGTTTAAAATTATTTAACATTTATATGTATTAAGTGTTAACATAAGTTGTGTCCGTTTTTTTTTTCAATTTAAAAATGAGCACCAAAAGTAAAACTAAATGGTAAATGTTATACGTCATTCGAAAGAAAATTTTCTGCTTTACAAGATATTGTGTTTGCTTTTACGTTACATATATTATTTTATTTGATTATAAGCCTTCAAAATGTCAAGTAGACGAAAGTGAGCATTTTCGACACCTCCTTCTGTTCGCATTCAATCGAAGGAATAAAGCTGCCAAATCTGCTCGTGATATTTGCGAAGTGTACGGTGAAGATGCTACAAATGAAAGGACAGCTCGTCGATGGTTTTTGCGTTTAAAAAACAATAATTTCGACATGAAAGACATGGAGTGTTCCGGACGACCAGTGGACTTCGACGAAGACCGCTTAAACCATATTATTCATGAAGATCCCCATCAAACATTTTTCATCACCATTTTGTTTTCATCACCATTTTCAAACCATTTTTCATCACCAGTAATGATGCGGTAAAGGAACCTTTGCTTGTGGTCATGCGTAGCTCGATGACGCGCGAGTAAACCAGCAGAAATTGTCGAACGTTGATTTTGTTGTTTTCACTCAAAACATGTGGAACCCAAGCGCCGAACTTCTGAACTTTTCCCATTGATTTAAGATGCCGGTATACAGTCATGTGACTACAATTCATCTGCTCAGCCAATTCTACGGTGGTTTGAAGGGGAAGTCCACTGGTCGTCCGGAACGCTCCATGTCTTTCGGGTCGAAATTACCGTCTTTGAAACGCAAACACCATCGACGAGCTGTCCTTTCATTCATAGCATCTTCACCGTGTACTTCGTAAATATCGCGAGCAGCTTTGGCAGCTTTATTCCCTCAATTGAGCGCGAACAGAAGGAGGTGTCGAAAATGCTCACTTTCGTCTACTTGACATTCCATTTTGAAGGCTTGTAATCAAATAAAATAATATATGTAACGTAAAAGCAAACACAATAACATTTACCATTTAGTTTTACTTTTGGTGCTCATTTTTAAATTAAAAAAAAAACGGACACAACTTATGTTAACACCCCAATATACGAGTATATAGCCAAGTAGATTTACGTAACTGTGGAACACATATTTTATAGTGGTAAAGTACTTAACATAGATTTGTTATTAGTAGAACAACGCTTCTATATAAGAAGAAGAATCGGAAGAGGTTGACATAATAATACGTCCACCAGGTTGTACAGTACACAACTAAAGTGTAATATAATACAGATTATTTCGATTGATCTTTCGGATTACCCATTATACATAAATTATATGGATGTTTATAAATTGGACATACTATATACTCGTATAATATTTTTGTTTTAGTCACTTGTTCGTATTTGTATAGCATTTTTCAACTTATCTGAATTGTTGGTTCAGACATATTGAAGAATGTAGCCAGAAGACAACATTGCCTTCGGCTCCATTAATCGATCTTTCGAAGTTAGAACCATTATAGTACACACAGAACTCGTTGTTCGTAAACGCACTTGTTAGTAATACTGTCGCCATCGAAGAGACAACAGTTCAGTTTTGAAAAGGCAACAACAACACTTGCACATGTCTGGCACCTGTTAGTATTGTTACCGGATAAAGTCTTTTACCAGGCTGATGCCATTTTTTATTGTTTTTTTTTTTGGTGCCATCGGAAATCGAGCACAAAACCCTCGAGTGAAAGTCAAGTGTCTTACTAACAAAGCTGCGAAAGACATCAATATCTATATTTAAAGTGTTTTATGCTTTTTATCCAAAGTTCTTAATTACTATTATCGAAACCTTCCACAGACATCTGTACGAAATCGAGACAAATTGATTACCATTGGGAATCAAACCACAGATGAGAGTCAGTCGTTTTACCAACAATGCCACGGAGGTCGTGTATTTTAGTATTTTTTATTAATGTTATAAAAACTTGATTTATAAAACAGCATGTTGACGTAACGGAATGTTCGACGAACTGGGCGATTTAAGAAGCATTTGGGAAACGGTGCCCTACAGATCGTGGTTGTTGGATTATGCTAAGTGTGTTAACGATCGTTATTTATGGAGGCAATGCGTTCAGAATATATCTAAGAAGGTCTCGTTGGAATACTAAGATTTCTGATGGTGCGGCTCTGAAGTTCTTTCTCACATACGAGCACAAACACTTGCATTATCTCAATACACGTATTTTCCCTCTAATATACTCGTAATGCATTTTAGAATAAAGTGATTTCAAAATAAGCTTTTACATCACATAAATTATTGCCCCCCTTTTTAAATTCGAATGCTTTTTCCCTTACTTTCGATAAAACATTTTTTTACAAGACAGTTATGATCTCCATGACCTAGTTGGTAAGACCCCTGTCTTCCAGCCCGGGGGTTGTGGGTTTTTTCCAATTGGAACCCAGATTTTTTTTAAAATCAATCTAGTCTAGTTATCACTTAAGACAACTTCAACATCTTTCTGGTAAGTTTCTGGCTGTTCATAGTCGAATCTTGGTGCCAATGTTAGGATATGCAAGTAAAACTTGAACGTCGTAAAAAAAGTGGTGAAACTAAGATAAATGTGGTAGAAATGAGAGCATTGCGTAGAATGTGTAGAAAACGATGTATGACAGAATAAGTAATGAAAATATTATGAAAGAATGCGAATTGAAAGAAAATGCAGTGCTTAAGATGAAGAAAGCGTTGAGATGGGTCAACTACGTAGTAAAGATGGATGATTGAAGACTTACAAAAATATGTTTAAGTAATATGGTAGGTACGAGAATTGTGGGAAAACCTTTGTGGTACAATTAAATGAGGGAAAACCCTTCATAAAAGGAGAAAATATACGACTAGGTGGCAGAAACGAAAGATGTGTGCCAGAATAGACTAAGGTAAAGATCTGTTCTCTCTGCGTACCCCGATAGGAACATGGTGATGATGATGTTAATTTTGTAATTTTTATATTTTAATAAAATTCAGATTTCTCAACGCATTAAAACTTTTCTTTTTAGAGACTTAATTTGATTTTTTTAAGAAACGATAATTTTAGTAATAATTGAGATAGCAAATACCAAAATTGAAAGAGACGCTTTATGTACCATAAAACCAGTGACTCATATCATAACAGAGCAAAGCTATCAGGACGGATAAAAACGTTCGAAGAAGCTGTGGACCTTTAACCCATACTGAACAATCCCGAGATCGTGGTACAAACAGCGAATTTGCAGATAACTTAACCAATTTATCACTTTATATCAATTAGTATTAAAAGCTTTTCACTAATTGCATTCAACCATAATATTCATGCAATTATAAGATAATACGAAAAAAACGTTTCCCATTTTCAGTTAAATCCTTATTGCCTGATATCCACTTACAAAGCTTACGAGAAAGCTTTTTCAGTACTTCAGGAACGTTCGGTGCAAACAAATCACTAATTTACATTTTGATTTCTAAGTTAAAATAGCTCAAGAGAATTTCAAAACGATTGAACTAATTGTGTTTTTGATATTGATTAATGACTGGAGAAGGTCCTTTTCTCATAATTATCCCTCAATTTTTTTTTTAAAGAAAATCATTATTGAAGCTAGAATCGCAATACATAATCATTTGAAAAAAACGATAAATGCGTACAAAATATTAGATATACGTGTATAACGAATGAACGAATTAATTAAATATAAGGAATGTAATAAATATAATATAAGAAATGAATTAATTAAATGCGTACAAAATATTAGATATACGTGTATGTTTATATCGTAGAGTGAAAAAAATATCATTGGAAAATTTGGAATGTTTTTAACGTAATCGGAATTCCACCCGAATATTTTGTATATAAAATACGCATTATTCAAATAACCTTAGAATTATGACTTTGAACACCTTTTTAATGTAGGAGTAAAGGCCAGCTCCATGCCTATATGGTTTGTTAGTACTTACAAGAAGGAATATTTGAGAGGCGTAAGAAAATAGACAAATCTAAATAAATTATGTTTAGTCGTACAAAATAAGGGGGCGTACTCGAGCGCGTATCGAGGATAATGTCTTCTTGTTTCAAACAACAAGTACCGCAACTGTACAAATCAAATCGCAACAATTGAGAAACCGGAAATACCGAGCTTCTCTGGCATACAGAGTACCACCTTCAGGCATCTGGGGTTTTCCCTATTTAATTCCTTTCACCTTCAACTGCACTTGGAGAAATTAATATGCTTATGACACATGTAAGAGTCACGTGGAGTATTCAGATAAATTCTCATTAATCCATTAGACTATTACTGAATTGATTTTTAACGCTCGAAACTTGCTCTCGGAAACGTGATCTGCCGCCCAACACCCGACTAAGTAGGCACGGTTCAACTTTTAATGTCGTTAGAAACTAATTTCAAGGTTCAATTTATGTGTTTGTTAGTTAAGATGAAAATAGCACAACACAAATACCAACCATCCGGATCCGTTGATCGATGTGTCCAAAACAGTCTGACGTCGTTATTTTATCGCATGTGTTCCTAGCGCAATTTCGGTGCACAAAAGAAGGAATACTTGATCGTCAGCCAAGGGGTCGGTATTTACAGAACTACTATCACATATACAACTGACGATGGTAATGCACCAGTGTCTGAAAAGGACTCACTTCACTCGCAAGTGATAAGGACCAGTTAACTTGCAGCCCTTACCGGTTGCAGGAAGAATGCGGACAAATGTTTTTAATACGAAGAAGGACGCTGTCGACTCAGGTACGACCGGCCGCCTAGCCTCGAGACAACACAACATAAAGCGTGCACAGTTTGAAAACGTTCCGCAAATTAAATTGCCGCATGAATAGTTTTGATTAAACTCACTTTGTAATGTTTGTTAAGCAACAAGTTTTAATTTAGGTTTGACATTCTGCCACGCTTCAAGTCACATCGCGGACGTTTGCACCAGTTCTTTCTTTGATCTCGTTTAACTGACTCGAGCGACTCATCTAAGTGTTGCGGTTTAAGAGTAAACATCACATACGAATAATGATAAACTTCCACAGAACAAAAGATCCACTAATAACTTCGATACGGATGACATTTAAGAACGTGAAAAGTTTTGTTGTTGGCACAAAGCACGACGATAATGGCACAACCGACGCTACCGACAGCGTAAGTGATACTGAGCGAGAGTGAGAGGCGCACGGAGGGAAAAGAGGAGGAATTCAGCGCTTGCGCACACCGCTACTGAGAAGATGCGAGAATATATCAAAAGTTTCGTTCACATAGCATCGCTTCGAGTACTCCGTTCTAACTGGCATTCTCTATGTTTCCAATAAGAATTATCCATTTGCCGTATGAGTGAGTTATTAGACCAATCGCAAGCAACGGTTGCTAAGCAGTCCACAATGTGTTCCCGCTTATTTTCTTTTTTTAAACGGCGGGCAAACTTCTCACAAAACTTTTCGGTGTCGGCAGACGCACGTGTGGCTGCCTGATTTATGCTCCAGCTGATAAAAAGTAGCAATAATAAACATACTAAGATTATATTTATCGCCAAGGATGTTATGGAGTTAGTATTACGTATTTAAATATATATTTACTTACTTAACAATGCTGACTCAATGTGGATTTTAAGATAACACATTTATGAGAAATTGGCCTACTGTCAAATGTGTATATTTTTAGGTATATAAAACAACAATTAAAAGCATTCAAAAAGAAAAACAGGTGAGTGATATTTTATACGACCGGTCTAGTGTATATTTTTTATAAAAATATATTAAACGTAAACAAAGCTATTAATTTTATTTACCCGTAATGACATTCTTAAGTGAATGTAAAAAAAACGTTTAAGCAACACATTAAGACAAAATCTTGCTTAAAATAGCACACGTATAATCAAAATAGCACATGTATAATCAAAAT